>BLBF01000067.1:12401648-12440752 GCA_015471245.1 Laticauda colubrina
TTCCTTCCTTCCTTCCTTCCTTCCTTCCTTCCTTCCTTCCTTCCTTCCTTCCTTCCTTCCTTCCTTGGGGTGCCAGGGACTCTCAGCAAAAGGGCGAGGGAGTATTCAGCCTCCAACCACCTCCTACCCGCTTTCTGGTCCCTTCTTGGCTCTCTGCAGGAGAGGGAGGGAAGTCCAGCTGGATGGACAAAGCATAGTCCCAAAGGAGGCTATGGGGAATCTATGGGGCAAAAGGTACTTTCTGCTCCAAATTTTGCAAGGGGGGAGGGGAAAGTGCAGTTGAGGGTTGGGCTGCAGGAAGGAGAGAAGATGCCACTCTGATCTTCCACCGCTTTGTGCCCGGGCATTGCTGGCACAATGACGCACCTGGGTGAGGGGACATGTTGAGGGAGGCAGCTTTTCCTTGCAAATCACCTTTGGGATGCTGGTTCCCCATCTGTGCAATGAGGATCTAGCAGTTTCACTGGGTCTTGTTGGGATGAGAATGTCCACTTGGTGGGGGTACGTGCCACAATCTGGGTCGAGCGTTTGCAGAATGGGTTCTTCTGGGTTCTGTTTAGAAGGACCAAGTTGCCAGAAGTAGCTTGGAGCCTCGATCAATCTTTCCATGCAGTTCATGCTGTAGGGAAGTGCCAGAGACATCACAGAATCCATAAGTGGCGCACCCTCAGCTGCAAAGCTGCCCAACTGTTCCGAAATAACTTTCCCAAATGATTCTGGAAACGGCTGGCCAGAGGATCCAGCTGCCACGACAGTCCTGCTTACAAGAGGGTCCTCTTTCTTCTGCACAGTTCTCCTCCCAGCATCACCCGGGTGACTGTGATCCTCCTGGGCTTCACCTGCGGCATTGCGTACCTTGGCACGGAAGGGGGTGGCATCTACTTCCTGGGGCTTCCCGGTCTAGCGCTGCTGGAGGACAACACCCTGTACCAAGACGAAGTCCTGCAGAGGTGAGCGGCTCTGAAGAAAGCCAGGGCTTGAGGTCAGCGGGCATGGGTCCACCTGGGCGGGCAGGAAAACATGATCAATGGGTGAAGAACTGGTCAACTGTTCAAGACATGAGATGCTAGAACAAGAAGAGCTCAGTGCATGTCAGAGATCTTCCAGAAGGCTGCTAGTGGTGTCGGGTCGGAACATCTAACTGATGTCCTTCAGATATGGTGGGTCAGTCGTAGAAAGACACATATGCTTCTGTGTTTCTTCATTGTTTTGGACCCTGCCAGCATGAAGGGTCTTAATGGTGTGAGGTCCTTTTCCCAGAGGGTTCTTCTGTCCTCACTGCTGATGCACACAGTCAGGCCCCGTCTGCAGAAGGGCCCCTCGTGTCACTCAGGTTCCATGATTGCCTTAATTCCTTGGAAAGGGAGGCCCCAGGTGAAGCATCTTTCTCTCACCTTCCTAGTGTGCCTGAAGACTACCGATGTGGGAAAGCCCTTGGGCCAGTAGAGTCTCTTCAGGAACATCCTCAAGACTCAGCCAAAATCCTCATCGGATACAGCAGAGGCCTGATGGTCCTGTGGGACAGAAGCTCAAGAGAAGTTCATCATCTTTTCTTGGGCAACCAGGTAGGTTGCTTGGCTGGGTTGGACGGAGTCTTCCTCACGCCGGATTCCCAGCTGCCTCTCGTTTTGCAGGAAGTTTTCCAAAGTTAGGTGGAACGGAGCTAAGGAATATCTCCTGCCAGCCGAGGAGCTGAAACTAGCCATTAGGGGAGATTAGCGGGAGTTAAAGGGAACAGGGAGAAGGGCCTTCACAGATTACCCACCCTGATTACCCAGGATTAGAAGCTGATCCCCTCCGGTAACCAGGCTTAAAAGTCTGCAATGGCTCGAGGGACCCAGTGGGAGGCTCTCGAAATGTCTTGTAGCCAAACAGCCTTGACTGGCAGGTCTCCTTTCAGCCTCTTTTTCTTCCCTGTGCCCAAGGCTTGATGGCTTAGCTTGGGTCTGCGGCTTTTTTGCAGCAACTGGAAAGTGTCAGCTGGGAGCGGAGTGGCCGGACGCTGGTCAGTTCTCACAGCGATGGGGGCTATGCCTTGTGGTCGATGGCAATCGGTTCGGCCAAGACCCTGCAGCCCACAACTTCCACCATCCCTTATGGTGAGGCTCATCTGGGGTCCCTTGGAGGAGGAGGAGGAGGGTTGGATCTGGAGGCCTTGATCTCCTGTCCCAAAGCCCAGAAGATCAGCCTACCTACAGGTCACCAAGCACAGGGAGGATCTCAGGCCTAGAGAAACTGAGGGCCAACATTTAACCATTGTGGAAGCTAAATTATGCCCACTGGGTAGAGGCTTCCACTGCCCTCCAAAGCTCCTCATTTCTCCCCTGCTCCTTCTACTCAGTGAATGTAAGGATTTCGTCGTGAAATGTAAGGACTTGGATTCAGCATGGCTACTGTTCCGCGTAGAGACGGCCCCTCTGAAATCTTCTCCGCTCTGCTCCCCACTGATTTCAGCTCAAACTCCTTCAAATAAGGCACCCACCCTCCTTTCCCCTCTCCCGTCTGCCAGCTGTCCACCTTCCAATTCCCCGTTGCTGGCTGGGGAATTCTGGGAGTCGAACACCAGAGATCTCGACGTTGCCGAGGTCGAGGAGGACGGAAATAAGGGTTTTCCATGAGGACAAGTCCTTTTCAAGGGGCAGGAAGTTTTCTTCGTTCCTCGGGTGCCGATCAACCTCTGCTTTCTTCCCTTCCAGGTCCTTTCCCGTGTAAAGCCATCACCAAAGTCCTGTGGCAGAACTGCGTCTCGGGGTGCGTTGCGTTTGAGTTGTCTCTTCCCCCCCCCCCCCGCCCGGCTTTTCTCCTCTCCCATCTCCCGATCTTCGCTTACCTTCCTTGGAGAATGGCCTTCCACTTCCAGGCTGTCAGCTGGTGCTCCATGCAAAATCCAAGAAAGAAACTCTTAGACTCTTTGAATCAGAGAAAAGAGATCTTTTACTGGAAATCAAGCGGTAGCAACAAAAGAATTCTGAATCTGAGAAAATGGGCGCATAAATCACCTATACAAAGCAATGGCAACGTTCCCACCCCCAAGAGTTCAAGTGGCTCATCCAATTAAAAGTTGTGTAGATCATCATGTGGGCACCTCCAGGTGGTGATGAGGCTTCTGTCCGTTGACCTTGACATCCTTTGATAAAGAGTTGCAGCTGCACATAGCATAGGATAAAAGTCTAAACAAGAATCTATCCCCCCCCCCCCCCAGCTTATACAGTTCCACTTTGTAACACCTCCAGCTCACTTCCCAAAACCATTCCCCCCCCCTCCCCCATTATGACAGCCAAAAGATGCAAAGCAAAGAGAAAAAATCTTGAAGGCTAACACAGGCAGACCTTGACTTACAGCCGGTCCCTTAGTGACCATTCAGAGTTAAGACGGGCCTTTCTTGGGGCGGCTTACGATCTGGATTCTGAGTTCTGACGGTCATCCCCTCCTCCCCTCAGCCCAGCCACGTGGCAGTTTTACAGGTTTTTAACCAAAAAAGAGCCCTTCTGGTTTTCAGCAAAATGGTGCCCATGGCAATGCCATGATTTGCTTAAAGATCACACAGTTCATTTAACAAACGGGTTCACTTAACCACTTCTGCAAAGAATATATATATATTCTGTTTGGGTCTAGATACATACCTGTACCTGTGAAAATCTATGAAAACATGTATGTATGTATGTATGTATATCATAAAATTAGATTTATCAGGTGACCAGCCCATTTTATAACCATTGTGACTTAATTAATGGCCACAATGAGCAGGCTTTGCTATGGTCGTAAATTGAGAACTGCCGGCATCCTGCAAATTTCTGCATCCATCTTGGGGGGGGGGGGCAGAACAAGGAAGTGCTGCACCCCTGAATGACTGACCTCTGCTTCCTTCTCTTCTCCGAAGGGGCCACTTCATCATCTTCAGTGGAGGGATGCCCCGGGCCAGTTATGGGGACAGGCACTGTGTGTCTATCCTGCAGGGCCAGACCTTGGTGACGCTGGACTTCACCTCGCGGGTGATTGACTTCTTCACAGTGGGCAGCCTAGAGGCAGAGGAGGGTACGTAGAATGGTTGGGCAGGGGATTCTGGGAGTTGAAGTCCACAGGTCTTCCAAGTTTCCAAGGTTGGACGCCCCTGATTTAAGCTCTGCACTTTGGACAAGTTCCTGTCGCTCTTCGTCAAGAGCGTTTTGCAGGTTTTCAGAGGGAGACCTCTGGTGTGGTCCATTGGCAGATGGCAGTGGAGAAGAATGGGAACCAGTCAGGGAGTCTGGAGAGGACTCGGATGAGGGTCCTGCGTCCAATGCAGAGATGGGGCCAGGACCATCTGGGAGTGGGGTGCTGCCTCTGGAGCTTCCGGAGTCTGGCAGCAGCGAGGAAGAGGACCCAGAGGAGCCTGTTCCCAGAGCACATGTGCGCAGAGCTGCTAGAAGGCAAGAGTAGTTGAAGCAGAAGGGGCAACTGGGAGTAAGGCTGGAGGTGATCACTTCTCCCATAAGGGATAAGTCAGGCCAAGATGACAAAACCTTTGCAGGAAGCAAAGTCGTTTGATCAGTTCCGAGTCCTCCTTGAAGCTCTTTGTACTTTAGTTAGTTTTTTTCTTGTACTTCATTTGGTTTTTTTTCTAGTTAATTTGATACTTCTATTTTGGCAGCACTTCACGGAACTGAAAGGTGTGTGCTTATCTTGGGGAACTGTTTAAGATTAGTTCTGGCTGGGAATGAAAACAATTCCCAGCATTGCAATAAAATAGGTTATGCTTTGAAAACAAAGTTTGTGAATAATTATAATTTACCAAGCCTGAGTCAGAACAACCTCCTCCTCCTTCCACCAGGCTCTTTTTCTCTCCTGGCTGTCAGTTTTGTCAATTCCCCCCACCCTTCCTCTGACTCAACCTGGTCTCCCTGCCCTGAGAAGCCTCACTGACAGGTGGTATGTTTTATCGGCTGGTTCCAGAATCTGACAACCCAGCCGCCTTGGTGGTTCTGGTGGAAGAAGAGTTGGTGGTGATTGATCTGCAGACGCCGGGCTGGCCCACCATCCCCGCGCCCTACCTGGCCCCTCTCCACTCCTCGGCCATCACTTGCTCCTACCACATCTCCAATGTGCCTCTCAAGTTGTGGGAGAGGATCATCTGCGCTGGCGAGCAGCAGAGCCCCCGCCTTTCCTCGGTGGTGAGTTGGGGAAATGGGACTCATTTACCTCCGGGGTCAAAAGGGGGGAAGGAGCCTCTCTGCCTAACCCAGAGCTTGGGGGGAGGGGGCGGAGGAGCCTGGCCAGAAGCGGCCGACCCTTCCACTCCATCTTCGGCATGGGGGATTCTCTTAAGGTTTTCTGGTGCGTGGACCACATGGACGTGAGCCAAAGCAAGCTCTCTCTGTGTGTGTGTTTGTGCCCTAAACAGCCTTGGCCCATCGATGGAGGGCGGCCTCTGGCTCAGGAACCCACCCAAAGGGGGCTGCTCTTGACCGGGTAAGTGGCCATCCTCACGGTTGCCAGCAGCTGCTGCAGAAGGTCCCTCGCGGGAGGGTGCTTGGCCAGGCGGCTGGGATGCCAGCAAAGCCCATGAGAGTTTGGGGGAGGGGGGAGAGCATGGTTATGGGGTGGAGCCAAAGACTGGGTGGGGGGCAGTTTTTGTGCCAGGAAAGGCCTGCGAGGGAAGGATGGCCTGAGTCCTAGAGAGGGAGAGAAAGAGCTGTCTGGGCAACACAGGTAGACCTTGACTTACAAAAGTTCATTCAGTGACCACTTGAAGTTACAGTGGCACTGTAAAAAGGGGCTTAGGACCATTTTTCATACTTATGATGGTTTGCAGCATCCTGGGGTCACGTGATCCCCTTTGGCAACCTCCTGACAAGCAAAGTCAACAGGGAAGCTGATTCACTGAAAGACCATGTGATTAACCTAACAACTGCGGTGATCCACTTAACAAACGTGGCGAAAAAAGTCTTAAAAAAGGGCCAAAACTCACTGAACAAATGTCTCACTTAAAAACATAAACGTTGGGCTCAATTATGGTCATAAGTTGAGGACTACCTATGTAATCCCCCTTGGGTGGAGAGTCTCTGAGTTGGCCAAGCCAGGAGAAGGCCAAGGAGGAGGCGACGGTGGAGAAATGCTACTCCTGAGTGGAGAAGTGGAGACGTTGACACTGCTGGCCGCGAGCAAAGATTAAATTCCTCCTGCGAGTCATAAAAGAGCACAAACAGGTTGGGCCTGGCACCCTCCCACTGCTGCCTTTCCTCTCCTCAGGCACGAAGATGGCACGGTGCGCTTCTGGGACGCTTCTGGAGTGTCCCTCAAGCCGCTCTTCAAGCTGGGCACGGCCAACATCTTCCAGATGGACTGTGACCACAACGACAGCTTGAACCAATCCTATGAGGAGGAATGGCCCCCCTTCCGGAAGGTGCTGGCAAACCCCGGGTTCAATTGCTTCCCGTTTGTGCGGGGGGAGGAGGAGGGAAGCCCCCTGGCTGCGAAATCATTGGGGGGGGAGGCGATGGATGGACCAGCCCTGGGCAGGTCTTGCTGAAGTCTATTACCAGTGGGCTCCTGGGAGGTGTAGTTTGGTGGCATCTGGAGGCTCATCCTTGGCCCAGAAGATCTCTGTTGATGATGATGAAATCAGAAGGTCCATCTTTGCACTCTCTACCTGCAAGGAAGGCCATGTCTGTTTTCTGTATGCAGGATCTGACTTGTTTTTTTCTTCCACCTCTTTGGGGACAACCTACTACCTTCATCCAGGTTGGCTGCTTTGACCCTTACAGTGACGACCCCCGGCTGGGTGTCCAGAAAATCGCCTTGTGCAAATACACGGCTAAGATGGTGGTTGCTGGCACGGCAGGGCAGGTAACAGTTGTGGTGCATCTGGTTTTTTTTTTTTTTTTTCCTCCACAATCCAGCCTTTTCTGTTCAGAAACCTGTAGCTTCTTCTTCACTATCCTGTGTGCCACTCGTGGCCTTCTCCAGTCAGATGGAGAAGACTTTGAAATAATAGAAGACAGAAATCACCGAATGGGGGTAGTGGTTGAAGTTTGGGAGAAGATGGAGAAGTTACTTGACGGAGCTTTGTGGGTATTTGGTGGAGGTACTATCAGGAGAAGAGAAGAAAGTGTGATGGGGTTATTTGAGGGTGAACAAGATCTGTGATGCCTCAGAAATTAGGCACAAGAAGAGAGAACAGTGGAGTTGCTTGAAGTATCGGAGCTCGCAAGGATTCTTAAGGGCCACTGAATCATAGCCATCGAATCCATAGGGCTGAAAGGACCTTTGGAGGTCATCTAGTCCAACCCCCTGTCCGAGGGAGGAGTCCTAATCCTGGAAAGAGAACTTGAGTTGTATCAACATGTGAATATAATTGTGTTCAGGTTCACAAACCTCGGTCAACTCGAGGATGAATTGGCATCCAGGACTTATCTGGGGTTCTTCTCTCTTTGGCAGGTGCTGGTGATGGAGTTTAACGATGAGAAGTCTGAACACATGGTCAACATCGCTGTGGTGGACCTACTCCAAGACCGTGAAGGCTTCACGTGGAAGGGGCACGACCGGCTGCCCCCCAAGAATGGCGCCCTCTCCTTTGCCCCTGGCTTCCAGCCCAGCATCCTCCTGCAGTGCCTGCCCCCCGCAGCTGTCACGGCTGTCACCCTGCACTCGGAATGGAACCTGGTGGCCTTTGGAACCAGCCACGGCTTTGGCCTCTATGACTACTACCGCCGGAACCCTGTGCTGGCCAGGTAGAGAGACCTCTACCAGGGGCGTATCTTTGGGACTCCATAAAAGGAGTCGACACCCCCTCGGATTCGTGTCTGCAGCTGAAGGCCTGCTGATTATGACGGTTGGTGATGGAGTGTTCCCTTTTGACAGGTGCACCCTGCACCCCAATGATTCTCTCGCAATGGAGGGCCCCCTCTCGCGGGTGAAGTCCCTGAAAAAGTCCCTGCGCCAGTCCTTCCGTAGGATCCGCAAGAGCCGCGTGTCGGGCAAGAAGAGAGTCACGGCCAGTAGCCCCTCAAGTAAGGTAAGCAGAGGGAGAAGAAGGGTGGAGGGATGCTGGCTGGGGAATTCTGGGAGTTGAAGTCCACCTATCCTCAAACCTGCTGAGGTTGAGAAACGGTGCTGTACAACCTTAAAGCTTAAAGAGGTTAGTATGGACATCTGTGGTGGCCCATCTTCTCTCCTCTACTATTTGGGGGTTTCTCCATTTAACCTTCCTCATGAAGTTTTGGAGAAGATGAAGTTAACTTCTTCCCCCACCCCAAATTCCATGGAGGGAAGAGGGATGAACACTGTACTAGGCTCAAGTGAAGGACTCGCCATCATTGGAAGGAAGAAGGAAACGGAGGGGGCCTTTTCGTGGATGGAGAACTTGGTCTCCTCTTCTAGAGGGTGACAGAGCACCTTTGAGGCTTGGCCGATAAGCTGCCTGGATCTGGGCCTTGCCTCACCTGCTTCTCCTACCCCACCAGGTACAGGAAGCCAATGCCCACCTCGCTGAGCAACCTGGTCCCCACGAGGTGGAGATGGCCCCCGTCCAGCGGCGGATCGAGCCTCGTTCAGCGGATGATTCACTGTCCGGGGTTGTGCGTTGCCTCTATTTTGCGGATACCTTCCTTCGAGATGGTAAGGGAGGGACCCCGATGGAGAACGGTGACCCCCAAAGGAAAAGTGTCCTCCACGAAGTAGTGTAGACGGAGGGAGACATGGCCCAATTGAGACTCCTGAGCAGAGTCCCAGGGGCTTCGTGGGTTGTGAGGGATGGGAACTGTGGTGTATCGCTTGCAGAGAGGCTGGGGAGGGGGGCACAGGGTAGCCCCTCAGTGTCTTCTCCTGCCTTTCTGCAGCTGCACATCATGGACCCACCATGTGGGCCGGCACCAACTCGGGCTCGGTCTTTGCCTACGCCATGGAGGTTCCTTCCCAGGAGAAGTTTTCAGAGCGCTTGGTGGAGGCAGTCTTGGGCAAGGAAATCCAGCTCATGCACCGCGCCCCGGTGGTCTCGATTGCCGTCCTGGACGGCCGTGGGAACCCTCTGCCGGAACCCTACGAGGTCTCTCGGGACCTGGCCAAGGCCCCCGACATGCAGGGCAGCCACTCGGTGCTCATTGCTTCCGAAGAGCAGTTCAAGGTAACGCCCGGGCGAGGGGGAGGAACGTCTAGATGTTCTCGGTGGAGTCTCGTTGTCTTGTGTTGCATCTCAGTAACCTTGCCATGCTTTATTACTGTTTCAATAGAGCGTAAAAGGGCCCCAGAAGGGACTGGCCTTTCAGAGTGAGGACAGGAAGCATTTCCCTCCCTTTGAACTGGCTTTCTGCTACAGGAAGTCCTCGACTTACAAACACAGAATTGGGACCAGAATTTCCATTGCTAAGCAAGGCAGTTTATGAAGCGAGTCACACCTGTTTTTATGGCCCTTTTTTTGCCAAGGTTTTTAAGCAAATCGCGGCGCTTGTTGAGTGAATCACGCGGTCATGAAGCAAATCCAAATTTGCTTATCCAAAGATGGCTGGGAAGGTCTCGTGACCTTGGAATTCTGCAACAGGCGCAGTACATGCCAGTTGCCCAGCATCCAAATTTTGATCATGTGACTGTAAGGATGCCATGACGGTCATCGGTTTCTTTTCTCAGTGCTGTTGTAATTTCAAACGGCCACTAAATGAATCCTAGTCCAAGGACTACCTGCGTTGTAGAATAATTTCCTTCTCTGCTGAACCGATTATCCAGATCAGGGATCCCCAAACTTGGCCACTTTAAGACTTGTGGACTTCAACTCCCAGAATTCTCCAGCCAGTATAGCTGGCTGGAGAATTCTGAGAGTCGAAGTCCACAAGTCTTAAAGTGGCCAAGTTTGGAGACTTCTGGCACAGATCAATGTGGCCACTGGTCATCATGGCCGATGTCCAAGAAGAAGCAACTTAAATCCACCCTCCTCCTCTTCCTCTCCCCGGATTGCAGGTCTTCACCCTCCCCAAAGTCAGCGCCAAAACCAAATTCAAGCTGACGGCCCACGAGGGCTGCCGCGTCCGTAAAGTGGGCCTGATGAGTTTTGCCAGCGCCACCTGCAACGACTATTCAGAGAATGGGCTGGCCTGCCTCACCAACCTGGGCGACCTCCACGTCTTCACGGTGCCCAGCCTGAGGCCGCAGGTCCACTACGACTGCATCCGGAAGGAGGACATCAGTGGCATCGCCTCCTGCGTCTTCACCAAGTACGGCCAAGGTGAGCCGGGGGTGGCAGGTGCCCTGGGAGGTGGATGGGGCTAAGGGGCGAATGTCTGAAGGCCTCGAGGCACCTGGGCATAGCCGTTCAGCTTCAACCCGATGGCTTTTGTGGGTCGCTTTTTGAAAACGTCTGAAAATGTTTTTTGACAGCAGCAAGAATTGTATTTACACAACTGTGATGACCCAAAGAGGTGTGGCACAAAGGCAACACAGTCAAATAAGCAAGAAGAGTCCCTTTAATACTCTAACTTTGCCCCCAATGTCCAGGTTACCTTCGGCTGGAGAAAAACTCTCCCAAGAATAGCCTTTAAGTGGAGGAAATTCAGTCCAAAAACAAAGTACATACAAACTGTAAATATAAATCCACACAAACCATGTTGCAATAATTAACTTGACAAGACAGGACAGAAGGAATTGCAGTCTTGAAAGGCCAACAAAACACACACAGCTGGGAAGACATCAGGAACCCAGATAGGCCTTAACAATACCAGATATAAATGCATGATTTGCTCTCAACAACTTGCTGTGCGCAGCTTCCCTTTTTACACACTGTGTTCCCAGCTGCAGCTAATGAAGGGAATTGTGGCTCTTTCCTCCCCCGTAAGCCACGCAACCCACATTGCTCCCTTCTCTGTTCCTCCCTGCATGCCCTAGGATGAAGAGGGAGGTCTTCCTGGGTCTGGGTCTTCCTTCTCCCTCGTTCTACCTCTTTCCTGCTCTGCCCAGTCGGACTGTGCCCTTCCACAGTTTCTTCCACAGCCACGGGAGCCACACTCCCACTCCCTGACAGTGGCTCCCCCTCCCCCTCCAAATCAGATTCTGACAAGGGCATGACACAACATTGGAAGAATGAGGAAATTCTTTAAGATGAAAATATAATCAAAAAAATATTAGACTGTGCAGAAGTGGATGGGTTAACTGTTTATTAAATACTTACATATGTAAGAAAAAGAAAAAAGAAAGTATCTGAAATGATGGGCAGAGCAAGAGGGAGATGCCCAGAGGATTGCCAATGGCGCTTTGGGGAGAGATTCCAGCTGCAGATCATTCAGAGGTGGAAATGTCTACCTCCTGATGTGCTGGTGGCTTTAAGCTTATTTATTGATCCAATTTCTTCACTTAAGTGGTTGATGACAAATGGCATCATAAAGGAAGATCAAAACATGTCTTAAAAGCACAGTAAAACTCAAGTGATGAACAAGGCTAAAATTTACAAGGTACAAGTAAGAATTAAAAAACTGTGAAGAATTGATTTCAAAAACCCTGCAAGGCTCAGATGAACAAGGCAAATCCTCTTGAGATGCTGGCCGTCATTGAATGAGGACCAGATGGGCTGCCGAAGGGAGAGAAGTTAACCAGCAGCCAAACTGAGCCTGCTTGGCTGGAAGAAGTTTATCTTTGTGGATCAGGGGCTGCCAGGTGCAAAGTGGGTGAGGGAAGAGGTCATTCCCAGACTTTTGAGTTGCTGTGGATATTTGTGGGCAGAGAGACCTGCAAGTGGAAATCTCTTTTATCTTCCCTTTCAGGCTTCTATCTGATCTCTCCGTCAGAATTCGAACGCTTCTCCTTGAGCACTAGAAGCATCACCGAGCCACTGTGTGTGCTGGAGACAAGCCGCACCCATGACAGCCTTTCTCCAGGGTGAGGGAACCCGCCTGGCATCGCTGTGGCTTTGCAAGTCCAGCTGAGCCTCTCTGGGGGGACGTTTTTTTCCTTTAAATATGCGTTGGGGTTTGGTGCAGAAGGATCTCTGCCAAGGCAAAGCGCTGGCAAGGTTAAACCCAAAAGGGGGTACAGCTGGCTATCTTGAAACCAGAGCCACATTTCTCACTACTCACGAGGCACAGAGGGGCTCACGAGCAGGAGGTGCCGCCAAAACAGCTTTGCACTTAATAACCGAACTCAAAGAAACAGGGCTAGTGGATTGTTGTGCTTCAAAGTCAAGCTGTAACTGGATGCGTTTTGTGGAAGATTGAAAAAAAAAACAAAAAACCAGGTGGGATGGGGGCTCGATTTGCCATCTGTCCCACTTTGTGACGGCACCCGGAGGGCAATTCTGCTGGATGTGGGGTGGGAGCCATCCAGGTTAGGACCCTAAAACAGGGAGAGGTTTAAAGCCTGCCATGTCCCACCTTACAGCTTCAAGCAGGGAACTTCACAAGGTCCAAAAAGCAAAAACACGGTGGCCGTGATGCAGGGATCAAAACCCCGCCTGCTTTGTTATGTGTGTCACATTGCGAGAAATGCATTTCATAGCTACTCTTTCCTTCTTTTATTACAGAAATAACTTCACAGCGACACCAAAACTAAACCAGGCCAACGGGACGCATGTTTTACAAGGATCAGAGGCTAATTATTCCCCTGCAAGCAACGATCGTAAGGAAAACACCTTTCCAGATATTTGGGCAGACTGGCAAGTCATCTGGTGTGAGACTTCCATGGCATTGGGGTGCAAGTTGTTTGCAGGAGAGAGAGAGAGAGAGTTTCAAAGCTGGTTCAGCCTTAGTTGAGCAGTTGCAAACTCTTGGTTTTGTCATAGTTTCTGATAAAATGAAATCTTGGCCTATTTATTTGTCTCAATGAAAGAATCTCTGAGATGAGGGCTGAACTATGGAGCTTTTGGTACCCCTAAAGCAGAGCCCCCCAAACTTGGCAACCTTAACACTTGTGGACTTCAACTCCCAGAATTCTCCAGCCAGCAGAGCTGGGACTTGAAGTCCACAAGTCTTAAAGTTGCAAAGTTTGGGGGGCCCTGTCCTAAAGTTTGCTTGCAGATGTTTCATTACCTGCCTAGCTGACCTTGAATGTTGGTCTGCCTCCCTGAGAAAAATCACATTACAGTTTTGCATGTTTTAAAGATAATTTCAGGAAGTCTTGAAGGAAATTCCAGGACTCTCTTGATAAAATAAAAGGGGTTTGTTTTTCCCTCCCTCTGCCTCGGAAATATCCTTTAGTTTGCATTCATGGCGTTCAGAAAGTTTTGAGGGAAGTTTTATAATGGATCCAGTCCCAAAGATTGAAGTGTTTTAAAGACAGAGAAGGCTAAATTTGAATTCTGGATGTTTATGGCAACATTGCAAAGTTCTGCTTTTCTACTTTCAGGGTCTCCTGAAGACCGCCCAGCATTGTTTGCCTCAACGCCGGTTGACTCCCCTGACAGCAGCATCGACACCCCCTTAAATACCACTGGAGACATTACAGTTGAAGAAGTGAAGGATTACTTGGCGTAAGTCTCTGTCCTTGGGTAGCAACCTGGAGGTAAAAACATGCCTGCCACCTCTGCAGAGGACCATCTAGTCTAGAGGCAACATTTACAGAGTTGGAAGGGACCTGTTCAGAGTATTGCAATGTAAATTCAGCGCCAGAAAAGTAAACAAAGATGGCTGAGGCTTCATTTAACTTCTTTATAAACATAAAGTAAATTTTACAATACCAGTTGTAGATTTCTCCAACATGGAGCAAACTCAAACAGAAGCAGACTGTTACAAGCAACTCAACTTCAGCACACAAGCAAGCAAGTTAATTTCTCTTTCACTTTAGAGCTGAGCACAGAACAGAGATAAACCAAGCCCAGATTCTCTCTCTAAGTTTCAGCCCTCAATTCAGCTCTCATTGGCTGACCTTGTTACTCAGCTCTATTCCAGTTCATGAATATACTCTGACAGGACCTTGGAGGTCTTCTAGTCCAACCCCTTGCTCAGGCAGATTGGTTGTCCAATCTCTTCTTCAAAAGCTCCAGTGATGAAGCATTCACAACTTCCAGAGGCAAATTGGTCCACTGATTAATTGTTCTCACTGTCAAGAAATTCCTCCTTAGTTCCAGGTTGTTCTTGCTTAGTTTCCATCCGTTGCTTCTTGTCCTGCCTTCAGGTGCTTTGGAGAACAGCTTGACTCCCTCTTCTTTGGGGCAGCCCCTGAGATATTGGAAGGCTGCTATCATGCCTCCCCTGGTCCTTCTTTTCATTAAACTGGACCTATCCAATTCCAGCGACTGTTCTTTATACGTTTTATCCTCCAGCCCCGTAATCCTCTTGGTTGCTCTTCTTTGCACTCTTCTCAACATCTTTTTTATGTTGTGGAGACCAAAATGGGATGCAAGAGTCCAAGGGTGGTCTCTTACCAAGGCATTATAAAGGTGGCTTCACATGATCTTGGTTAGTTCCCTCTGTTAATGTAACCAAGGCCTGTGCTGGCTTTGTCTGAATGCCCCTTGGAAATGGGGCATTCTGCTCTGGCCTGGCACATCTTGATTCCCTTTCTCGTTCCAGGCCCTCCGAGGAAGCCGAGAGGAATCTGCGGAACATCAGTGAGGAGGAGGCCAGATCTCCAGGGATCCTCATTAAATGAGGCAGGTCCAGGGAAAATTGCTCTTCCTTTTTTAAAACAAAAAGAGGGAGGGGCTCAGCTCGTTCTCAGGACTGCCTGGGCAAGTTCTGAGCGAGGGCAAGAAGGCATTGGGGCAGCCCTGACTGGGAGCCCAGGCAGAAGTGTCTGTGGCAGCCAAAGAAAGATTGCAGAAAAGAAAGGAACCCCCTCTGGCAGGTAGTCCTCGATTCACAACAGCTCATTTAGTGACCGTTGGAAACAGAGGTTTCCAACCTTGCCCACATTAAGACTTGACAACTCCCAGCTGTGCTGGCTGAGGAATTCTGGGAGTTGAGGTCCACAAGTCTTAATGTGGCCAAGTTGGGGACCCCTGGTTTTTACAGCATCGCTGAAAAAAGGACCGTTTTTCACATGACTGTCGCTGCTCCACCCTGGTCATGTGATCGACATTTGGGCGCTTGGCAACTGGCATGTACTGATGAGACGGTTGCTGTGTCCCGAAGTCCCCTTTTGGGACCTCCTGACGAGCAAGGTCGATGGGAAAGCCCGACTTGTTTAGCAACTGTGTCACTTAGTGAAGAAGTGCAGGGATTCGCTCAGCAACCGTGGCAAGAAAGGTGGTAAAATGGGGCAGAACTCACTCAAGAAATGTCTCGCTTAGCGATGGACGTTCAGGGCTCAGTCTGGTTGTAAGTCGAGGGCCACCTGTATTGCCGCGAGGAATGAGATAGGAAAAGAAATAAAAGGTCTGGTGTCTTTTTCCAGGGCTGCCGGGAAGGAAAGAGAAAAGAGGGAGAGAGGGCTGGGTTTGGCGAGGGAGAGGGAGAGTCTGTGTTCTGTCCAACCTGTTTTAAAGTGCGACTGCTTCCCTCACAGGGACCCTGCTGCGCTGTCCTGCGCGATGCTTGGAGCTTCGGGGCCGAGACTTCTCGCTGTCTTTGCAAGGGGCTACTGGTCCTCCCCCTCCAGAGGACCCCAGACTCTTCCCTGCCTCCTTTTTTTTTTACAAGGACAAAAAGAGCGGTGATCTTTTTCGGTGATCTTTTTCTAACTCTTGGCCCGGAAGCGGACAGGCGGCATCTCTTCCTGGGTACCTCTCTCTCCAAGTTTGCATTTTTGATAGATAATATATATCTATATATGTAAAAAAAGGAAAAGAGGAAAAAAAAAACAGAAAAATGTGCCAACGTCCTGGAGGGAACCACTTTCGGAGCATCTGCTCTTCCATTGCACAGAGACTTGGGGGGACTTTAATAAGTGTTTTCTTTGGGGAAAAAAGCCTGGAGGATGACTGTGCTGAGGTCTCCCCCCTCCCCCCCACTAAGAAAGCGATTGGGGTCTTTTGGCCCAGCGGGGCCTCTGGTGGGGGAAAAGGGGCTTTTGATGGACAGAAGACGGAGGGAGGGGATTTTGCTCCGATGCAACGCTGGGCAGTTCCTCCACCTGCCTCCTGCTGGACGTGGGAAGGCTGAGATTCTTCCCACCTTGCTGGGAACTTCCTCTTCAGGACTCTCCACCGTTATCATTGGGCCGATCTCCCTGGGAAAAGTTGTACTGGATCCAATGGCCAATTAAGTATTTTCTGCTCACTGAGGCCAAGAGCGGATTTGAGGAAAGCGTTTTCTGACACTGATGGAAAGCAACCTTCCTTCTCTTCCACCGTCATTCCTTCTCCTTCACTATCATTCCTCCTCCCCTTCTCCCTCCCTCCCTTTCTCTTCATTTGGAGGGAACTGCTGAAGACTCCCCCCCCCCCATTTCTTCGTTACACAAGATTTCTAATTGGCAGTATTTATCCGAGCACAAAGCCGATTCTGTGAAATAGGAAGCCACATGGCTGCACAAGGAAATTATAGCAGTCCAAGAAATACTATCATACCTTTCTGATATCGTTCAATTTTCCTTCCGTTATTTGAACGTTCAGAACGAGGGGTGAGAAATTCCAAGTCCTTCTATTCACTTTCCTCTCCAAGAATTTGATGTGCAAATGGGAGCAAACATCTCACCTCCTTCCTAACTATCTGTGGGCCCAATTTGACTTAAAACAGTTTTGTAGATTTGGGGTTAATTAGCAATGCCATAAGTAGCTTCCTCTTCTCCTTTCTGAAGTTCCAGTTTCCTGGGATTTTGGGTGTGTGTGTGTTGGGGAGGGAAAGTTAATTGGGTTTGGTACAGAGCTGAAGTATGTCTCTTCATCCCAGGAGATAATATGATGGTAAATAAGTTCAGCTTACGTTTCTGTGCTTCCCTCCCTGCTTTGTCTTTCAACCTGAGAAGGGACTCCCCGAGTCTAGGAAGTGAAGAGTTTTTGCTGAGCTCAGGATGGGATTTTGGTCTGGATGCCCTGAAGGGTTGCAGGGTCTCCATTGAGTGCAGGAAGCCTTGGGACCCCTTGGTGGGCTTGCCTTCCCTTTATTTGGCCAGCTCTTGCGAATCTCGGGGTGCCTCTGAGGTGCCTGGTCAGATGCCACCCACTGATCACCCACAGTTCCCCTGACCTCCAGCTTCCCACATTAGAAATCCCGGCTTTGGCTGAATTTGAAGCTCCAGTTTTGCCTGATAATCCCAATTTCTGCAGCGGCTGCCGACCCTCACCAGTCAGAGGCATGCTGCATGCCACCACAAAGGTCTATGTGGTTTTTTTGGGGGGGGAGGGTCTTTCCTGCCTTAGAAAACCTCTTGCTTGGATTTTTTGCAAGCCATAGAAAGGACTTTGCAAGAAGGAGCTGCGTGTGCCACTGTGCAAAAGCTGCGTTTTTGTGTACGTTGCTGAGATCTTGTCTCCAAAATACGGGGCTTTGGCCCACCAGTCCTTGCTCCCACCCCTCCCCCAACTGCTGCCCAGCATCATGGACCCCTTTCTCTAGGGCAGAGGTGGGTTCTCATCTGCTTCACCTCCACGTTTCCCCGCTGAGGTGGGAAAACTTCTTGTGCCAAAAAGGTGAGCCTGTTGCAGGACCTCAAGCTCCGTTTTCTGCTGGGAAGGATTCCTTTTTCTCATGGTGGTTTTTGTGCCAAGAAAACTCCCCTGGAGGGTTTATAAGATGGCGGGGGAGCTAAGAAGCGGGGCCAAAATCTTAAGAAATAAATCCCCTTTTTTGATATACATGAGAATTGGGCTCCCCAGGAAGGACCTTTGCAAGTCCCCTTGGGTGGAAAGGTACGATTCGATCCTTGCTCTGTGTGTGTGTGTGTGTGTGTGTGTGTGTGTGTGAGTGCCTGACGGGTGTCTGTGTGGGTGTCTGGACGTGTGCCATTGTGAGACTTTTTTTGTGTGTGGTAGCCACGGAGGGAGGGAGGGCTAGTTTTCCTGTAGAACATCCTCTTCGGATTTCCCCCCCCCCTTTTTTTTTGGGTCCAGAGAATGGATTTAGCATTGTTTAGTAATTAATGCAGGTTTTTAATAAAGGAAGAATAAAGCATTTACTATCTAATGCAGCCTCTCCGTGTCTAGTTTCTCTCTCATTGCAGGAGGCAGAGAAGGTGTAGCTTGTAAACATCAAAATACGGACGTTTTCCTGCTCAGCGGGCAAGGAGGGGGAAACGCCGTTTAGAGGACTGGCACCCAAGAGGGGAGGAAACCCTCTAAAAATGATGGGAGCGCTTCTGTCAGAAGAGAAGGACGGCACACGGCAGCTCACAAACGGCAGCTCACAAATGGCCATCTTTGCAATCTTTATTGAGAACTTAAAAAGGAAGCTTGTGAAGCCCTGGGATGGATGCCCACTATGCTGTCTTTGTGCCAGGCCAGACGCAACCCTGCACTTTGCTGGTTGCATTCCTGCCCGCTGCTGCTGTGGCTGTTTTGGAGTTAGCCTGCCTTTGGCCATGCACTCTGCAGCTGGCAGCAATTGCTGCAGATGTTGATGCTGCACCAAGTTGACACAGGCTGGGTTTAAAATGGGTGCCACTTCTCCTGCTTTTACAAAAGTTCTCCCTCCACCCCACGGCTTTCTTCTCACCCTTTCCAAAACATGGGTGGCACCTAGGAAGGAACGGGGCCACCACAACAGACTGCAAAGCGGAAAGTTGGCAAGAGACCTGCTTTTCCAACCCTCTTGAGGACTAGGAGCAAGCAGGACACCCCTTCTTTGTGTGATCAAGCTTGTTTTCTTGCTTTAAACTCTGTAATTCAGTGCAAAAAAGGAAGGAAGGAAGGACAGGCATTTCAACCGGAAGGCAATAAAAGAGAATTGTGCTTTTAGTAGTTGTAAAAAATAATAATAAAAGAATTTTAGCCAGGGGTGGCCTTGAGGAGCACAAAAGCACCTGCTGAAATTCTTCCTTCTTGGGGGTGGAAAATGGGGGGGAGGATCTTACATTCAGTTTGCAGATCAAGGGCTTCTACCCCTCCCCCCCATTAAATTTCTCTGCTTCTGCTCCAAACTTAATTCAGAAATCTCTGCAACCCTTAGTCACAGACCACCCCCCAAAAAAGCGGGGGGACCCTCCTGGGCCTCAGCCTGGCCTGCACAAGGTTGCTGCTCCTGAGCCAGGGGGAGCATCTGGGGGCAACAAAGGAGGAGTTGAGGGGGGGAGGAAAACCAAGATTTCTCGGCTGTAACAATGGCTAAGCGAGAAAGCCAGGCGTCTGAACAACTTGGGGAGGAAACAGGAAAAGGAGATTTTGACTGGCATTGGGAATGGAAGCAGGAGGGGGATTTTGGAGGTGGGAGGGAGCAATTCGGCTGCCCCCCCCCCCCTGTAACCTTTTATCCAGTCCGCGGCTTGAAGAGAAGCGCGTTGCAGTGGCGGGCAGGGGATGGGCCGCCCAGCGCTGGCACAAGACTACAAAGCCCATCCGTTGGAGGGATCCCCATGGGGGGGTGGCAGGCAAGGCCTGAGGTTTGGCACCGGGTGCCACCCTTAAGCTGGCGGCTTCCGGAAAACGCTCCAGGCGTGGAAGCAGCGGGTGAAGGGAAGCGGCTCATTGCCTTTGCGCACCAGACGGAGCTTTCGGGGCCGGCCGGCATCTTTGGACCGCATGTGCTGGATGTAGACCTGAGGAGGGAGGGAAAGCGGTTCAAACCCCGCAAGTGGAAAATGTACCCTGAAAAATGTCAACTCCTACAACGTTCTTGTGCCTGTTTTAGTTGTTGCCAACTTTGCTGGCTGAGGAATTCTGGGAATTGAAGTCCACAAGTCTTAAAGTAGCCAAGGTTGGAGGCCCTGACCTATATGTCACTTCTGGAAGTCCTCATACCTTTCAAAATTGAGTACAAACAGGCAGTCCTCGACTTACAACAGTTCATTTAGTGACAGTTCTAGGTGGCCATGGCACTGAAAAGAAGGGATCGTTTTTCAGACCTAGGACCTCTGTCAGCATCCCCAGGGTCATGTGGTCGAAGTCCAGATGCTTAGCAACCGACTCGTGTTTATGACAGTTGCAGTGTCCCAAAGCAAACGGTCGTATGTTGAGGACTGCCTGTGCATCTTAGAGTGGAGAAGTCTGGGAGACGGGAGGTCTTTCCTCCCTCGCCAGCAAAACCCCGCTGAAGCCAAAGCAGGAGGGGAACACGGAGCTTCCTTCAGTGTCCACCCTGAATGGTCAGCAACACTTCTGGGCCGTTACCTGGCAAGCTTTGAGGCTCAACTTGATCTCCACCTGGCTGGTCTGCGTCCCCACCCACATGTAGACCTGGAAGAGAAGGAGGAGGAGGAGGAAGGAAGAAGAAAGAAGGAAAGAAGAAGGAAGGAGGGAGGGAGGAAGGAAGGGAGGAAGGAGGAAAGAAGGAAGGAGGGAGGGAGGAAGAAGAAAGAAGAGATGTGACTGGGCGTGTCTTCTGTAGAGGAGACCACAGCAGGCGTCTCCTTCTGGTTCCCACCACTTCACAAGAAGCTGCAGCCGGCTGGAGGCCAAAGCTGGCCAAGGGTCCTGTCCGGCTCCTGCCCCAGACTGACCTCGCAGCCATTGTCCAGCAACATGATGTCATCATCCGCCAGGTCATCCTGGCAGAAATCGGAGCATTTTTCGGACACCGCAAAGTAGCCCTTCTCGTTGGAGCACCTGGGGGTCGGGGGAGAAAGTCAGGAAAAGAACTCAGAGCAGGAGGAGGAGGAACGGACACCTGTCTCCTCCCTCCCAGGAGGAAATTCAGACTCATCTTGCTGGATGATGACGAATTTGGGAAATAAGGGCAGCTCCTTCTCTGGAAATTTATTTTTGTTTTATATTTATTAAATTGATATGCTGCCTATCTCGCCAGTAAGTTGACTCTGGGCAGCTTATAGACAGTAATAAGCTGAATATAAAGCAGAGAACATAAAGAAGAGCTGTATCAAGGGAGGGAGGGTTTTGGCTCCTGCCAGGGAAGAAGGGATCCACCCCAGGGGACCCACTGGCTCACCTGAAAAGACGGGAGAAGTTCATGTATTCGGCATCTCCATCATAAGGTTTCTGGGCTCCAATCCCAACCCAAAAGAAATTCTCCGGCTCTTCTCCCTCATTGATCACCTGCAAACCAAGGAGGAAAGGAGAAGTGAGGAGAGGAGAGGAAGGGAAGTGGGAAAGATTTGCTGGTGGGGTTTCCCACCCAGGTTGTCTTCACCTGTGGGGTCCTTGCTTTGAGCTTGGTTGTTCTCTTGGAGACGTTTCATGACCCAACTAGGTAACATCATCAGTGCTAGAAGGGAGTTGCTCTGTCTTTATATACAAGTGGCCTGCCTTGTGGGTGCTCTTGGTGGTTCCTCCATTAGGCTGTTGATGGCTGGCCAGGAAGTGTTGTGATCAAGATTGCTACAGTATATACAGTAAATATGGAGCAATCCTCACTTCCTCCCAGCACTAATGATGTCAGCTAATTGGGTCATGAAACGTCTGCAAGAAAACAACCAAGTTCAGAGAGCACCAAGGACCCCACAGTTGTCCTCCTCATCCTCGTCCTCTCCACATCTCCCACCTCCTTCTAGCACTGATGTTGATTACTACTCGGGTCATGAAATGTCTCCAAGAAAGCACCAAGCTCGGAGAACACCAAGGACCCCACAGTCCTCTCCTCCCCCCAAACCCCTCTCTCTTTTAGCACTATTACTACCTAGTTGGGTCATGAAATGTCCACAAGAAAAGAATGAAGCTCAAGCACCAAGGAGCCGGCAGTTGTCCTCCTTCTCTACTACACAAAACCCCTCTCCCTTCTAGCACTGCTGATGTTTCCTAGTTTGGTCATGAAACATCTGCAAGAAAACAAGTTCAGGGAGTACCAAGGACCCCACAGTTCAACCTTGAGTTACAAATATTCCATTTGTTCTCTTTACCTGTTTGCTGTACGAGTCGTCAAACATGTGATTCATGATATCTTCGGCCAGCTTGGCTTCATCGGGGTTGGCAGCTCGGCCGACCCAGGTGTACACGATGCCCTGGTTGTCGGAACTCTCAAAGGGAACCTGGAAGGAGAATTCTGGGAGTTGAAATCCCCAAGTCTTAAAAGTTGCAAAGGTTGGACATCCCTGTGTTAGAGGTGGGCCTTCTCCTGCCTAGCTTTCACAAGAGGTGTTCAGGCTATGTGAATTCGGAGCCAGCACGGCCGTTGGTGGTACAAAAGTGTTAGCATTCTGGGGGCGCCAATTTTTTTTTGGGGGGGGGGGCAGTCTCCCAGAAAGAGGGCTTGAATTCCAACTGCCATGCTGCATTTTACAAAAGAACATCAGATTTTTTTTTTTTTTTAATAAAAAAGGAAGCAACTATTCAGTTTTCATCCATCGGTGGCTTAGATTACCTTCAAAATGAAGCAGAATTCAGAGTTCAGAAGGCCAGAGTCTGTGTTGATCTGGATGCACCTGGAGAGAAAGGTTGGGAGACCATCAGCACCCACAGGGACCAAGGGAGAGAACCACAGGTACCTTTTCAGCCCTGGGTTTGGGTTGATAGATTTGGGTTTGGGGAGTTGGGTTGATGGACTGGCACATGGCCAAAGAAGAGTGACCAAGGGGATTAATTTTGTTTGCAAAGGAGGAGCTGGAATGTCAAGGAAGCCAGCTGTGGCCAAAGGCTAACATATTTGGTCTTTGACTCCAGAACAAACCATTTCTGAAGTTGGTGGGAGGAAGTGGGGCTTAGCAGAGGCTGGCCAACCTTCTTTTAGAAATGCTCACATTGCATTTTAGCCGACAGTTTTCCATCTCTGGGTTCCCAGATCCAAATACTTGTGTAAACCCAGTTGGGAGGTCCCAAAATGCAAGGAGAGCAGAAATGGGAGAACTTCTCCCAGGTTCCAGCAGGACCTCAATCCCCTCTGGGGCTTCAAAGAGCCTCTGCAAGTCCAGAGGTCCAAGACCTCAACCCTGCCCCAGGCAACGGAGCTCCTCACCGGGTACAGAGCGCACTGCCGTTGGTACGGATGTGGTAGAGGCTGGGCTGGAGGTTGTCATCCCTGGCTTTCCTCTTCCCCTTGTGGACAATGAATTTCCTCTTGAAGTGGGAGAGGAACTTGGGGTTCTCCTGCTGCTGCGTCATGCGCACAACCTGGAGGATTTGGGGGAGGGGGGATATGCAGAAATGTCAGGCATACTTGGAATGTGGGGGGATGAATCCACCCATAATGCACCAGCCTGGCTATGGGGCCTTGGTTGCCTCTTGCAAATGGCCAAGGAGGAGGTGGCAAGAAGGAACAGACAGACACACAACTCCCTTGGAAAAGCAGAAGGGTCTTGAAGAGTAATGAAACCTTAATATGTGTGTGTGTGTGTGTGTGTGTGTGTGTGTTTTAAGAACTGTCCTTTCCAGGCCAGATTAATAAGGAAGTATTTCCCATTTTGGGTGGGGGGATTCTGGGAGGTGAAGTCCAGCACATCTGGGCAGGACTAGTTTAGCATCTCTGCCTTCCTCTGGCCAAACATCCTGGTCAACGATGCACAGATACGGAGGATGGGATAATTTATTCCAGCTCAGCTTCTAGAGTAGTGGTCCTCAAACCTGACTCCTTTAAGATGGGTGGACTTCAACTCCCAGAATCCCCCAAGTTTGAAAACACCAGCCTAGAACACTGCAGAGAGGATGGATGCTCCCAGTTCCCCCCTCTTCTTCCAGCCACAGGGATGATCTTCTGGCTCACCTCCAGCTTGCCTGGGAAAAGGTTCTCAAATTTCTTCTGGAGGCTGAAAGTGAAGGTCAGCCACCCCATGTTGGAGGCCTCGCGGCCCTGCCAGAAATAAACCACACACTGGAAGTCTTCTTCTGGCTGCTTCTCTTCTTCTTCCACCTCCTCCTCCTCCTCTTCGCCTTCAGCGCTTCCTTCCTCTCTCTTCTTCTTCTTCTTCTCCTCCTCCTCATCTTCCTCTGTCTCCACAGGGATCCAGTACCTCTCGGGACAAAACCAAAGTTACTCAGTTACTTCTTCTCAAGCAGAAAAGAGGTTGCCCAAGGATCATGCAAAGCAGCTCTGAGGGGAGGAGACCCTAGAGAACGTCTGAGAACATCTCGAGGGAGGGATGGGGTTGGCTGGGCATCTAAGCCTTGTCCAAAGGGTCCACGTGGGACTCAATAGGAAGGGCATCTCATAGAGGTTGGGTCCCAGCAAAGAAAAGTGAACATCCATGAACAGCATTTCTGAAGAAGCATCTGCTCTCAACCCGCTTCCCTACTCTGAGGAACACCGTGCACTGCACTGATTTGGACAAAGGAAGAAGGCGAGACAGAAAGATCCTCCCGGGAACCAAGGTCATGGAGCACCTGGAAACTGGGCGAGATGACCTACCGGCAGAGAAAGACGTAGCAATCCTGGGTGTAGAAGTGGCCAAATTCCTCTTCAGGCAGCCGGGTGAACTTCTTGTTCTCCAGGACAAAGCCTTCCATGCCGTCCAAGTCTTCGTTCCATTCTTCCATGAGCTGCTCTGCCTGGGGGAAGGAAAGCAACCACCCACCCGAAGACCCGAGTCACCAAGGGGGCCTTCAACAGAGACACAGGAAGTGCAAGAATGGAGGAATGTTTTGGGTGGGGAAATGTTCTAGGTGTCTCAAAGAGATGCTCTGTCATAATTGTCCAATGTTTGGAGGAGTGTTTCTCAACCTTCACCCAAGTTGAAGTTGGGTGGACTTCAAGTCCCAGAATTCCCCAGCCAGCTCTTCCGGCTGGTGGATTCTGAGAGTTAAACTCCACCCATCTTCAAGCCGTCATGGTTGAGAAATGCTAGTTTGCAGAATGCTTTATCTGCTTCCACAGAAGGGAGTCAGAGTGGTGGACCTAGCTTGGTTCTTTCCACCTTGTAGCACCTACCTCACTCAGAGGCATCGGGGGCTGACGTGGCAGAAACAGGGCAGTCAAGTCAGCCTTGAGCTGGTCCTTCTTCTCGGAATCCTTTTGCACTTTTCCTGAGAGGCCACCAGGTTGATGGACCGCTTCGGCGTTGCGGGTGTAGTCCACCTTCAGAACGTCATCCCAGTTCTTGAATTTGGATTTGAAGACCTGGCAGGGACACGGATCCCCATCAGAAAATCCAGACCAAGCAGAAGAAAACTATGCTAGAAGTAGTTTTCGCTTTTAAATTGGAGAGTAAACGTTTTCCCCCCGGAACACAAAATAAAGGAACTGAAATCCGTCTTGAATCGGAAGCAGTCTTCCCTATATCAAGACATTGCCTCCAACAATTAAATTAATAGTAGTTTTAAAACTTTAATTAATTGTGCCAGAGTTTGGCATCATTGGAAATCCTGCTACCATCGGAACCCTTTAAAACAGATCACGTGTCTTTATTTTTAGGATTTATTACTACATTGTCTTCAAAATATTCATGGTGGTCTACAGATACTGAGTTCTGAAAATCATGAAGAGTCAATAAACAAGGGGCCAATCAAGTCCAGCCTTCTTCAGCTGAGGACCCACATTCCCAGAATCCCCCATGCAAGAAATATAAGCTGGCTCTATCTTCTTGTAGGACCATCTCTTCAGCTGAGACCTTGGTGCCCCAAAGCTTCAGTTAGGGCTAGAATAAGCCACATCGCTTTGCCAATTCTGCCCCTTTACTTTCTGAACCCTGCAGCTTCCCACGTGTATGTTCCCTCTCCTGCCAAGCGGGCAAATATGGCCCAACCAACCCTTGAAGAGGGTTAGAGTCCTTTGGGAGCACCCCATCCTCCCTCCTTCCAACCTGGCACTCGGTGCCCTCCAGGTTCCGGATGACCATGGCGTGCTTGGGGCGGTGAAGCATGCTGCACAGCTCCTGACCCAGTTTGAGAGCAGCCGCCCGCACCAGGCGTGAAGACTTCCGGCCAATCCAGATGAAAACGTCTGACCAGCAGTCCAGAATGTAGACCGACTTGGTGTCCAGCAGGCTCTGGAGCTACCAAAGGAGAAGACAGAAGAAGACGGCTGAGACTCAACTGGACTCTTGGAAGGTAAGAGAGGTCCAAGGCAACAGGTTCTGGACTAGGTTTAATCAGAAACCATCTCGTCCTTCTACTCTGGTCCCATCAGCACCTTCCAGACATTGTTCCTACCAGCCTCATTTCAGGCGACAGGTCCACGGACGGCCTTTTCTTGTGCTCCACAGAGAGCCTGTAGTTGATCTGGGGCAGCTCCAGGTAGCCCAGTCCCAAGCCAACCTGTGCAGGAAGAGGCAAGGAGAAGGAGGAAGAGCATTTACCCAGAGAAGGACGCCAGCAAAGCCCAGTTTGAGCCACCCTGGGTGTGATTCATGACATAATCACTGATTTTCCAAAGTCCTGCCTTCTCTCACAATCAACACCTTTAGGCATAAATGCCCCCGAACTACTGTAAGGTGTAGAGCAGGTTCATTTGATTTGCAAGAAAAGAAGCACGTTTCTGGAAAATTCCTACAGAATTGGGTGGAGGAGGCTGACATTGGCTCTTAAGCTCTCCTCAACTCCCTCCCGCCTCACCTTGTACAGCTTGGGTCTGGGGGGCTTGAAGTCATCTGGGACGTTGGCCTTGATCTCTTCTGCTTGCCCACCTAGGAGGTCCCAGAATTCCGGCGTCTCCTCGGTCTGAGTCAGCAGCAGGATTTCCGCCTTGCCCTTCCGTTCGTTCTTGTTGATCTTCTCAGCAAAGAGCCTGGGAAGAGAGGAGACAAATCCAGAACCAGCGGAATGAAAGAGAACCCGGACCAAGGAGACACACTGAGGTACCAGATCTCCCCCCTCCATGTGAGGGACTGTTGCCCAGATTCCCAGGAGGGAAGGAGGGAATTCCAGAGGAGCAGGAGGCAAAGCAGCTTAGAGAGTTTGTGTGTGAGAAAGAGGGTGAAGACAGCTCCTCCTTAATGGTTCCCAGAGCCTATGTTTTACGGTCCAACTAGTCGACTTTAGTTTGGTAGGTTTTGTAGCTACAGGTGAGGAACAACAGAGAAATCTGCTTGCAAAATCTCAATGTGTCTTTTTTTGGAGTCTGACGTCACCATGAAGTTTCCCCTGGAATCCATTTTTTAAGGGTGCTGGCAATAATGGCAAGGTCAGATAGTGACGTAGCTAAAGTCAATGCACCTTTGCAGAACTCCTCCAGATGTTTCAGAGCCCAGCTGTGCCACAGCCTTCTTTTGGCACTCACCTGGCTTTGGTGGTTCCATTGAGAGTAGCCTGGCTGCCCCTCCAGATGTAGATCTCAAGGCCGTGATCCAACAGGAAGACAAAACTAGAAGGGAAGAAAGAAAAGGGAGAGCAGAGAAATGGGTTTTTAAAAGGAAAAAAAATAGCCAGCAGCATTTTCCCAGCCACCCCCACCCCAGCAGACTGAGGTGACTCAAGACTTCAAAAGAAGGCTGTCCTGCATTATTTACCGGGGATCTAAAGCAGTCGCTTTCAGAGGAACTGGTTCCAATTTGATATTCTTCTTTCCATAGACACGGTAAAGCCTGCATTGAAATTGCAGAAACAACAGCTTGATCATATCCACTTGGGGGTGGGGACAGCGCAAAAAACCCCAAGAAACGAATGTTGTGCAATTGATAATCACTCTCTCTCTCCTCTTAAGATATTCAAAGAGGCTGAAATAATTACTGCAGCCTCCTCAAAGGAGCCATCACAGAATTGGCAGGCTAGAAAAGACTATAACTTGGAGATTTGCAAGCTGGCTAGTTTGGGAGCAAGTCAGGATAGCAGGTAGGTCCCCAGCCCAAAGACCCTCGCTATCTCCTGAAACTCCACCAGGTAATCCTAACTCATGGGGGTTGCAGGTAGAGGAAGAGCAGAAAAGTCTAATGAGCCTGTGAAGTCGTTATTTTTGAATCGAGAGATTCAGGCCTTCTCCAACTCCCAAATGTAACCACTGGCTTCATCCTGAGCACCTGGAGCTAAAACGTGAATTGTGTGGGTACTTCATGGTTTACCTGGTGACATAATGGATGTCTTCCACCGTGTAGAAGCCGCTCGCCGTGCCCCCTTCGATGTAGGAGATCTCGTGATCAAACACCTGGTGTCCAGAAATGGGATTTCCAAAAACGGAAAGGCAGAAATCATTAAATTAAAGCCAAGCTGCAACCCTCATGGATTAAACACGCAAGCCAGCTCTTAACCCTCTTCTCCTCACAATAGCACAGAAAACCTATTTCCATGTTAATGTCAGGATTCCAGCAGTTACCCAATTAAATCATGAGTTTCGACCAAACATCCCAAAACTTCAAAGGATTTATTGGAAGTCAACATGTCGGCATGACCTGGGCGTAGCCAACTCTGACACACGTAATTCACTATCACCCTTGATCCTGCTTTCCCCCCCACCTCTCTGGGTGTATCATAATTCATATTCTCCAAGGAAACACATCCATAGCCAAAAGTAATCAATCCTGCTCTCTAATTAGATTTCTGTGTGGCAGAAGCTTCAGCGATCTAATCAATCTTTGAAGAAAACATGAATGGAATGTTCTTTCCATTCCACACTGCCGCCTGCTCTTTGAAACCCCCCCCCCTTCTTTCTGGTGACAACTATAAAATGTGCATAGAAAGTGTTTTATGAGTTGACAGTTAAGTCACTTTGGTCTTGTTTTATCGTCTTTCCTCCTGTTCACAATTTCTTTGGGCCATTCCCTGCAGTTCTGAGGACCTGGGTCTTTGTAGAGGTCTCTGGAACGGAAGCCCCCAAGAGAAAGGTGGATACCTGGCTGAACTCATCGCTCTCGTCCCCCATCTCTTCTCGAATACTCCGGCACTCGGCCCCCAGGAAATTCCGCAGGTTGACGGCGTGGATGGCTGAACAGGCCTTCTTATCCAGGGAGGATTCCTGGCCGATCCAGTAATAGATCTCCCAGTTCAAGGATCCACTGTCATCCAGGAAGGTCTGGAGAAGAGCAATTAGGAGTCGGAAAGGGGTAACAGTCTATCTGGGTTCTCTCCCTACGCCTGTGTCAGTATTTGTTCTTCCTGAATGAACAGGTAGTCCTTGGCTTAGGACAATAAGGGAGCCTGCCCATCCCTGCCCATAAAACACAATCAAACCCATTTTATGATCTTTTTTGTGGTGGTTATTGTAACCTAGTTGCTTAGTACTCCCAATCCCAATCCCATGAACATCCAACCTTTGAATCTGGACTGTTAAGTAACCAAAGGTAGGTCTGTCGTAACTTCGAACAATTGTTGAGCAACCGGTCATAAGTTGAGGAGTGCCTGCATGACTCTATTTCCAATTCCAGAAAAAATTTCATCTCCATGCGATCTGCTCTCCACAACTTTGAGAGGCCATGGCCAGATGCGGGCTGCAGGCCAGATACCTTGCCCAACTTCTGTAAAGTGGTTGAAAGGCATTGCCATAGACCAGTTTGAGATAGGTAAGTTACGGCTGTGGGAAGATAATAGTCACACACACACACACACACACACACACACACACACACACCTTTGGCCATACCCACCTTCAGCACAATGTAGCAATCGGCTTCATAGAACTTCCCGTGGAAAGCCTCATCCACCATGATGGGCACGAAATTCTCGATCTGCCAGACGGTGACCCCTGGCAGCTGGCCCACCTCTTCCGTGAAGAACTCCGAATAGTTCAGGTGAGGTTTCTCCAAACTCTGGTCCCAGCGGCGGGTCTTCAGATCCGTGTATTTTAGGTCTCCGTTCTCCTAAAGGTGAAAAGAGGAGGGTTTTCCTTTTAGCCCCCATTACAGCTCGCCCGTTTCCTCCGCAGCCATGGGGTCTCACCTTGTGGTGAGACATCCAACCTTGTGGTCACCACCTTACCTCCAGCTTCTTATTCTTCTCCTGGGCCACATCTGACATGCCTTTCAACACCTGCTTGGCCTGATCGTCTTGGGCTGAATCTTTGCGTCTTCGCAAGCGCATCTTCCGGGCCATGGGGTCCTTTGGGCTGCTCCCTGGGAAACAAAGGAGGGAAGAGGGAGAGATGGGGAGAATCGTGGATGGAGAAGTTTTAGCTCCATCTAGAAGTAACAAGATCGGGAGGATGGTCCTAAGAGGACATGGGACAGAGGTGTCTGATATGCTTCTAGTTTACAAGGCAGGAGGAAGTTCTTGAGATGGTCAAGGTTGAAGGCAATAGGTTGACCTTCTATTGTGGCTGTTTGCTGGGGAAGGCTACAAAACTACACGCCTACAACCAAAGGGGGTCGGTCCTAAGCTCACCTCCAGCCGCTGCTGCTACTGTGGCAGGAGACGCCCCAGCCAGCCGCAACTGATTTTGCAAGGAGAAGTCAATGTTGTACCACTCTGAAGTTCGGTCCACAGGCTTTGGGGGCATCACCAAGTTTGGGTTCTCCCGGACATCCAAGATCTGCAGGCAGAGAAGAGGACCTCAGTCAGGAGCAAGAAGACAAGAGGCACTCCAGGGACGAAGCTCAGGCTGAAGTCTCTCAACCACAACCCACTTTCACTCGCTGTCCCTGAGCCCTAAGCTGCGATCTAGAACACAAATCGGAGACTTTGGGAAGCTGCTTGGATGAGAAGTGAAAGGTCTTCGAAAGAAAAGCCAAGGAAGTCCAGCTGCCTCTTGAAAAAGCACCTTTGGGACAAGCATGACCTGGAGGACGGAGAACCTCCACAGACCTCAACAACTGTTGTTCAAGGAGGAGCCACTTCCTTTTTGCAGGATTCCCCATCCTTCTCCTCCTCTTTCCAGGATTCCTTTGTCCCTAAAACTCTCACCTCCACGTCCGTCAGAAAATGCACTGCTTCTGGCAAGGTCACCAGGCGATTCTTGTTCAGAACCAGCTTCCTGAGTTTTGCACACCTGTAGAAAGGGGAGGGTCAGAGGGCTGAGCCCAGCTGAGGCAGAAGTCCAGCTTGCCAGACAGCGATGGCCGAGCTACTCGGTGGAAGAGTGAAGGGCGACCAACCTGCAGAGGCTTTCGGGAATGAGCTCCAGGTTGTTGTTGGCAGCCATAAATTCCTCCAGGTTGGCCAGCTTCCCGATGCCGGAAGGGATACCATCAAAGTCCAGCTTGTTGGAATTCAAGTAGAGCTTCTTTAGTTTGGTGAGTTTGCAGATGGCAGACTGGTGTGTGGGGGAGAACGGAAGGAAAATTAACTTCAGGAAGGAAAAGAAATTCCCACTTGCTCATTCGGAAGCTGCTTTTCCACAAAACTTTGTCCAAATCCATCCCTTGGAACACAAAAGGTCAGAATGGTTTCTATAAAGGTAGAACAAAAGGCTCCATAAATCGCAATGCAAAGGCAGAAAAAAATGATTTACCATTCTACATACCTCTTAATATTAATATTTCTCAAACCTGGCAACTTTTAAGACCTGTGGAACTCCCAGCATGCCGGCTGGGGAATTCTGGGAGTTGAAGTCCACTCATCTTCAAGGTATGAAGGTTCAGAAACCCTGGCCTATATCCTTGTCCCTGGGATGTGGCCACTTCCTGAATCTGTCTGCTTTTTCTTGCTTGTAAAAGCAACGCATCCAGCATGTCCACCTTCTTCCCCATCTAACCAAGGAAGTTTGGATCCGGGCCCTAAGTTCCCCTTTTCAGGTAGGTTGTGACTTCAAATGGTTCCTAAGTACCATTGGTCATAAGTCAAGGACTACCTGGTGAGGAAAGTACGGTGCTTTGCTCCTAAGAGCAGACCAGTGACTCGGATTAACCTGCCAGCTTTAATCATATATGATGGTTGAACAAAAGCATCCTTGGCTCCTGCTCCAGTTGCTGGCCTGTCCTGAGCTTGGACTTCAGGAGCCCAAAGAAGAGCCTGATGGCCTCCAGGAAAGGGGACCCACCGGCAGGGAAGTCAGCTGGTTCCTTGACAGGTTGAGGGTCTCCAGTTGCGTCCACTGGTCGATGCAAAGAGACAGATCCGAAATCTGGTTAGTGCTCAGGTTCAGACGCCGCAGGTTGGACAGAGTGTAGAGACACTCCGGAACCCGGCTCAGGTCATTGCAAGAGAGGTCCACATCTGTGCAGGGCCAGGAAAGAAAGACCAGGTGGCAGAAGGGAGGGGGTTCCCTGGGGGGGAAGGGAAGGGGGCCAGGTGGTCACCCAGGATGGCAAGTTCTGGGGTTTGTGTTGCAGTAACTGCCCCCGCCTCCCCAATTTCAAGGCATTTCTATTGTTGTAAGTAAACGTGTGCCATCCTCCAAGGTAGTCCTCTCAGTGCATCGGAAATACAATTCCCACAACTGTCCACCCGGCCAGAGGTTGCAGGGCTTGAGGTCTGGTGCCTTTGGAGGACACGCAGGGGAGAAAGGCCGGGAGAGCAGAGTCTTTAGGGGTCCCTGATGGGAGGTGGGCCGACTGCAGCTGGTACCTGCCAGGCTGGTCAGGCCGTCCAAGCTGGTGGGCAAGTTGCTCTGTGTCCTCTGCGTGTTCCGCAGGTGGAGTGTTTGCAGGGCAGTCATGGCGGGGAGTTGCCTTTGGGAGGAGAGCAAGGAGGAGAGGGGAGAAGGGCTTAGCTGGGACCACCAGGTGCAGGAAAGCAAGGTGGGATACTGCCCCGACTCAGCCTTCCTCCACCTGCCTCTCTATCCTCAGCCCCTGCGCCAAGGTCCCTCCCGAACCCCCAGGGCCCAGCGCCTCTAACGCGAGTGAAGAAGAGGCTCCCCTTTGGGCCAACCCCTCAGGCTTGGAAACGGAACCCTCCCTCCCCTTGCAACTCCCTGGGGAACGAAGATGAGGGGGCTCCCTCCCTCCCCCTTTACCTGAGCTGGGCGTGCATCAGAGGGTTGTTACTCAGGAGCAAGGTCTGCAGGTGCACCAGGCGCCTCATCTGGGGGGGCAGGCTCTCCAGCTTGTTGTCACTCAAATCCAGGTACAGCAGGTCGGTCAGGTTGATGAAGAGCTGGTTGGGGATGCTATCTATGCTGCGGGGCCAAGCAGGAGAGAGGACACGCCTTGTTTACACTGTCAGGGAGGCCCTGCCTGGTGCCAGCGCCTCGCCCCACTCGCCAAACTTCAGCAGCCAGAGGTTCACACCCCAGCCAGGTCCCCCCCCCCCCCCCCCCCCGCAAGGAGCCATTAGTTTCTTTCCTCCCCAAACTCCCTGGGGCGTCTCCCTCCATGGAGGGCTGGATCCACCCAGGACCTAGAACGGAGCTCTCCAAACGTGGCCACTTGTGGACTTCAACTCCCAGAATGCTCCAGCCATCTCTGCTGAAGTCCACAAGTCTTAAAAGGGGCCAAGTTTGGAGGCTGCTGGCCCAGAAGCTGCCGCCTGCTTCTTCGAGTGTTCTCGGTTGAAGCTGCGGTTTGCCTGGGGCTCGTCTGAGTTGGCAGAAAGGCAGAGGACGGGCCCTTGGGCTGAAAGGAGGGGCCGGCAGAATTCTGCCAGGAAAAGGTTCCCTTCCCCGCCCCGCATTCCGTTTTGGGCAACAGGTCATTATGGTTTGCTCTGGTTTAAGCTTCTTAAGGATTTGGGCCAAGAGAGGAAGGGAACAGAGTGGGCATCTAGCCAAGCAAATCCGAGTATCTCCGTTTTACTGGCAGCCCCTCGCGAGAGCAGGAGGAGGCCGTAGACTGAAACTTTAATCCATTCCGTCCAGTTGCCTCTTCCTTCCCGACATACAGGGGGGTCCTTGTGTGTCCTATCACACCTGGCCAAGAAAGAATTATTCTGTTCTATTCTATTCTATTCTATTCTATTCTATTCTATTCTGTTCTGTTCTGTTCTGTTCTGTTCTGTTCTGTTCTATTCTATTCTATATTTTACTTGAATCTACTCATTCTATTTCTATTTTATTCTTTCTCTTCTGTTCTATTCCTTTTCATTTTTTCCTTATCCTATCCTATCCTTTTTCTATATTCCACTCTACTCTACTCTATTCCTTGACTAACGGCTGTAGTTTGTAATGCCCTGAATCTGGGTTATGAGTTCTTGTGGTTGCAGGTCAAGGCATCCAGGGAACGGACCCAATATTTTGGCATTCTCGGCAGCCGTTTAGGCAAATGCCGCAGTTCTTAAGCAAACACTCTGACACTAAGTGAAGCCATTTTGTTCAGTGGACCTTGTTTGTTGGGAACCAGAAGTAAATCCAAATCCTGGTGAAAAACCAACAGAAAATTGCAGTCATGGGACCACGGGGTCTGTAAAGGGGAGTCAGCTATTAAGTGCCCACAATCATGTGACCTTGGTGTATGTGTGTGTGTGTTTGTGATAACTTTGGAATTGGGTCATAAGCAACTTTTTTTTGGGGGGGGGGCGTCATAACTTCATATGGTTGCTAAGCAACCGGTCATAAGTGGAGGACTATTGATGTTACCTGTTATGTTTGAGGTTGAGCACCAGGATATTCTTGGCGTTCTCCAGCTCCCGTGGACACTCAGTCAGCTGGTTGTAGCTCAGGTCCTAGAGGATGAGAAAGCCAGGAAGGGGACGTCAGAGGCCACGGAAGCATTGCGGGGCGGCCAAGGAGGCCACGTTTTCTCAGAGATCCAAAGGGAAAGCACGAGAATAATGGGGGTGTCTCAATTTAGAGCAATTTCTCTCAAACTTGGTCATTGTAAGCTACGTGGGCTCCAAACCCCAGAATTCCCCAGCCGGATCTGCCACCTACCAAGACCGAGAGGTCATCCAGCTGGAAGATTTCATAAGGAATCCCGGAATTTTTCAGCGCGTTGGCCCGAGCGACGATGGCCTGGGGAGCGGGAGGAGAAAGAATGGGGGGGGGGTCAGACCCACCTGGGACCATGCAGAGGGTTGGGGGGGGGGGCTGGGGTGTGAAGGACTTACCCGCAGGCAAGGGAGGCTGGAGAATTCTCCGTGGAGGGTGGTCAGGTTGTTGTGGCTGACGGAGAGGTGTTCCTATTGGGGAAAACAAGCAGGAAGGGTCTGGGGGCTGCGTGTGATTGTAAGAAGGGTTGGCGTGCACCCTCCCCACTGGGGTTAGCTTCACGGGGGTGGACAAGCCATCTGGGTTTGTGCATTGAGCCCAAATGGAATTGACAAGGATGTGGCTTGCGGTGGGACATGAAGTGGCCCATGAAGGGGGCAGGAGGAAGGGGGAGAGATCTTTGGAGGGAAATCCTGCCCCCCCCCCTCCCCAAATCCCCCATCCACTCTCTCTCTCACAGGTCCTTCAGCCTCAAGGATCCTAAGCCTGTTTGGGCACCTGAGTTTAGCCTGAACAATATGGGAATGTCATAATGAGTCTTCCTTGCAAAATTTCTATTTTAACAATTACAGGAGATTTAAAAATAAAACAACCTGTCTGTGGGCCCGTTTCCCCCCCCCCCCCGTTTCCTGTCCTCCAAAATGACCGGGGGGAGGGGAGGGGGGGGCTGAAAAAGGAAATGCTGATCTCTCACCAGCTTGTGGAGGGCAGAGAGCTCCTCCGGCAAGTAGCAGAGGCCCGTCCGGTTCAGCTTCAGCCATCGCAGGCTGCTCATGGACCTCACGTGCTCCGGGAAGAAACCACCCTGCCACGGGGAGAGGCATCAGAGAGGGGGGGGGTCAGGTCTGCTGGAGGCCATCCTGGCAAGGGACCAGGGGGAGGTTGTGACAGTCGTAAGTGCGAGGACCCAGGCGGAAGTCACTTTCTTCAGCACCATTTGAGTGGTTGTTAAAACAAATGGTCATAAGATGAGGATCTATTCTATTCTACTCATTCTATTAATTCTTTCTATTCTATTCTCTTAATTCTTATTCTATTCATTATCATTCTATTAATACTATTCTACTCTACTATATTCTAATCTATTTTCTATTCTGTTAATTCTTATTCTATTCTATTCTATTCATTCTCATTCCATTCTTTCTATTATATTCTCTGTTTTCTATTCTACTTTCTATTCTATTAATTCTATTCTATTCTATTCTCTATTTTCTGTTCTATTCTATTTTCTATTCTACTTTCTATTCTATTAATTCTTAATCTATTTATTCTTCTTCCATTTGTTCTTTCTATTCTTTCTATTGTATTCTCTATTTCATTCTACTATTTTCTATTCTATTCATTCTTTATTCTATTCTATTCCTACTCTTCCTATTCCTATTCTTCTCCTTCACACAGGTCGCTGATTAAAGGGGTCTCTGCAACCCATCTCTTTTTATGTTCAATGTCCATAAAATCACTCCATGACTTTGTGCAGACTCTTTTCTCCCCTGAGATTCTCGGGCCCTGTCACCGAACACGCATTGTGGGGAAGAGAGAAGCACCATTTCAAGCAACTGTTTCTGTCTCCGGAAATTTACAGTCTGAAATGTTATGAAGTTTGATCTGGTCATCATCCGTGCAAGACACACAGAGATCGTGTCTCCGAAGGCTGGCCCCTCTCCTCTCCCCTTCCCTGAGTGACGTCACTATTTATAAGCAGGGTTGCACGTCACTTCAGAAGTATTCCTGACCTCTCAAGGCAAACATACTCCCCCCCCCCCCCACGCATGTGGCTCACTGCTAATTATAATTCTAATATCAGCCCCGTAAACTCTGCAAGAGGAAATGAGTTGGACGGTTGAGAAATGAGAATAAATGGAAACTTTTAGGAAGGTGGAAAGGAGCCCAGGGAGGTTTAACCGTAGGAAACACGAGGAGCTTTTGAGTAAACACATTGTGCAAGGTCGTCATAATATTTTCTTGGTTAAGTGGCAACAAGCTAGGAGAGACGAGGTGTTTCATATCATCCACTGGGAATTGGGGCTATACATTTAATAAATGGTTCTTGTAATTATTAAAACATGAGCTTCTCATTTCATGCAACTTTTCCAGGTGACTATCCCAGCAATTGGCAAGTATGATATTTGGTGAAACAATTGGTGAAAACTTGCTTTCTTTAGAAAGAAAGAGCCTATATTTCCCCCCTCCCCAAAGGAAGGTGTCCCAGAACAGATTCCGCAGCGGAGATGGCCTAGCTCAGCCCAAACCCTTCTCTCCCTGGAGGCCAGTTGACATCGGCAGCACCGAGTCACAGAACAAGCCAAAGACCTGACCTTAAAATTGCTATATTCCAAGAGTTGCCCAGAAATGCAGCCTGACTTCACGGGACCTGAACAAATCAACCCTTTTTCTTGTAGAACCGAAAATTAGGAATAAGTGGGGAGGGCGGGGGGGGGGGAACCTGGTCACCCCTTTTCCCATCGAGAAGGACTTTCTCTCTTTGACGTTCTGAGAAAGGAAGTGAAGCCTCCAAGGCAAAAGGGTCTTCCAACTTGGCAAGTTCAAGGCTTGTGGACTTCCACTCCCAGAATTCCTGAGCTAACATGACTGGAGGAGGAGGAGGAGGAGGAGGAGGAGGGATTCTGGGAGTGGAAGTCCACCAGTCTTAAAAAAGCTGCCAAGTTTGAAGGCTGCCCTACGGGGCAAAATTTGCTGCAGGGCGATGCAGGCCGCCGCCGCCGCCCTCCGATCCGGTTCTGGGGCTTTTGAGAGGCGTGAAATCGGTGGGGCGACTTTTCAGACGGGTGGACTTCAACTCCCAGAATTCCCCCAGCGGGCACGAATGACAAAGCCTGAACAAAGCCGCCCAGGTGGAGAAACCGAACCCCGGAGGTTCGACCGGAAAGGTCACTTCCCTCTTTCTCGAAGCGGTTTTCATCTCAGGTGTTGCCAAAGCCAGCTGAGCCAAGCAAATCAGGGGCAAGAGCACGGATGAAACACGGGTGTGTAAACTCCCAGAATATATGTATCGTGTCATATCCCACCCAATTCATGTCAAGAGTCTCCAGCCGTGGCGATGTTGAGACTTGTGGACTGAAAACTCCCAGAATATATAGCACACCGTCTCATATCTCACACACACATACATACGTGCACGCATACGTGCATACCCCAAACTTTCATTTTACTTTCCAGACTGCATCTCTTCCGACGCCGCCGACGCCGCCCCCCCCCCCCCCCAAGCCCCTCCTGCGGCCGCCGGGCTCTTCCGGGCTCTCCCCGGCCTTGACGCGCCTTCAGACCCCCGGGACGCCCCCTCCCAAGTCTCGCGGCGGCTTGGATCGCGGGGCCGGGGGGATCCGCCGGACATTGGCTCCCCGCGGCTCGATCCAGCCCAGCCCGGCCCGGCCGGGGCTCCGCGGAGGGGCTGAACCCGGCCCAGCTCAGCCCGCCCGCCTTCCCGGGGCCCGGCTCACCTTGAAGTCGTTCCCGCTGAGATCGACGCCGCGGATGAAGGGCAGCACCCCGGTGGAGGCCATATGGGAGCGGCGGCCGGGCAGGCGGCGGCGGCGGCGGCGGCGGCGGCTCTTTCCGCGGACGGAGGGGGGGGAGGGGAGGGGAGCGGGGCGGGGCGGGGCCTCGCGAGGACACGCCCCCTCGTTAACCCCTCCCTCCCTGGAGCGTTCGCCCGCGCAGTCCTCGACTTACGACCACCAGGGAGCCGCCCCCCTCGCTTTGCCGCTGCTAAGCCAGGCGTTTGATTAAGGGGGAGGGGTTTGCCCCGTTTTTTGGACCACCGTCGTAAAGCGAGTCGCTCTAGGTCCTGGTTAGGCTAGTAGTAGCACGGTGGTTTTTAAGCGAATCTGGCTGAACCCCTCGTAACCCGCACGCGCACGCTGCAATGGTTGGTCAGTGTGAGAAATGGTCACAGGCCACTTTTTTGAGTGCCGGTGTTCCAGCGGTCACTAAACGAACTATTGTAAGGAGAGGTCTACCTGTGTGTCATTTTTAACAATGAAAGGCATGCTATAAAAAGAAAGGGAGGATTTAAAAAAAAAGAAGGGGATTAAGTGCCGCCCATGGTTTTTTTGGTCCGCTTCTCTGCCCCAGACTCGGGGAGAGAGGAGCCTCCTCGCTCAGCGCCGTCGACCTGCACATCTGCCCGAAGTGCGGCGCGCGGCCCCTTTAAGGCGGCGCAGTTCCGGGGAAGCGGAAGACGCGGAAGATACTCGGCGTTCGGAAACCGAACGTTGGGAGCGGCCGGCGCGCTGCCATTGGTTGCGCGCGGAGGAGGGGCGGAGCTTTCGGTGGCGTTCTGTCTCGGGCCGAGGCCCTGCGCGCTTCGCTGCGGGCGGTTGAGGGTCGGAGCGCGGCGCTTCGGAAGGTGTGCGCGGGGGGGGGACTTGGGGGTGAAGGGGAGGGGGTCGTAGAGGGGGAAGGGGTCGATAAGGAGGAGGTCTTGCAAGGGGAGGGATGTTGCAAGGGAGGGGGAAGAGGAGGGCTCCTGGAAGGGGAGGGAGTCTTGGAAGGGGAGGGGGCCTTGGAAGGGGAGGGGGTCTTGGAAGGGGAGGGGGTCTTGGAAGGGGAGGGGGTCTTGGAAGAGGAAAGAGCCTTGGAAGGGGAGGGGGTCTTGGAAGGGGAGGGGGTCTTGGAAGG
>BLBF01000067.1:12446120-12482159 GCA_015471245.1 Laticauda colubrina
CCTCCTCCTCCTCCTCCTCCTCCTCCTCCTCCTCCTCCTCCTCCTCCAAGGAGCCTTCAGGCTACAGGAAGGCCTGGCCTGTGAGGAGACAGCTGGGGGCCCGGTTGGGGCAAAACTTTGCAACATGGGCAAAGGCCCTTTGGTGGAGAGGAGGGGGTTTAGGCACCAGGGTCTTTGTGTTGGGAGGGTCTCTTCTTGATGAAGACTGGCCGTCTTGCAGGGCCGTCTTGCAGGCCGTCTTGGCATGCCTTGTTTCCTCTGCAAACCGGCCTTCCCTGTCTTGGCACCTGCTCTATATGACACCCCCCCAAAACAACAACAACAACAAAAACTATAGTCCCAGGGCCTGGCTCTCCCCCAGGTATCAGAGCCAGGATGTTTAGTGGAGCCCAATTGAGGTGCTTTTCTGTTATAGGCTAGTTGTACAATGACTTGATGATTGTATGATTATTGTTCACCTTTTGTTCAGTTTGGGGAGGGGGGTCATATTGTGGGGGTCACATATCATGTGTTTTCCTTGGGTTTTGGTTTTTGGCCATCCAGAATTATTTTGCACTGGCAGCCATGAGCATTTTCTAAATAAACACATTTTTCTAGTAGCCACAAAGGCCTAAGGGGACTGGAATCTGCAGCCTGGCCGCTTCTGCTGAGGTCTCTGGCATGACACCTCCTATTGTGGCTTTTGACAAAAAGGGAAGGGAGAGAGGGGTGCTGGTGGTAACTCTGCTTCCTGGCGCAAGCAATATAACTAAATTCCATGTTCGATAACCCCCATTTATTTTGGATTCCAGTTTAGGATCCCTGGTATCATCATCCCACCCACCCATTTTGTACCACGCATCTAGTTTCCTGGGTGACCCTGCAAAATCTGAGGTTTTGTTTTCTGCTTTCTTGACAAGCCATAATTTTGCAACAGCCCAGCGGGCTCAAAGCTCTCAGGCAGTCAGAGAGGTGGGGGGACCAGTTTGGTGTGCTGGAAAGGCTGGGGTGGGGGATTAAACCTTGAGAGAAACAGCCCCTGCAGACTCTGTCGCTTTGCTGGCTGGTGCATTATTTGATGGTGCAAATTGAGGTATGGAGAGGGGTCAGACCCACCCCGGGCCAGTGGCCTCACCCAGCTTCTAGGATTTAGCCTAGAAAGGGTCATTTTCCAGTTCTCCCCTCTCCCCAAAAGATCCTTTTCAAGCGTATCCAAGCCAGGCCATAAACAGAATTAATAATAAAGGGGGAAATGTGAAATGGCAGGGGTGTGGAACCTGGGAGAACGGCCACCCTAAAATTGCAGGTGTGGTCCAAGTAAGGATTCCTTCGATCCCGGAAGAAATGGGTCAGGGGGCTAGGTTAGGCTTCCTTCTAAGAAATTGGCTGCTGAAAGCAGCACAGACACAAAATGAGCTGTCTTTGTTGGCTGCATTCAGCTGGACAAGGGCCTCCAAGTTACTGGGCAGTGCATTCTGCACATGCTTGGGAGCTTTCTGCTTGTCGGCCCATTGTGGTGTCTGGCCCACCCCTGCCTTGATTTCAGCCTAGGGAACTGGCTGGCAATAGGGAGGCTGCCGGAGCACCGGAAATATTGTTACCCTGCTCCAAAAATAGCAGCCAGAAACCAGACCCCACCTGCTCCGGAGTCGAGGGATTCAGCTGTCTGTCCTTGGAGGTCTGGGGACGGCTGGGAGAATCCACTGAGCTCCAGTGAAGGACATTTCTGGGGGTCTCTGGCTGGCAGCCCCTGCTGGCTTCGGAGGCGGCATCTGCAGCAAAGCACTTTTATTCTGGATCTGGACAGGGGAAGCCACCGGGACCAAAAGCTGGTGGCTTTCTGTGGCTGGCAGTATCCAGGCTGGATTTTGCATGGTTCTGGGTCCCCATGGCGACGCCTTATGGAGTGTTCTGACTCATAAATGCCAGCTGGATTGTGGCGGGGGAGGAAGGCACTGCTCTGGCCCCACCAAGGTTGGCTGCTGGTGGACGGACTCTTGACTGACTCTTTTCCCTGGGTGGGTACTTTACAGCAGGCAGCCCAGGGGATTCTGGGAGTTGAAGGCCGTCCACGTTAAAGGGTGCAAAAGAGGTGGAGCTCTGACCTGTGGAGACCCCCAGGAGAGAACCTCCTGCCAAAATACGGATGGTATTGGATCGCTTTGAAATCATCAGGCATTGATGATTTATTACCTTTTGGTCCCTGGTGACCTTGCGTCCAGCAATCCTTCAGCATGTAACTAATGTTGGCCAGGGCAAAAAACAAACTAAGCTGTCTGGGGAACTCTGGGAATTGAAGTCCACCCATCTCAATGGTCCTAAGGTTGAGAAACACGATAGGTAGGTAGGTAGGTAAGACATGAATAGGTGGATGTATAGATATAAAGATACAATTGGTAGGTAGGTAGAAGGGAGAGAGAGAGGGAGAGAGAGAGAAAGAAAGAGAAAGATCAATGTTTGTCAACCTTGGCAGCTTGAAGATGGGTGAACTACAACTCCCAGAACGCCGACTGGGGAATTCTGGGAGTTGAAGTCCATCCATCTTAGAGCTGCCAAGGTTGAGAAGCACCGAGAGAGCCAGGTAGATAATTCGGTGGCTAATTCTCTTCTCTGCCTCTTCCAGGCCTGAAAGCTTCCAAGAATGCCCTGGTCCTCATTGAATCTTCCTGCCTTTTCTTGGTTGCGCCCATAAAGACTTTCCCGTGGCACTAGCCGAGTTGGCACTGGCTTCTGGAGACGGACAATGGCAACCTATGCTGGCAAGCAGGGCAAGAGGCAGGACGAGAGCAGCCTGGGCAGCCTGGTGGACCTGGTGCTGGCCAACGCCCGGGTGGTGCTGGGGGTCAGCGGTGCAGCTGTGTTGGCCCTGGCAACACTGGCGGTCAAGAGGGTGAGACCAACTGGCCCTCCTCTGTCATGGGTGACCCGTGTATTTTGTGTGATGACGAACATGCCTTTAGGGAGCAGGCCCGGCTCATTGCTAGCTTCCTTTTGTTAGTGGACGTTATGAGTTGCGAATGTGTGGGTCATTTGCTTCCTGCCAGCTCCGCTCGGGACAGGTTGGGGAAATCCTATTTTTGTCCTAAATATTTCTGCTGGCCTCTTTTTGGCTGATGAAACTCACAGAGGATTACTTGCAGATTTGTACTTTGCAAAAGACCCACAAACACAATTTTTTCTTTGAATGCTGCTTCTGTTGTGGCTCAGCGGAGCATTAAATGTGTGTGTTGTGTGTGTGAGGGTGGGCTCACATGCAGCTGTTGTGGGTGCATTTTGTTGGGAGACGGGGGGTAAATAAACCCTTCGTTCAGCTGCCAGCCGAACAGGCCAGAGCCTCGTATCTTGAAAGCAGAGGGATTAACTGAGCAGAAGTGCCACCTACGTTGCTTTTTAATTTCACGACGCAGGTTATGGCTTTTCTAGTCAGTCCTTGAAATGTCCCAGTTCTGGCCTGTTTAGAACCGTAAAAAGTAGGAAAAAGTATAGGCAGTCCTGGACTTAACGACCACAATGGAGCCCCAAATTTTTGTTGCTAAGCAAGACATTTGTTCAGCGAGGTTTTGCCTCCATTATACCATCTTCCTTGCCACAGTTGTGAAGTTAATAACCCGGTTAAGCCAATCTGTTTACACATGAAATGGGCAGCTAGTCAACATTTATGGCTGGATCCATCCCTTCTCAAGAAGTTTGCCATTCAAAGCTTATTTTGACATTGGTGTGTGTGTGTGTGTATGTGTGTTGGGGTGAGGGCGTCTGGTTGCAGAGCAGCCTAGAACTAGCCTTATAGAGGTCCAGATGTGCCCAGATGTTTCCCCAACAAAACCTCTAGCCGTCTGGCTGCAGGCAAAAATTGCCCCTTCAGCGAAGGGTGGGGTTGCCTCCAGAGAACAGTGGCTCCTGCTAATTGGGGTGGGGTCTCTCCTTCAGTTCATTGACCGAGCCACCAGCCCACCAGGCGATGACGACAACATAAAAGCCAAGCAGAAGTCCCTGGAGGAGAGCTGGCAAGAGCTAAGCCTGATCAAGGGGGTGTCCAAAGCACGACGGCAAGATATCGAGGAGCCCCTGCTGTCCCCTGTCACAGCTGCACCTGCGCATGGTGAGGTTGGGCGTGGGGGAGGCTGGTTTTTCCAGGATGGGGCCATTCCCTGAGGATACCTGATCCAATGCTCCTGTGGTGGTGGAGGAGGGGAGTGTTTCTCCCAGGGTGGCCTTGTACACTTGAACCCCAGATATCTAACTCCAGAGTTGGATGGGGCCCCTGGTTCCAACCCATCCGTCCCAAGTCCCTAAGAAGTGCCAAAATCCAAATTAAAGCATTTCTGGTTAATGATTGTCTCTTTGGCTTGAACACAACTAAGGAAGGAGAACCATCAGCTCTTCAGGTCCTTGGTTCCATCTCTGAACTCATCTCAGACTGACTACACCAGGGGTCCCCATCCTTGGCCACTTTAAGACTTGTGGACTTCAATACCCAGAATTCCTCAGCCAGCTTTGCTTTGAATTCTGGGAGTTGAAGTCTGCAAGTCTTAAAGTGGCCATGGTTGGAGACCCCTGAACTAGAAGACCTTTTTGGTCAATGAGCCAGCCGTGGGTTTCCTGTAACTGACATCCTTTTCTCTGTCTTCCTTGCAGACACTAAAGATCTTGCCCTGCCCTCCGGGGTCTCTTTGGGGCAGTCCAAGTCCCTGCTGTGCCTCACCCTTCAGGAGAAACTTCTCTCATTCTACAGGGATCACATCTACGTCTCTGAGACGGAAAAGGCTGTTGGGAAGCAGCTGGCCGAAGAAATCCGGGTGGAGCTGCAGACCTTCCTGAAAAGCAAATCTTTGGACCTGCCCTTTGAGAACATTTCCCTGAGTGGCTACCTTTGCGATGACCTTGTTGGCCAACGCCAATTGGAGGTGGTCTTCCACCTTCCCTTGGTCCTAGAAGACCATCTTTGGCACTTCATCCGTGGGGAAGAGACGCTCATGGATAACTCGTGGTATGGGATGATCAAACGGAGTGGCCTGGAGTATTTCACACGGGGGAGTAGCCCTTGGGACAAGTTCATTGTTGGTGGGTACTTATCGTCCAACTCGATCAACGACGCCCTCCTGAAGACGTTGGTGGCCTCTGTCAACTGGCCGGTCATCGGCAGCCTGCTGGAATGCATCATCAGGCCTTCCATGGCTCCCAGGGAGCTGAAGCTGGAAGTCAGGCACGAGCAGGTCCTCCTGGACATAACCCTCTGCCCGAGAGTGGAAATGGAGGGCAAGGTTTTCCTCGCCACCTTTTCTGGGGAACCTCTGGAGAACCTCTGGCAGCAGAGTTTTTATGCGGCGGAGGTTTCCAAGTTGAAAGAGCTAGATGCCGGAGACGGCGGCATCCGGCAGTGTTGCCTCCTCATCTTGAAGGCCACCTTTGAAAAACACCCTTTCTGGAGCAAAATAACTGGCAGTGACTTGACTCATGTTATCCTCCACCTGAGCCTAACAGAGCCGGACTGGCCAGAGGCCATGCTGGCCGTGAGGCTCCAGCAGGTCTTGGAGGAGCTGGTCCAGTACTTGGCCAAAGGTTCCCTCCCTTGCTTCTTCGATGACAGGATTGACCTCTTGAGCCACCTGCTCCCAGAGGAGATTGACGAGATCGGCTGCACCTTGTACGAGGCGTTAGCTGCACCTAATCTTGCAGATGGGCTGGGTTTGTAAAGCGGAGAGAGCCCTGGCTTCCTTTCGGATGGAGAAGACTTGAAAGGGATCTGTTCACACCCCCTCCTTCCCCCCCCCCCATTGCAATTCTTTTGCACCGAATGAAATGAAAGTATTAGCTCTTGAAGTAAAATGGCCCTTGATTGCAAGCCCTTTGTACTCGCTCTCTTGCCGGATTCTTTTGCCCTTCAGAGTGGATGTTCTTTCTCCCTAGGGCAGGACTGGAGGGCTGAGGTGGCAGAGGGTAGCCGATTCCCCTTCCCTCCTCTTGGATTTCCCCATTGCTTGAGTTCTGAAATCTTGTGGATGTGCACCTCTGAACGTAATGCTCTCTCCAGGGCTCGGAGTGAGGGCTGCGGAGGTCCCTCTGCTTGGCAGCTGCCCTGGAGGATTCTTCTGATTTTTACGAATAAATAAATCAATAAAGCAAGCAAGCAAACAAGCAAACAAGCTCAGGTTTCTTCTGAGCATCCAGGAACCAACTTCTGATGTAAACTTGTGATGTTTTCAGTACTGCTTACGTAGGGGGTTGAATACCGGCACACCCAACACATCATAGCTTAAGCCAAATATATATTTTAATTTAAAAAATATTATCCATATCAGTTCAGAGCAGGCAGGAGCTGCCCTTAGCATTTATAGCATTGAGCAGGAGAGGAATTTTAGAAATACTAAACTCTCTTGGGTTTGTATACATATTTTCCTTTTGAATAAATTATGGTTATTCCCATTACAAAGGAGGGTGGAATAGGATTTGTATAGAGGAAAAGTTTGTTCAGCTTTGGAAGCACGTTCTCTAAGAAAGCATCAGTCCTACAGTGAGTTCCAGGTCTTTGAGAAACGCCTCTTCCTCGTTTAAATTCCCAAAGAGGAGAAAAGCTTTTAAAAATCAAAACATAAGCATAGTGTGCAGTCTAAAGTTGTGTTTCTCAACCATGGCCGTTTGAAGACGGGAGGGCTTCCATGCCCAGAATTCTGGGAGTTGAAGTCCACCCACCTTCAGGTGGCCACGGTTGAGGAACACCTGCCTCCACGGTCCCACCTATATTTTAAAACTTAAGGTGGAGAATTGAAGCCTGCAAGGAAGAAGCCCAGCCTTTCAGAAGGCTCTCGTTTGCCAACAGGCCTCCTCGAGTCTCCTCCGTGGCCCACGCTGCTTCAACGATTCTGGGGACACGTGGTCTTGGTGTGGCCAGGCTGGTGGCAAATGCTGCATGTCCTTGGTTTCTTCGAAGGCACCGTCAAAGAAGAGTCACTGTCTGATCTTTTCGCTTTGGCCCCAGGCCCCCGTTGGGCCCACTCGCCCATGGAAGGAGGAAAGGTGGAGGCGGCTGCAACAGGAGGAGAGGAGAAAGTTAGGGGAGTTTTAAGTCACCTGAGGATGGATTCTCTCCATTTTGGTATCCTCTAGTGGCCAGGAGTTTAAATGTCGTTTTCCCAACACCTTTGGATGGGATAAAATGGAAGCCATCTCTGCAGAGAGCTACAGCCCCTCACCTCTCTCCTACTTCAAGCTCTTGCTGGCAGGACGTTTCTGTCCTTTGGAACTGGGCAAGGTCCCAAGCTTATAAGGGAAGCTCTTAAGGAAAGTTTATTTAAAGGAGCATCATACAAACCTTGCTGTCGGGTCCAAGTCCAAAAACAACACCGTGGTGAGATCTACTCAAGTGTATCTCTATTTGCCGATACCCAGCAGACAGAAGCGTGCCAGATTAAAGCTATAACTGTCTAACCCAGAGGTGCCCAACCCTGGCAGCTTTGAAGGCTTGTGGACTTCAAATGCCAGAATTCCACGGCTGGGATTTCAAAGGCCCAAGTTTTACGGTTGCTAAGATTTGACTCTCCTCTTAACTTGGTCCCCCTCTCTGGAATGCGCTGCACCACTTTCCCAGAAAACCGAGGTGTCGCTGCCAGTGTTGCCCCCCTCCAGCTGCACATTCCACCATGCCCACCCACCAAACCTGCCCACTCCTCACCTACCTGGCCACAAGCTCCCCTCCGCCCACTCGAAAAAGCCACACTGCTGTTCCCGTGGCTTGGAGCAGGTGTGGAACAGCCGCCCCTTGTTGGGCCCTTCTTTCTGTACTGTCCTGATCATCGCGGGCTGGTCGCACTTGCACAGAGGGCCTCCTTGGCCAGCGCTGGCTCCGGGATCAGAGCCCGGCCTCCGGGGCCCTGTGGAGCCCCTTTGCCCTGGCAGGGAAGAGCCCTGGGGTGGTGCCAGGAACCCAGATGTCCCGTTGGGCCTCTGGTCGGGCTCCTGCTGGTCGGACCAGAGGAAGAATTGGCAGCTGCCGGAGTTGCATTTGTAGAACTGCCTGCCTTGGTTGGGCCCTTCTTTGCGGACGGTTAGAAGCAGGGCCTCCTCGCCACAGTTGCACATCACGGCATCGTTCCTGGCTGCATTGGCAAGTGCGGGAGGAGTCCTGTGTGCCGGCGCAGGAGGAGGGGGCATGGGAGCCAGCAGGCGCTGACCACGGCTGTGGATGGTGCTGTTAAGGGGTCCAGGGGCTTCCTTGGGGGGATTCCTCGGCTGAGTTGGAGCCCTGGCTGGTCCTAGCAGGTACTTGAGGTCTAGTATCTGCCTGAGATTTTCATCACAGCCACCAATGCAACCCACAAACTCCAGGGGAAACATGGCAGGGAGGCTGCCTCGCTTGAACTTCAGTTTCAGCCTGCAGGGGGAGAGAAGGGGAGCAATTGGCCCTGGGCCTCTGGCACTGCAGCCTCACAGCATGGAAGCTTCTGCTCAGCCCCTGAGTCCAAATGACCCCCTGCCAATGGACTTCAAGATCTGCCCAGGAATATTAAGATGTGAGAAAGGAAAGCGAGGGAAGGCTTTAGGTTAGTAGAAATGCAGTCTGCTCAAACAGGTGCATATTCCCAGGCATTGAATAGCAATAGCACTTAGACTTATATACCGCTTCACAGCCTTCTCTAGGCAGTTGACAGAGTCAGCATATCACCCCCAGCAATCTGGATCCTCATTTTACCAACCTCAGAAGGATGGAAGGCTGAGTCAACCTTGAGATCGAACTGCTGGCAGTCGGCAGAGTCATCCCTGCAATCCTGCATTCTAACATGCACCACCACGGCTCTGAAAAGGAGGCTTCCCTCCAACTGGGGGCGCTGAGGGCAGGTTTTGTGCCTGAGGCAGGATAAATCTCCCCCCCACAGGTTTCCTGAATTGGAGGGCAGGGACAGAGCGAACACTCAGCTGGAATGCAAACACGCCCTGAAATTCCAAAGCAAAACTTAGCAGCTCAGGACATCCCGAACAGCAGCAGAACGGCAGCAGAAACGAAGCTCAAGGCCCCCCCTGTGCTGAGACTCACCGATGCACCGGAGGCGGCTTGCAGATGCCACAGACAGACTCATCCTTGCTGACTTCCAGCACAGAGTCGGGAAACCAGACTGAGGATTTACAAGCAGGGTAGCCCAAGCAGCTGAGATAAAAGCTAGAGAAACACAAGTGGAAACGTCAGAACTAGCCAAAGAGACGCAGTTACGGATCAACTGTCAAAATGGGTCTGGTTGGCTTAATGTTTTTCCAATTAGTGCTTTTTTTTTGTGCGCAAAATTGCTAGAAAAACCTCTTCTGTTTAAACCAGGAGAGCTCGTGTTTCTTGTAGCGTGCCAACACACCCTCCATTCTTCTTGGTCTTCAGGATCATGTCAGAGTTGCACTGGGGGCATTTCCTAACCGGATCGGGTATCGCTGGGTAAATGTCATCCTCCTGTGCCACCTGGGTCATCTCCCCAAAATACTGAGCCAAGGCCTCATCCAACCTGAAAAAAACAAAACAAAAATGAAGCGGGCATATTTCTCACTGCCATCAGCTACATGGATCCGAAGCATTTGTGCACATTATTTCAGGAGAGATTTCTGAGAAAGTCCAGGGAGAAACTGCTTGTGGCTTTCCACGTGTTGTTGGGTTGTGCCTCTCTGTAACTGTTGTTTTAAGCTCTCATGACTGTATATTTATTTTGCTCCCCGCCCAGTTTCTTTTGGACAGCTAAATAAATACATAAATTACCTAGTACTTTGCTAACACAATTGATCTTGATCAAGGAAGGACCTAAACACTGTCCCGCACTGAGCTAGCAGCACCAACTGGATAAAAGTTCTGTGATGTGCCTACATTTTTTTCCAGTTTCTGAAAAAGGCACTTCCCTTGTAGATAAGACACAAAGGTTTAAAGAGGGATTCATCTGCAGCTCCTCCTGGCCCTTCCTCTCCTCTCCATCCACTGCCAACTGAGCTGGTCCAGGCAGGGGCTACGAACCCCCCCCCACACACACACAATTTTCCTTGAGGGGGATAGGAATTTTTCAGCCCTCACTTTTTGGCCTTGGCCACGGCGGCCACGAAGACTTGCTTGTATTTCTGGATCTGCTCTCGGAGCACGGCGGATTTGTCCTTCTTCCCCTCGCAAATCAGCTTCAGGTCATTTTCGAGTTCGGCTCGAAGATCCGGTTTGGACATCTCGTAGCCCATGGAGTCATAGCCTGGGGATGTGGTGGGGGGACAGGTAGAAAGAGGAGTGGGAGGAGGAGACGCTCGATGGGAGAGCCGGGTTTTTAGACGGGGTCCATCCTTACCTTCCACCAGCCCCATTCCCAGGTGTCCTGGAAGGAAGCGCTGGTCTGGGGTGAGCCCCACGTACATGCGGGACTTGATGGTCTCGATGTGCTCTGCGTGGGTGGCGTCTGTTCCTGGAAGCCAAGCAGTGGCATGAGTGGGCCAGGTTGCTCTGCTGCTCACGTTCCTTAGAGCTTCCCAACCCAGCAACTTTTGAGAGGGTGAGAGGACTCCGGCTCCCAGATGTTCTGACCCAGGCTTCATCAAGCGTGATTAAACACAAACTTGTTTGAAAAGCAAAAGCCATTTTAATACAACGCTGGGAATTATTTTCATTCACAGCCCAAACTAACTTAAACAGATAAGCACATGCCTGTCAGTGCTATGGAATGCTGCCAAAACAAAAGTATCCCTAATTTATTCGAACAGTACTAGAAAAAAAAACCCAGAATACGCAGAGTTTCAAGAAGGACTCGCAATATATTGAACTGCTTTGCTTCCTGGAAAGTGTTCGTCACCTTGGCCTGATTTTTATCCCTTAGGGGAGGGGCAATCACCTCCCAACCTTACTCCTGAGTCACCCCTTCTGCTCCTTCTGACTCTCGCCTTCTAGCAGCTCTGCGTAAACAAGCTCTGGGAACAGTCTCCCCTTATTCCTCTGCCTCGCTGTTGCCAGATTCTGGAGGCTCCAGAGGCAGCACCTCACTCCCAGATGGTCCTGGCCCCATCTCTGCATCAGACCCAGGATCCTTGTCCGAGTCCTCCCCAGACTCCAACTGGCTCCCTTTCGTCCTCACTGTCCAATACCTCTGCCATCTGCAGGCGAACCACACCACCAGAATTCCACACGTCTCAAAGCTGGCGAGCTTGGGAGCACTTTCCATCAACTGACCCTAAGACCAACCTTTCACCTTCCAGAGATGCGGCTCTCAACGATTCCCCAACTGTGTGCTGGGAATTGTAGTCCTCTCTTATAAGCCCTAGAGGTGAGCTCTGCGCACCCCATGCAACATTGACATCTTAAACCGGTTGCTTCTGTCCTGATGCCAACAGTGACCCAATCCAGCCCAGCCTCAATACCCTGGTCCTCTGCTGTTGCCCAGGACGCCTAGAATCCTCGGCCCCTTTCTCTCCCTTACCGCTCTGTGAGACTGATCGATTTCTGTCACCAGAGCTTGCCTCCCAGGGAAGGCTTGTATCAGAGAAACACTCTGCAGCAGGGAATCAAAAAGGTTCTGGTGAAGGAGCCACCAGTGTATGGGAATACCCTTAGGTCTCCAGCAAGATGGGCAACGTACATAAATTTTTTAAAAATACACCAAATAAACTCTGAAGACGAGTGAGAGACCATCCCTGATCCACAGCCAGGGCAGAACTGACCGATGCCGTGCTTCTCCATCAGGGAAATAAGGTCCGCTTCGGTGAGCAGCTGGGGTGGGCTGGTCTCCCCTTCCACCATCTCCACCGTGGTGGGCTGGAAGCAGGAGCCCTGCTCGTAGAGGGGGATAACCTGCAGAGTTTGGGGGTGTGGAGGAAGACAAGGCAGGGGGAAACGGGGTTACACGGGAGAGCTAAGGAAGGACGGGAGAAACGAGGAAAGGATGCAGTAGACTTCAACCTACACCCGGAATGGAGCCTGCCCATTATGGTCCTAAGTCCTGACCGTCATAAAGTGGGTCTTCTTGTCACTTCAAAGGGTCTGTGAGTGACTGATGATTGGTACGCTGAAGACTACCTCCACATCGGTAACTCAAATGGAGACTATGAGGGAGGAGTTTTTCTCCCCCTCTTAAGCTACTACAACCTCTCCTCAGGAGTTGCCCCTCGTCTGCTTCCTATCAAGTGCTCCCACCTTGTCACTCCACCTTTCGTAAGGATAAACTTCCAGGTAATTTCTGGCCAGGATCATCAGCCCGTGAGCCACGAAGCGCTCGTTGGAAATCTCAATCTCCACCATGGTTTCCTGCCCCTTCGCGTCTTCAGAACAGCAGGCCAGGAAGTGGCGGACGATGAATTCATACAGGCGCTGGTCGTTGCCCTTGGAGGGCACAAGGGAAAGGGGAGGAGGAGAAATTGATTTGTACAGATGTTAAGATAAACCTTTTCTCTTCCACAAGCAGCAAGGAATTCGGCACATGCTCCCTAGACGTTTCCCCCTTTCAAATGTGATCTGGAGTTTGCCTGAAAAACCCACCTGGCTCAGAGGGAAGACTTTGAACCAGAAGAAAACATATGCTTGCCTTCTGATAAAAGGGCATTTTGTAAGCGCTGCTTCGTTTAACTTCTCAGATCCAAACGCACTGGTTACAAACTGCTCTCTCTTTGGAAGCAAAGCTGCACCTGAGGTTTGCCAGTCGGTCTCGGTGACTCACCTGCAGATTCCCGGCGTGTTTGGTGGGATGTATGGGAGGATGAGCCTGATCAGATTTTGTCCCCCGCCGTGGGGTTGGCCCACCTTGGTCCAGGATCCTTTGCGCAAAGGCTCCCCAGTGGGGGTCTTGGGTCTGAAGCTGCACTAGTTGGGAGAGGTTTAAGTCTTTGGGGAAAATGTTGGTCTCTGTTCGGGGGTAACTTATGTACCTTTAAAAAACAGGAAAGGGGGGGAAAGTTACTTTCTAAGAAGTGCTTTTGATGAATGGCTCATGCAAGATCCAGGGGGAGGGGGACCCATGGAGGCTGTTGCCCATTTGCTATGAACAGTCTCTCATATCATTTCAACTGCTAAACTATTCTTCCTGCCTATTTTCAAAAGGAATATTTTTCTGTTCCTAAGACAATAGCCTTTTCTTCCCTCTGGGAAGACAGGAAACTTTAATTATTTACTCAGTTACAGGCCATTTCAACTGGGAGATTGCAAGGCCTCGCAGTTCCTCCCTCAACCCCTTGTGGGGTATTTGAAGAGAGTTGCCCTAATGCCCCACCCCACCAATCCTTTTCTCAGAGCAACACAGGCTCCCTTAATCTCTCCTCTCGGGAGATGCATTTTCAGCCTCCTGATCCTATCTGGTTTTATACAACCCATTGCTTAGTTGTGTTTCTAGCTTGCAGTATCTCTAGAGAGATGGGACAGAAGAAATGTTAAAATAAATCTTCCTGGTGAAAGAAAAACCCCATGGAACTGAAAGAGTATTGTCCCATTAGCCCCCACCACTTCACCCTACAGGGAGTTACCCTCAGAGAAATAGCTGCTTTTACTACCCTTGGGTATACAGCTTCTCGGCAATCTTCATGGTTTCCTTGGCGTTTATTTTCAGCTTACGGGAAGCCAATTTCTCTAGTTCCTATGGCAGAAGAAGACAAAGAAGAGGGAAAATACGCTTGATCCCTACCTGGCAAAATATGCCTCTCTGCCCACATAAAATCAACAGGATTCTTGGAAACAGGAACACCAGCTTGTCTCTGGTGACACTTCTCAACCCAGAAATAACCATGCACTTCTCTCAATGACACATTTCCATGATTAAAAGATCAATTTAGGGATGGACTTCCCACCAGAAAAGGCCAAATAGTGCTCAGATTTAGTCACTTCCCTGTCTTCTCTGAATGTCCAAGCTAAGGCTTGCAAAAGAGGGTCTGCCAAGGGGGTTTGGATCAGAAGCTGAGTTGAGAGCTCTTCTTGTTCTGACTTTAAATGGTTTTCTTTTTCCAAAGCGTACCACAGTGTCCAGTGGAAGAGGTCTCCATTTGCTCTTGGGTTTGCTTCCAACCTCCACGACGGTGGCCTGAGGCGCCTAAGACAAAGGCGTGCAGAACACAAGGTTCTTCAAAGCTCTTTGCCAAGTGCAAAAGGAAGAAGACAAGTCGGCCAGCTTACCTACCTCCATGCACATCTGGTAGAGGACAAGGCACGCCGTGTGGCTGAAGAGACGGTGTCTCTTCCAGCTGAAGTCCACAATACCCTCTTCGTGGTCGTGAGTCACTATGGGGGAGAAGATAGATCAAGGCTTGGCCTCACCCAAGGCAACCTGTGGCCTCGTTCCGCTTGCAGCTGCAGAAAGATGCTTGCGTGGGAGGGAAGATTCTTCTCAACTGCTGGAGTCCAAAACAGTAAGATGGAAATGGCTGGAGAACCAAGGCAGACAATGCAATTTGACAAGAAAAGCCAAAGTCACCCCCATTCTAGATAAAACGAGAGAAGCGAGGCAGCAGTGGTACGGACGTGTTGATGGGGAATCCATTGCGAGACAGGCACCTGCACTCAGCCCAGAGGGCAGCCCCAAGGAGGGCCGGAAAAGGGCCGGACTGCCTGAAGCCTGCATGAGGACACGCGAGCCCTACCACGCCAGACAAAGGGGTGTGGGAAATGCAAAACTGGGGACCCCACGATAATAACGCAGAGAACAAGAATGTGACCTGAAAAGCCAATTCCCACTACAGGCTTCTCGGTCCAGGTATTTCCCTGCTTGGGCCTCACCTTCTGAACCCTCACCTTTAATTCTGTAGAACGTTTCTTGAACGAAGGCTTGAATGGCTTTGAACCTTTCCACCACGAAGCCCAGGGTGGGGAACTGGCAACTCCCGTAGCTGATGAGCTGTTCTGCTAACACCTCTGGGAAGATCTTCTGAAGCCTCAGGGTCTGGAACCGGGTAAAGGCAGCACCTGGCCAAGGAAGCAGAAAAAGCCCAACATGAAAGGAAAACCACAACTCCCATTGGAAGAGGGGAGAATTATTGGACAGTCACTCTTCCCAAAAGCTGGGGGCATCATGGCTCCAAGAAAAAATAAAAAGTCACTTTAACCATCAGCCAATCCACAAAGGTCAAGCTGTTTAGTTAGCTTTGACAACAATCCATGTTCGGTTACATCGATCTCCCCCGTATCTCAAGGCAGCGTTTGGGTCTACAGTCTGCTTTCTCTCTTACCTATTCTGAGATCCAGCTCTTGCCTCACCTCCACAGCTTCACTGACATTTGGATCTGGCTGGGTGAGGTTCTCGCAAGCGGACCTGATAGCCCGGGGTGTGATCTCCGAGAAGCGGGCTCGGAACACCTGGAGGTTTGGCTTCACTGTCCAAAGAAAGGTTCGAGGCACACTCAGTCAGGGGAAGCAAAACAAAAGCACTGCAGAGGGAAAAACGCCTCGTGATTTGGAAGACTTTCTTAATCTCACTCAACCGATTAAAAACTCTATGGCTTCCTGGCCAAACTGTCTGTCCTGAAGAATCACACAAGGATGTGCACATGTTGAATGCCCAGCCCTTCACCCTTTCTCCACACACACCTGCTTTACACACATGAATGATTTCAAAGCCAATGTTCTCCCCTTCGCGATCACAATCGGTCCAGATCACCAGGGCCTGGCACGGCTGAACCTCTCGCTCGAGGGTGCGCTGGAGTTGGTAATAATAGGATGATAGAGCAACATAAAACAATGGAGGAGAAAGAGCCACTCTTCTGAAATAAGAGGTACGCCAACGGTATTATTTTAATTATATGATTTTATAACCGTGGCTGGACATAAGGCACATTCATCAGAAATTGCAGCCACAGAAAAAGAGGAAAGGTACCTTGCCTCTTATTAAAAGAGGAGGCTGCAGGCAGCACAAACCTTAATGTCCATGTAGTTTTCAGGGCAGAATTTCTCAATTTCTGCATCGAAAAGGACCAGGGGGTTACAGCTATGCCTGTTGGAACAGCATCAGAGAAAGGCATGCAGGAAACAGCAAACATTTAAAGAAATACTATCTAGATTCTAGAGACATCTATGCTTGTAATGATAGTCACCTTGTTCAAAATCTGATTATATAATTGCAGAGAGTTAATCATCTGATCTGTTGGTACATACCATTTCCGAAACGGTGCCTTGAAATCATGAGCCAGCAAATGTCCGGACACAGATGTCATAATCAAAGTTACATTCTGCATAAAACAGAGAAAAATAAATTATTCTTGGCCATTTGTTGCTTTGCAAAGATGGATTTGTATCTTGACAGTCTAACTTATTTTTTATCCGTTTGAATTCATTATTAATATTTGTTTTGCCACTTGGTTGCATCATTAGATTTTTATTTATATAACTAGCAATAAAATAAAAGTCATTGATAACATCACTGTTATATCATGTAGTGATAAGAGGTATAGAGAGAATTATGGACTGTTTTGACACAAACCTGATTAAACAAGTGATACTGGAATTCATAGATCTTGTTGTACTTGGACATTCCTTCCCTCTGGAAAGAAAAGCAAACAATTCTAATCAACAAGAAATCAGCTTAGCTAAATAAATAATCCAATACAATACTCAGATAAATACTGTGAGAAATCTCTCGGGATGATTACGGCTAAAAAGCAGTAATCCATATTTATACATAGGATGTAACTTTGCTACTATTGGCTCTTCGTAGAATTTGACTAGACAAAATTCTCCTTGATCCTTTTACTACTTTTTTGCAGTCTCAAATAAAGTCATTATTCCCTCTTATTATTCTCTCATTATTCCCCAAAATCCCAGGCTGTTGTTTTAGAGTCCCAGGCTGGATCTTCAACTCACAAACAAGCAATTATAAATTGCTCCCATTACTCTTACAACAGGCCCAAATTATTCTCCTGATGGTCATTAACCCCAGTTTAGGAACCAACGGACTAGATGTGAAATTGAAGAGTTTTCCAGTCCATCAACTTGCACAGAAATAAATCCCTGGGATCATGACAGATTTTCTGTATTTTAACAGCTGTTTTCTGAGAACGTATGGTAGAAATGTTTGAATTTCCCATGCCTTTGCCAGTCTGATTTTTGGCTCATTTTATAAATTGGAATCCAGACGAGCAAGTTGGACATTGATTTCAGCTCCCGTCAGGTCATCCCAAACTTGCTGCATCTTCCCACTGACCACGGGAAATCTCGCATTCAGGGCCAGAAAGTCAGCTTCCCTGCTCTCCTACCCTCCTCATCCTGCTGTTCGAAAGGATGTCTGCAATCCCGCGGGCTGCATCATTTTTCTCTGCCACACAGAGAACCTTCTGGAGGTTGCGGGGCGCCATGGTCTCTGCTGCTAGCCTGAAGCGAAGGTTGGAGGAGCAGGAGAACCTCACGGTTCCCCAAGCCAATCCTCTGGCCTGGCCAAACATCCTAAAACCCGGCCGGCCGGCCCATCGTGGGCCCTGGGCAGCTCCTTTTCCAGGCAACAAAGGTCTGTCGGCAAGGGAGGGGAACGCTGGTGGTCCGGTCCGAAAGAGAGCGGGTCCCTTCTTGGGGCTGGGGGGACAGGTTCCCCCAAGTTTCCACAGGTCCCAGAGGTGGAGGGGGAACCCCAAAGGTTCTCTGGGTGCCCCTTTCCTCAGGAGCACGACAATGCCAGCCTCTTGGGGGGTGGGCACAGGGGGCTCAGGCAGCTTCTCCCCTACTTGGCCCCCAATGGGACCCCCATCAGGCACCCACCAGGCCCAGGTTGACCTCAGGCCCTTCTGGCCGCCCACCTGCCTGCTATGTGAGTCTCCCCCTCCCCACTTTTCATTCCCCCAAGATCAGGGTGGAGGAAGCCCCAGGTGCCCCCCGCACCCCCGCAGCTGCAAGGCAGAGCCGCCCCCCACCCAAAGCCTGTGGGACCCTCCCCCAGCCAGTCCCCTCCTCGCTGGCTCCTGGAGCGGGGGGGGGGCTCTTTGACCCGCTCCCCCTCCCCGAACTCCCTTTCCTTTCCCGCTTCAGCTCCCAGCCGTATTTCGCGCCCAGCGGCGTCGTGAGCGCCCTCCGCAAAGCGGATTGGCGGAGAGGCGAAGGGGCGGGGCTTCGCTCGCTTTACGGCCTTGCTGTAAAAGAACGGCGATTTGCGCAACTTCGTGGATTCCCTTTGCGAAAGGGGGAGGAGCCGGTGGCGATAAATAAAGCCTCGCCGTCGCTCAGCCCCGGAGCCCACCTCTCAGGGTTGTTGTTCTGGGGAGAACACGAGGGAGAAGTTGAGTTATGTCTAAAAACCATCTAACCATCCTTATGGTTATGCTCATATGAAAGTCAGAACTATAACACCCAGCGTGCCCTTCGGGCTGGCCGCTTCAACGCTCCCTTCTTTCGACGGCCCTCTTCCTGGCTCCGCCCCACTCTTCCATAAACTCTTCCCGTTAGTGTCAATCAATCCGGTCAGCCTATCAATAACCGCAGTGAGCCCTCCCCCTGCCCTCGGTGCGACGGCTTCCGGGGCCAAGGTCCCCAGCCCACGGGTCATGTGACTCCAAGATGGCCGCCCGGCGGCGGCTGGGAGGCTGAGGCAGCGGCGGCGGTTCCGGCGAGCCAGGCCGCGATCCCCTTTTCCCGGCCAGGATGATCGGCGCGCCCGATGTGGTGGCCTTCGCCAAGGAGGAGGCGGCGGCCGAGGAGGCGGCGGCGGCGGCGGCGCGCGAGCCGGGCCTGCCCGAGGAGTACTCGGTGCCACTGCTGCCCGCTCCAGGCCGCGGCGCCCACCCGTGGTCCCGGCGGGGCGGCTTGGGGGGCGGCTCGGGGGGCTGTCCGCCGCCGTTCCCGCGCGACTTCCTGCTGGTGGCCGAGTTCTCGGAGCAGGTGGGCCCGCAGCCACTGCTGACGGTGCCAGCTGGGGAGACTCCAGGCGGCTTCGACCTGAACTACTTCGCGCTGCGTATCATGTCGGTGGACTACCAGGCCTGTGCGGCGGGGGCAGCCCCGGGAGGCCCCTACCCGCGCCTGCGCTTTGCCCGGGACTCGCAGGTGGTGCTGGGTGACTCCAAAGCGGGTGCCTTCGCCTATGTGCACCACCTGACACTCTACGACCTGGAGGCACGTGGATTCGTGCGGCCCTTTTGCCTGGCCTACGTGTCAGCCGACGAGCGCAAGGTCATGCGTCTCTTCCCGGAGCTCTCGGCCCAGTTCTCGGGTGCCTCCGAGGGCCTGAAGGACGGCAACCGCAGGGCCTTCGCCCGTGAACTGGAGAAGAAGCTGCGCGACCTAGACTACACCCGGTCTGTGCTACACCGCGAGACCGAGCTGCAGAAGCGCAGCCTGGCGAAAGGTTGCTACTCCAGCCGAGCCATCGAGAAGGCCAACGAGCTGGCCAGCGTGGAGAAGGCCATCATCGAACACCGCGACCTGCTCCGGCAGATCCGATCCTATCCACCTGAACGGCGGAAGCGGGCCAGCGGGCCTCCCTATGAGCCGACTGGAGAGGATGTCCAGCCAGAGTTACCGGTTGATGATATGTTGCCACCGCCTTGTCCCCAGGGCTCCTCCTACACCCCAAAGCTCATCCCAGCCAAATCCAGCAAGTGCTTTGACAAGAAGCTGAAAACCCTGCAGGAACTCTGCGAGGAGCACTCCTTCAGCCAGACCCTTGACCGCTTGCACCGGATCGAGAAGATGTTCCGGGGCGACGTTTGCTTCCTCCTGATCAACCGCATCAGCAGAGCCCTCCTGAAGCAGCAGGCATTTGCTGGCTTTCTTTTCGAAGATGTGTCTCTCCTGGATGAGGAGCAGCAGGAAAAGCCCTTTGAAGTCAGTCCAGGGCAGAACCTGGACCCTCCCAACATGGCTTGTTTGGAAAGCGGCCCAAGTCCTGGGATACTCATCGATCTTGCCTCTTACAAATCCAGTGTGGAGTCTGTGCCGATTAAGATGGATCCAGAAGTTGAAGACAGGCAAGACCCAGAGGTCTCCCACCCTGTCCCTTTTGACAATGTTGAACTTCTAGATGTCGACCTGAAAGGGAGTGTCAGCAGCGGCGAAAGCATTGAAGTTTTGGGAACGGAGAAATCGGCCACAACTTCTGTCCACTCTGAAAGTCAGTCAGGCTTGCTACAAGTGCCCCCCAGCCCCCCCATGGTGAGGGACAAAGCTGCCAGCAGCAGGACCATCAGTGGGGACAGCATCGAAGTCCTCAGTACCTGCCCCTCAGAGGCCCTGATCCCAGATGATTTTAAAGCAAGCTACCCAAGTGCCATTAACGAAGATCCTTACGGTGGCGAAGAAGAGGAGGGCTTCCTGTTCAGCCGTGAGTTAACTCTGGACAGTACCGAAGAGGAGGTGGAAGGCAGCCCTGCACCTGAAGCCCCTCCGGGGGATGCTTCTTGCTGCATTGGCAAAGAGAGCCCCAACTTCCTTGAGGGTCACGCCAATGTGCCTCTCAGACACAGCGATGACAACGGCGTGGTCAGCATCCCCCCACAGCCATACAGGCCAGGTGACGCAGGGTTTCAGGTGAACTTCACAGACTGCTCCCATGATGGGGTCCTGGGAGGCCTCCTTGCCTATGAACTCGATCCTCACTACCTCTGTGATGGCCGAGAAACCAGAAAAATGAGCCTGGATAAAAGCTCGGATTCCACGAGTTTCATGAGCAGCGCGGCATCCACCAACTCCGACCGGTCCCCGTCCCCCGCTGCTCTTGTGGGAGAAAAGCCCAAGAAGGCTGGGCAGAACGCCTTGCGCTTCATCCGGCAGTACCCCTTCGCCCACCCTGCTATCTACTCTCTGCTGAGCGGGAGGACCCTGGTGGTGCTGGGAGAAGACAAGGCCACCGTGGAGAAGCTCATTGCTGCCCTCTCCATTTTTGTCCCCAATTCCGGCGCGTATGCCAAGCCCGTGAAGCACTGGGCTACCTCGCCTTTGCAGATCACGGACTTTCAGAAGTGGAAGCTGGTGGGGCTCCAGAGGTAACATTTCAGGCCCTTGGACCTTCTCCCCCAAGGGGGATACTTGCAGAAATGTCCTGTCCTGTCACATTTCCTCACCATGTCACATCAAGGAGAGAATTGCCTGCTCCTTCCTCCCACCCCCTCCCTCTGACCTTGCCATGTTGAGTGGCAAGATCTGAAATGGGTCTCTGCCGATATTGGACGGTTGACTGGGCCTGGGCAGTGAGGTGTGGAAGTAGAAGAGTGTTATATGTTGGCATGTTTAGCCTTATACGTAACTCTCCTGTTCAAATATGTTTTGAGGGATGTTCTTTACTCAACACTTGGTGGTCATAAGGAAGGTGGATCGAAAGTGAGCCTGTGAGCTACATTGAGAAAGAAGGCTAGACAGGAGCAAGATGGCTAACCTGTTTGTTTATTCGGTTCTGTAGCTGACCATCTTGGCAAACAACTCTTGACAGGTGTGCCTAGCAGAAGGCTTCTTGTTTCAAGCCAACCAGTTGATCAGCTGACTGAAAAGGTTGCTGGTTTCCTGTGTCTGGGGAAGCAGTAAACTTGAACCACAGCATGAAGAGAGAAAGAGGAACTTGCAGTTCTGCTAAAAATCACCAGTAACTTCCTCAAGTTCCAGTGGTTGGTAGACGTGACCAGGCTGAGATTTGAACAGCCATAATCATTGTTTTATCTGTGTAGCCAATTGATGTGTCCCACCCCTATTAAGTAAACAAGGGAGGCAGGTGTGGGGATCTGATCTTCTGTTCTAACAAAGGCTGGGATATGGGGAAGGGGTTCAGGTAAACACAGATAAGGGAGTTAACTGTTAAAAGGCAATAAAGTATCCTATTCTTTAGCTAAGATCTCCTGAGAAAGTGCAGTAAAGGAGGGCAAACATGCTTATAAGATTCTTTTCAATAGTGGGCATTGAGAGGGTTTAATGGTGGCTTCTCCTCTTAAGATGCTTCACTCTGCCTCAAGGGCACCTTTTGTCTTCCAACCACCCCATTTGCACCTGTTTCTTCTCTTTGCAGGTCAACCTCTCCAGGTGGCCCCAACATGATGCATTCTCTCAGCCGATACAGCCGATACATCAGCGTGCTGGACGCCGACCACAAGACCCTCCGCTGCCCGCAGTACCGAGGGCACTTGATCCTCCGGCTGGCCGACCATCGCACCCAGATCAAGCGAGGGAGCACCTACCAAGTGCACGTCCAGACCCTCCTCACCCAGCTCTGCTCCAAGGCCTTCCTCTACGCTTTCTGCCATCACCTGCACCTCCCCATCCGAGAGGGGGAGACAGAGAACTCTGTCACCGCGCGGAGGGAGAACTTCTTGAAAGTCCAGCTGGGTCTGGCAAACGAGGACCGCAGAGTGGTCCAGTATCTGGCTGAGCTTCTGAAATTGCAGTACATTCAGGATCCCATCTGCGGGGTTAGCCCAGTGCTCAGGTTCGATTACCTGCCCAGCTCTTTGTACAAAATTTAGGCAGCATTCAGAACCTGCCCTGCCAATGTCCCTGCTCGCCCCATGTTCATCTGTGGCCATTAACAGGCTTCCACCCTTCCAGGACTGTCCCGTGGGAATCCTGAGAGCGATAAGAGATTAAAGTGAGACTCCAGACATCTGGCACCGCTGCCAGGTTGCTCTCAAAAGGCAAGAGAGCAGCATTTTGTACAGAGGGGGCATGAATGTGGCAGGCAATCATGAACTTGAGGAAGCTGGGATACCGAGTTTGTGAGCAAGTTCTTCCGGTCGGGTCTTTTGCAGACCGGTGAGATATCTCCAGTGCATCTCCTTTGCATGTGGGTTAATATTCCAACTAATGTGAATTATTATTTGGGCAATTGGCAGGAGACCTTGTTGGTTTTACTCTCCGTTTTCAAGCAGAGGTCAGTGTTCAAAAGTCAAATATAAAGAGTCTGATTCGTTTCGGGTATTGAATTGCAGGTGGGGCGAAATCTGCACGGCGAGATGGGTTGCCCCCCCCCCCAATTCAATTCAATAGGGAAACTTGCTGTTGCGTTGCACTTCTGAATGGGGAAGAGGGTGCAGCTCTGAAAACTGTTAAGGATGGGCGCCCCTTGGCTTGGTTTTTGGGCAGGAAAGCCTAAGAGTAGTTCAGTCTGTCAGCTACATTGTGTGACTTTGAAACACTGCACTGTTTCCCATAATATGAGACCTGAGAGTTTTGAACCCCAAATTGGCTGGGTCAAGTTCTAGTGACCTGGTCAGCATAAGCATAGCCGCACCCAGGCCCTTCAAAGGTAACAGTTCTTTTGCTCTAGACAGTGGTTTAGATCTTGGCTCATAAAGAAAGCTGCTCAAGCTGCCCTTAGTTTGATGGCTAAGGGCATTGTAGATTGACATCTTTGTTGCTTGCCCTTGAAAATATTCCAGCTCATGCTGAGAACATGCCAGTTTTTCCTTCTGTAGTAGGTCAGGATTGCACAAGACAAGGGCTTGAGAAAGCTTTTTGGAACGCACTTCGTTTAGTCATTTGAAAAAGATTTCCAACACATCGATTTCTTGTTCCTCCCAATGAAATTTTTGAGGAGGGTTGGTTGTGTTGCCAGTTTCATTGATGTCATCCATACTGGAACAGCACCAAAGAATTGCATTTCAGCAAGACTAGAGAGTAGATTTGGAAGTAAAATGTTCAGTTTCTGGGCATATTTAAGAAACCCTAAAACTTGTTTGCCCGCAACCCCCAAGAGTTGGCTGGAAAATGTCACCTAGTTCTTTAAGCACCAGTGTTTGCAGGCAGTGTTTCTCAACCTTGGCCATTGTAAGAGGTGTGGATTGCCAGCTGGAGAACTCTGGGAGTTGAAGTCCACACCTCTGATAGTGGCCAAGGTTGAGGAACACTGCTTTAGGAGAGTGCAGCATGGTAGCTGGGTGGCTCTGCGACTATACGTAAGCTTTGCTTGAGTTGATCTGGTGCTGGCTGGCCTGCCTTTGTAGTATCTGTAGACATAGCACAGCCCTTCCAGGGGTCCCTGGAGAGAAAAGTCCCCCCAAACTTTTCCTCTTATTGCCAATTCCTGCACCCTCTTTGTCACTCCCTGCTGACACTGTCACTTTCCAAGCAGCCTCTCTCATCTCTGCATGTTTGATTTTCTGGTTTGGTCCCAGAGCTTTTGCATAGGTGGCACTTAGGAGACAGTAGAAACTGGGGCCCTTCAGAGAAATCCAGGCAGCCTTCATGCATCCGTGCTATTAAGTCACATCCTGAGCAAGAATTGGATGAAATAATATTCAACACCAAGCTACTGTGACTTTAAAAAAAAAAAGTGTATATTTAAAAAAGGAAATTATTTATTTGGGCACAAATATTTTTTGAAACGCAAATATATATATATATATATATATAGTTGTATTTTTTAAAGCTTATATAACCCATGCACTCGTGGTAAAATTCTTAATTTTATTGTGCTTAGTAAAAACTGTCCTGACGGTATGTTTGGGCTTGTGCATCTAGTACAGTGAAGGCAACTGTCGGTGGTGGGTGGGGAGAGAAATTGCAAGTTGGGAGAAATTGGTATCAAATATGTTGCTCAGCTTGTCATTAAAAGTACCCCTTTCTTTGAACCACACATCTGCTTTTTGGGAACTGGAAGTACAAACCACGGGACAAGCTCAGGGGTATGAGAGAAAATAAAAATCCCTGCATTGTTCAGCTTCCTGCTTCCTTCCCTGGCCAACCACCAGGTTTCCTGGAAAGGCTGGGAGGGGAACGGAAGGAAGGCCATCTCCTGCTTAAACCACATGGTCATCCCTATGAATTGTGGCAATAAATTCTGTAATTTAATGCAAAAGAGTTTGGAGAACAATTTTTTCCCCAACTTCTCTCCAAAACGTCTCTAGAAGAGATGCTTCTCCTGTTGTATCAACGTGTTTTTTTTTTCTGGCAAGAAGTCTAGATGGCATCTTCTGCTTGAAAACCTTTTACTCAATTGTGCTATTTCTTCCTTTTCCCGCAAGGTCAAAGGCTAAAAGAGCACAAGGTGAAATAATCCCATTGGGAAGGCCTCTGAAACGAGTCCGAAAACTTTTCAAGAAGTATCTAAAAAGGGTTAAATCATGCCAACTGGACCAAAGGTTATTAACATTGAGATGTTTTATTACTCATCCAAGTGACTTCTTTCAGTCAGAATGAAAATTTTGTGTAGGCAGAGTCATTGGAAGAACTCAACTCTTGCCATTTCGACTGCAAGGAGTTTCTTAAGAAATCACTTGGACGAGTAACAAAACACCTCAATCAACTTTGGTCCAGTTGCCATGATTTAACTTTTTAAAGATACTTTTGGCCTGGATGATTGAGTCTTGCAGAATTACTTTCCAAAGAATCGTTGAGACTAAAAGTGGAGCCGTCCCTCAAAACAGCCTCACTGCCCCAGATGCCAAACCCCATAAAAATGCAGCTCAGTAAGTTGGACTATGAACCCTAAGGGTGAACCTCATATTCATTGACCTGGGATTTCACTCCCCAAGGAAGGCAATGCTGCCGGGGGGGGGGGGGGGGGGGAGATATGACATTGGCCTGTCATTATTTTCTGTTCCAGAGAGGGTGGGTGCTAAAATTTGCCCTTGTTCCCTTTCCTTGCCAGCTGTGATGCATTTTTCTTTTTTTAAAAAAGGGGGAGGAACAGAATTTGCTTAAAAAGCTGATTAAAAGGCAGAGGAGGCCAAGCCAAGGGAAACGGTACCGGGGGGATGCTGCCCTCGCAAGAGGGCAGCTGGGGGGTGGGGGGCTGCCATTCCAGGTGTGGCTCCTTTATAACACAGGCAAGCCGGGAAGTGGGAAGGAATCGGCAAAGGCCTCCACCTCCTGCTCAAGGGACCTCAGCAGCTCTCGGTACTTTGGCTCCGTCACCAACTTCTCCTTGAACTCCTTCAGGGTGGCTTTGGGGTTCATGTCGCTCTGGACCTGCAAGGTGAGCTCTATACCTGTACGGGGGAAGAGAGACACCTGCCTGAGCTGAAGCACCTCACTGAAACAAGACTGAATAACAGGGTCAATTTGGAAGGTTGCCCAATCCAGCCCTGCAGAATGAAATCTCTGGGATGCAAGAATCAAGGGGTCCAGCTGGCTGGACTTTGCCTCTATTATTCCAGGGAAAGGGAGCCCCCCCATTTCTCAAAGGAGCCCGTTCTAGGTTTAAGAATACCTTTCTTTTTCCTGCTGAAGTCTTTGCCCTTGGCCAACTCTTGCTCTGCTGCTTTGCAGACCACAACTAGGGAGCTCTTCCCTCCCCTCCCAAGTTTTCACCCAGCTCCCTTAAAGTTAGGCTCTCCAACCTTGGCAACTTTTAAGACTTGTGGACTTCAACTCCCAGAATTCCCCACGCAATGCATGCTGGGATTTGAAGTCCACAAGTCTTAAAAGTTGCCAAGGTTGGAGAATTCTTCCTTAAAGCCCTTCACCATCCCACCCCTCCCTTCCTCATCTTCCCAGGATTCACACCATAACTGTTTGGCTTAAGGGGGGGGGGGGGAGGGCAGGCAAAGCAGGTACAATGACCATCCCCCACCTTTGTGAATGAAGTGAGCGACTTTTTTGAAGTCGTCTTCCAGGAGTCCTCTGGAGGTGAGAGCCGGAGTCCCCAATCTCAGCCCACTGGGACGCAAAGCGCTTTTGTCTCCTACAAGGAGGGGAGGGAAAAACGGGGATTAAATTGCAGGAAAAACAAGCTGGTTGGTGCCGGCTGGGGACTGAAGCAGACAGTCATCCCTGCAAGCAGCTGTGCTCCGGGACTGCTGTTCAGTCTCAAAGGCCTCCCTTGCACCGACTTTAGTACAAGTGTGGCTGTGTGTCCAAGTCCCCTTGGGACGGTTAGCCTGGGGGAGGCAAGGCCTTGGCTAACCGGTTTTGGTCTCTCCCAGTTCCCAGCCAACGCAGCCCCCAAAGGATGGGGGTTAGGATTGCCAGAATCGAGGTTCCTTGGCCACAAGGCTTGCGGCCATATTGGCCACTGCATTGTTTCCCTTGCTTAAGAAGGTGCAAGTTGTGACACCAACCAACGGCCACCGTCCTTGTAGACCCCATGCCAGCAAAACCCCTGCGGCCGAGGCATGTCCCTTCTGGCCGAGTCTCCCTCACCTGGACAGGTGTTCTTGTTGCAGGCAATGGAGCAGAGCTCCAGGACCCGTTCAGCTCGCCCCCCATCCGTGCCCTGGTTGCGCAGATCGACCAGGATCAGGTGGTTATCGGAGCCCCCTGCAAGGAGAGCCCCCCAAAAGAACAGCTGCTGAAGGGTGTCACAGAGCACCATCCTCCTGGGGAGCCCTGCCTGCTTCAGAGAAGGCACCAGAGGAGAACTACACCCATGGCTGCCACACAGCCCAATTCTGCCAGACATTTACTTGGAAATAAACCTGGCCAGGTGTGGAAATTGTCCCGGAGAGGATCGCATTTTCTTACCGGTGACGACATGGTATCCCAAGCTGGTGAGCGCAGCAGACAAAGCCTTGCAGTTGGCCACCACCTGCTGCTGGTACGTCTTGAATTCGGGAGTCATGGCTTGTTTCAAAGCCACAGCAATTCCTGTCCCAACCCCCCAAAGAGTGGAAGATGGATTAAGTGGTACCTGTCCCGGGGGAGGGAGAGGGGACAGGCCAGGCCAGACTGAGGGGTTGGAAAGAGCAGACTTTGTCAGACCTCCTGCACTGGGAATGCAACCCGTTTTCTCCAGACGTTTTTCTTGGCGTGAGCTCGAAGGAAGCCGGCAGGAATACGTTGGCCAATTTTCCTCCTCCTCCAAGTTCCCAGGCTCTGATAGTCTTTTGCTCTAGTGTAGCTCACCTGCGATGGCATGATTGTGAGGGCCTCCCTGGAGACCAGGGAAGACGGCCTGGTTGATGAGACTTTCCAGGTTGTATAGAACCTCCTTCCCAGTCTTGGGGTCTACGCTGCGGACGCCTGGAGAGAAGGGAAGAAGGGTGGTTGGAAGGTGCCTGGTGCCTCCCCATTGGCTCCAGGGGTTTCAGCCCAGAAAGACGAAGCACCAGTCACCTGCTCGCTGCAGCGCTCACCTTTCCGGTAGAAGATCATGCCTGCCCGGCAGCCCCGCAAGGTTTTGTGGGTGGTGGTGGAAACCACGTCACAGTTCTGGAAAGGGGAAGGCACCACACCGGCAGCCACTAAGCCGCTGATGTGGGCCATGTCAGCCATGAGGTAGGCGCCGTTCTCATCCGCAATCTTCCTCATCCGGGCATAGTCCAAATTCCGGGAGTAGCAGCTGACCCCTAGGGTGGGGGAGAGAGAGGGCGAGGGCTACTCCAAAGGGCTCCAGGGAAGGAGGCACCAGCGGGGCCCTGGACTTGCTTCCAGGATGGAGCTGCTCCTGACGTGGAGGGCCCTCGCCCTGGAAAGGGAAGGGAAGCCTTCTCTCCTCCTTGAGTTGATATCTTCACAATTCGGGATGTCAAATGTACTCCTGTCATTTTGGTGCCCGGACTTTTCTGAAGTTGCGCTCCTAAGACCAGGGAAGCACAGCCAGGGGAAGGGTGCCCAGGCCCAAGCAGATGACCTCTGAATAACCCCACGGTGCAGAAGAGAAGGAACCTCACCTGCAATGATCAGCTTTGGATGAAAGAGGCGGGCATTCTCCTCCAGTCGGTCGTAGTCAATGTAGCCCGTTTCGGGGTTGACCTGAAGCCAAATGAGGAAATGGAGAGGGTACTTTCAAAAGGAGGGGAAGGGGGCGCATGACAAGCCAGGAAAGGCTCGTAGCAAACGTGCTGAGGCTCCCCCTCCCCCAATTCTTTTCACCCGAGGAGGAGTGGAATCCTGAGCTTTACAAACTCTGAGCCAATTTCCCATGGGTAGGTCTCTCTCTCTCCCTCTCTCTCTCGGGGCATGGAAGTCACCTTGTAGGGCATGGACTCGAAGAAGATGGATGTGGCAGAGATTTTCTTCTTGTCGGTCATGAAGCCGTGGGTGAGGTGACCACCGTCCGGCAGATCCAGGCCCATGATCCTCCCGTGGGGCTCAACCAGGGCAGTGTACACAGCGAAGTTTGCGGGGGACCCTGAAACAAAAGGACACAGGAGCCGCATTGAGTTGTGTTCAAACTCTGGTTGGTTTGGTGAAAACAGACCTCTTGTGCCCGTATGGACTGCCACTGACAGGCACGCTGCAGTCCGTTCCAGAAGAGCTTGCAAAATACCTGAATAGGGCTGGACGTTGACCCCCCACTTCTGTGGGTCCAGCCCATAGGCCTCCAGGGCTCTCTTCTGGCAAAGTCTTTCCAACTCATCGACAAATTCTGTCCCACCATAATATCTAAGAAAAAGAAATAGATGGAAGTCTTAGCCACCGTTGGCTGGGGAACTCTGGGAGTTGAAGTCTACGCAGGTTTAAATATACCTTTGGAATATGTAGGTTTACATGGAGAAATCTTGAGGACCCTTAAACAGCCTGGTGATCAAAACCACCCCACCAGAGAGAAACAGCCACTTGCAAACCACGTTTCAGAAAACACCCCTGGGAAGAGCTAGAAGACTGTAGATCTGATTATCATTTTACCCATTAACATATCCGATTCTGACCCCCACCAAGGGCCCAGTTTTAAGACAAGGACTGTATCAATAACCTGAGTGGGGTAGGGGAAAAATAGGTTGCTCCTAGCATCCCCTTTACAGGCCTCAGTTGCAGGCTGGGGGGCTTCATCTGGTCCAAGGGTCTTCTTCAACCCCAGACCCACCAACCTTCCTTCCCAGCCCCACCTTTGCCCTGGATATCCTTCCGAGTATTTGTTGTTCAGGCAGGAGCCCAACGCCTCCAGAACGGCTCGGCTGGCAAAGTTTTCTGATGCGATCAGCTCTAGCCCGAGTCTCTGTCGCCGTTTCTCTTTCTTGATAATATCATAGACCTGGGGAGGGCAGAAAAAAACGGGGGCTTGCTGGAACAGGATTGAGAGGGGTGTCTGTCTGGGGCTGCAGGTGAGAAGGCAGAGGGCATGGTGTGCTCAGGTCTCCAGGAAAGGGGGATGTAAAGGATAAAGGATATAATAGTTCATCTTGAGAGAATAAGGTGCTTCACATATTTAAATGTGAAGTTTCTAAGTTTCCTAAATAATTAATATATCTTGCTTTGCATTGGGGGCTGCCTTGACTATCTGGCTCGATCAGTTGGCATGCTATCTTTGTAGCATCACAGTAAATAAACGTCCCTCGTGAAAGTTTTCTGAAGTGCAGGTTTAAAATTCCCTGAGTCAATTACAGCAATCTTCCTATTACGTTCTTCCTGGATAGCCAGCGGGGAGGATGGAGGTGTTCCCTGCCGTTTCCCACGTGAGCTGCACCAGCAGTGACACTGCAGCTCATCCAGGCTGTTTACTCAAGAGGAACGCAAGCCATTGATTGCAACAAACCCAACTTTGGAACACGTTGTACTCGTTGCTCTCATTCCCTATGCAAAGTTGAGAGGTGTGTCAACCTACAAGAGCTGAGCCAGCTTAAAAACTCCCAATTGAACGTCACGCTGCAGGTCAGTGGCCTCTGCCCACCTGGATCAATACAGCCCCCTCCCAGTTGAGGTCACCAGTCAAAGAAGCAGAAGGGAACGGACGAGCAGTCTACCTCGGGGTCATTGGTGTCCAGGGCTTCCATCACCATCTTGTTGTGAGAGACCCAGAGGTCCCCGGTGACCTGGTGTCCACCGGCATTGGTGCTGGCCATGGCAGCTGGAAGTACTAGGAACCTGCAAACACTTGATTTTGTAAAAAACAACACCAGTGCTACATCTCGCAAAGTATTTTGCAACACAGAACAAAATCAGTATTCTGTTACCACCCTCAAAAAGGAGCGTCTCTGCCTTGCATTTAGGCAGTGATTTAAGGTGTGGGTGGGGGTGGCTCTTCAAAGGAGAGTTTTAAGATGGGAATCAATGCAAACCAAAGAAGTTATTTCAGTAGTGAGACAGGAGGTGCATAAATGTGATAAACATCCAGGAAGGGGGGAGGTGGCAGTTCTGCAGCCCATGTTGTGATGTGGCTTGGTTCCGTATCCAGTGTCCAGATTCACATGCCTCCTGCCTTGTCCGAATCTGGATGTTTTGTAAACCATTAGATTTCGGCTAGCCCAGGTCTTCACACCCTGGCCAACTTTAAGATGGGGGGAACTTCAACTCCCAGAATCCCCATGTGCCAGGAACTGAAGTCCACCCATCTTTACATTGCTAAAGTAGAGAAAAACCAGTTTTGGGGACTGCATGAATTCATCTCCGTGTTTGTGTGGTGCCCAGTGCTTTTAAGCAATCCTCTCTTTAGCATGCTGTGTGAATAAAGCATGGAAAGGGGGTGGGATGAAAAGGGAAGGAAGCAGCTAATCTGGCTCTTGCTGGACAGCAGCCCAACTGACAGCGGCAGAAGAAGCGTTCTGGGGGTGCCTTTCAAGGGGGTAGGCAGCAGGAGTCCCTAAGGCAGGACTGTCCAACTTTGGCAACTTTTAAGACTTGTGGACTTCAACTCCCAGAATTCTGAGCATTAAAGTCCACAAGTTAGACATCCCTGTCCTAAGCAATGTGCTCCAGGACAAGCCCAGCAACTTCCCATCAGCTGACCCCAACCCCTCCCTCCCTCCAGCAGTCTCTGCCTGGGCAAAGAGGGGTTTTCTTTGCCACTTCAAGTCATACATTAACTTTCCCAGGGGAGCAAAAGTCTCCAGGAAGCTCCCAACCCTCCTGTCATCTCATGTTGGAATTCTGCCTGGCCTCAAGTTCTTCCTATCTTTCCTGTTTACAAGCCATGGGCGGCAGGAACCCCGTCAGATTTGAAGAACACCAAACTGTCAGGTTGCACACAACTTTCTGGGCAAACGTTTGTAAGCTCCCAGGGTTCACGCCCGACTCTTTTATTGGCTCAAGGCCTGCCTGGCATCTCAGGAGCGAATATGAACTTGATGCGTAGCTTCCAATGTTTGCAATGCTGCAAATCGGCAGTTTAACCAGCAGCTCTGCGGATTCCTCTCTTTCACCACTCCCCTCCCACCTCATTCAGTGATTTGAGCCCCTTTGGTAGAATCGCTTCTGTCACCGTCCCCTTGCCAAGGAAGTTTTAAAAGTCCCTGCTCCGCTCCTGCAAACTGCACACGGCGGGCAGATTGCATTCTCACGACTGAAGGCAAATACACGGGTCCCAGGCTTCTGCCGTGAAACCCAACCCGGGCCGGTCCCGGAGATTCCCCCGATATTGGATGGCGAACGTGTTGTGGGAACGTTCTCAGGTCTCTGTCTCCCCGGCAAGGAGGAAGACGGGCTGACCCAGAGGCAGCGCCCTCAAGCTGCCGACGATCTGCTCGCGGACCGAGGTGGGGATGGCAGCCTGGCAGGGCTGCCGGGCTCTCCTTGTGCAACGGGCTGCAAAGGCCAGGGGGGCGGCAGCCCGGGCGGCCCGTCGAATTTCCGCCTGAGATGCGGAGAAGCAGCCCGCGGGGGGCGGGGGGGGGGGGAAGGGGGGGGGCCCCTCCACACCCCCCCCCCCCCCCCACCCCCAGACCGCGATACTTACCGGGACCCTCGGTGCAACGGCGGACGCCCCCGCGGGAAAAGAGGCGCCTCCCCGCAAACTCCGGGCTTAAATCCCCGAGGCCCCGCGCGCGCTCGGGGGACGGGACGTTCCGCGCTTTCTGCCCGCGCCGCAGCCAATCAGCGCGCTCGCCCGGCCGTCCCGGAGGGTTCGGCCGCGCCGCGTCCCAGCCAATCGGGAGAAAGCAGCCCGGCCCGCCTCCCGCGCGCGGCTTTCGCAAGGCTGAGAGTTTGAACGTTTTTTTCCCACCCGGAGGGTCGAGATCCACGTAAAAGGCTCCCGGCTGTCCGCGCTGTGCACCTGCCCCGCCCGGGAACCACGTGCACAACAAAGCCGCTTTTTTTTTTTTTCTCTTTTCTTTTTTCTCTTTTTTTTTTTTTTTTTTTTTTCTTTTTTTTTGGGGGGGGGGGCAGAATTGGATTCCCAGCTCCATCCGCGCCGCCCGAAAAGGATCCTCCTCCTCCTCCTCCTCCTCCGAGGAGGCGGCTTGGCTGGCATTGCACAGGAGCCGCTGGAGAGGAAGACTGCAGGGCACCGCTCCCTTCCCCTTCCCCTCAGTAAAATGTCGGACTTCTCAGCCTTGGGAAAGTTTTTGTGAACTTCAACTCCCCCAGCCGATGTCTGGCTGTGGATTCCCGGGAGTTGAAGTCCACGCACAGGTCTTAAATTGCCAGGTTTGTGACAGGCTGGTGGGGAATCTTTGCAGTCGGGACAAATGTGTCTCGACTTTGCTCTTTTTGTAGATCCGTTTTATCCAACCCTTACTATTTTTATAAACAACTTCAGACAGTGAAGCCAACTTTAGACCAGGCGAAAGTTTCCCAGCCAGTTTTCATGCCTAAGCCTGGATTTATTGAGGATTAATCATAATATTTAAACTTAATAAACCATTTCTTTCCATCCCTGTAAGTGAAACCAGATCAGCCCGGCAGGGCAGCCAACCTCCGCCATCAAGCACCTGCATTCCAATAAATTCACAGCTTGAATTATTCTTTTTAAAGGCTTAAAGTTCCATCAGTCACAGATTGAGGAAGGAATGGTGGAATATATTAAATAAATCAAATTCCCCTAAAGTCACACTTATGGAAAGAAGAAGGAAAATCTTCAAGCCACCCTGAATCACCACTGGGAAGATCCCTCTCTTCCAAAGGAACAGACAAAATGTGATACGGTGGGGACAGCGATCCAGAATTCGATCAGGGAGAGACATCGGTTGGAAGAGGAGAAAAGAGGGGTGAGTTTTCCCATATATTTCTCCCCTCCCAGGAGAAATAGAGGGAAAAGAACAAAGAGGATTTGTGTCAGCATAGAGGAAAAGAGGAGGAGGGAAATGATTTTTTTAAAAATCAAAGGGAGCAAGGGAAATCAACATATTAACAATAAAATTAAAAAAGGGGTTTAAGCGGAACAAAATCCCAACTGGAGTTAGTGTAGAAATCAAACCTCATATGGAACAGAAATAGGGGACAAGGCTTGAAAATGCGAGCCGCGATATTCCTAAGCAAGAAAAGCAATAATGTGTTGCTTAATATTCAAATAAAATGAATGTAATTGCCATTAGGCCAAATTTTGCTTCAATCCAAGGTTTGTTTGGTTTTTTTTTGGGGGGGGGGGGGGGGCATTTCCTTCCCGTTGGATTGCTTTTCTCTGTACTTTCTAAACCATTCTTGGCCCCCTCCAGTGAGATCAACTTGATGTTTACCTCATTTCAGGATTCTCTCTTCCAAATGGAAAACGTATCCCTCTCGTCCTTCCTGACCCCTTCAGCTCCCAGCCCCTCCCAGGGCATCGAAAGGACCCTGCATCTCCTTTCCATCGCGGTCTACGGGGTGGCCTGTCTCCTGGGGGTAACCGGGAACGGCCTGGTCATCTGGATCGCTGGCTTCAAGATGGAGAAGACGGTGAACGTGGTGTGGTTCCTCAACCTGGCGCTGGCTGACTTCGTCTTCACCTTCTTCCTGCCGCTGAGCATCGCCTACACGGTGCTGGACTTCCACTGGCCCTTCGGACGTTTCCTCTGCAAACTCAACAGCAGCCTGGCCTTCCTCAACATGTTTGCCAGCGTCTTCCTCCTGACCATCATCAGCCTGGACCGCTGCCTCTTGGTGGTGCTGCCAGTGTGGTCCAGGAACCACCGGAAGCCCCGGCTGGCCTGGGCCATTGCGCTGGTAACCTGGGCGGCAGCCTTACTCATCAGCTCCCCATACTTCCTCTTCCGAGACACGGCCCTGAGTGCGAGGAACGCGACCAGCTGCTACAACAACTTTGCCCTCTCCGGCAACTACTCCAGCGAGGGGAGCCGGAGCCTGTGGCGGAAAAGGCACAGAGCCATGATCCTGGCCAGGTTCGTCTTTGGCTTCCTGCTGCCCTTTACGGTGATCGCCACCTGCCACGGCATGGTGGCTTTCCAGGTGCAGCGCAGGCGGCTGGCCAAGTCACCCAAGCCTCTCCGGATCATTGCGGCCGTGACGGCCTCTTTCTTCCTCTGCTACTCGCCCTACCACATCCTCTCCCTGCTGGAGATGTCCAAGACATCCGGCAGCCCAGCGGTCAAGAGGGTTCTGCACCTGGGCGTCCCGCTGGCGTCCAGCCTGGCCTTCTTCAACAGCTGCCTCAACCCGCTTCTCTACGTCTTCATGGGTCAGAAGAGCTTCCGGCGGTCCGTGCGGGGGGCCTTTGAGGGGGCCTTCGGGGAGGACACCCTCTCGTCCTGGTCCAGCAGGAGGAAACCCAGGGCCGCCTCCCAAGCGGAGATCCGGATGGCTTAGGCTGGGAAAGCAGGCTTTGCTGACGGCGTGGATGAAGCAGGAAGGGGCCCCCTCTGGTTTCTGTTGGACTTGGGGGTCTGGCAATGGCCAACCGGGCCCAGCTGTTCTGGGGGGGGTGGGGGGCTCGAAGATTTGAATCGACCAAGAAGGCCCCTTCCTGCCCTCTGCCCATGCCCAGAAAACATTGCTTGGTGCACATGCCGTGGCAATAAAGTCACTTTGCAGCAGTCTTATGTCGTGCGATTGTTGCGATGCCCCCCACCCCCACCCCCGAGCCGCCCATCGCCCGTGCGAGGGAAGTGTGGCAGCCCTCAAGGGTGGGGATGCAGCGGCATTTGGGGAGGGGTCCCTCGGGGATGCAGCGGCCAGCCTTCCCCACGGGGGTCTTTGAGGGAGACCCCCCGCCCCGCCCCCTGGAAACGGACGGCAAAGTGCCAGTTGCAGAGCTTCCCGCGCAGCTCAGGTTCCCTCTCCCCGGGCTGGAGCCGACCCGGCGACCCGGCGACCGCCGCTGCCTCCGAAGGAGGGAGAAGGCCGGGTGGGGGCGGGGCCACCCGCCGCCGCCGTGGGCTCGGATTGGCGGAGGGTCGCGGGGGGCGGGGCCTCGGCCGCCCCCGCCCCGCCCCGCCGCCATTTTGCAGCCGCCTGCGCGCCAGACCCGCCGCGGGGCGCAGGTGGGTGGTGGTCGTGGTGGGGGCGCGACCCCCCCCCCCCCCGCCCCACAAACCCCGCCCTGGGAGGGGGCTCTCCTGGCGGGTGAGAGCGGAGCGAGGCCGGGCGGACACGGATGATGCACGTATGAATGCGCCCGCGCCGCCGCTCCCCCCTCCCCCGCCCCGTCAAAGGGGGGGGGTCTTCGGTGAGGGGGGGGCTGGTTGGGGAGGGGCCTTTGCTGCCCCCCCTTCCCAAATTGACCC
>BLBF01000067.1:12482259-12536960 GCA_015471245.1 Laticauda colubrina
GGGGGGGGGGGGGGGGGGGGGGGGCGTCTTGGCTGCCCCCCCTTCCCAAATTGACCCGGGTTGCCTTGCTCCGTGGGGGAGTCCGTTGCAAATAATGGGCTGCCTCTGCAGAAATGGGGCGGGGGGTTTTTCCACTTACAGGATAGTTTAATGAACGTGGCACATTAGGGGGTCATTTTTTTTTTAGTCCTCTTCATCGGTGATGTAGATTTCCCGTGGCCTCTGGGCTGCCCGTGCCGGCTTCCAAGGAGAGGGGAAGTGGTCCTGTTCCTCCTTCGCCCAATGGTGCCTCACCCTGAGGGTCCCTGAGGGTCCCCTTGCACGCCCGTCCTGCCCTCCCCCCCCCCAGGAATGGGAAGGACCGTATTGTTTTCTCTGTTTGCACGTCTGTGAGAGCAATAGGTTAGGGGATCACATAGGTTTCCGGGGTTGGGTTTCTTGGAGACATTCAAACATGCCTTGCTGTGCCCCCCCCCCCCCCCAAAAAAAAAAAAAAAATAACTGCAGGGGGGCTTATAGCATAAATCCTTTTTCACTTCAAACATACACTAATCAGCATATATCAAAATGAAATTTATAGCCTGATCTATATTATATTATCCTATGTGGTCTTATATTTTATTATGACATATATTGTAATGTGTCTGCTTAAGTGCCCCAACATCTTTCTGGTTTAGCATCCTTTGATTTCCAGGGGGTGGGGGGAGGTCTTTCCGTCTCATGTTCCCTCCCTTGCATTGCTTATCTGGTAATCCTGAAAGATGGGTGAGCTTTTAGGGGGCTCCTGCACCGCTGGGTGGCCCTTTAATGGGAGCAGATGAGGGGGCCCTCCCCAATTCCACAAAGCTTGGTTTGTTTAGGGGTTGCTTTTTTCCAGGGGGGGGTGATCTTGCGTGCATCTCCCCACTCACCCACCCCTCTACGTGAAATTCTGGGAATTCGGCCTTTTTAATGAAGTCATTGTGGGTGCAGCTGGTAGAGTTGGGGAGGGAGGGAGATGCAATGGGGGAGAGAAAATGCAAAAGGACCGTTGAAATGAAGTTTTTGTCCTTTTGGGGGTGGGTGAGGTGTGGAAGAAGGAGGCATGTGGTGAAGGGGGCTGCATGGTTTTGGGGTTCGGAGGACTCAAAGCAACAGCTGAAAAAACAACAACTTTGTGGAGGCCAGAGAAAGCAGTGGGAGGAGAGAGGTTTCCTGGAAATCTCAAGCCTGGAGGAGGCTGGATGACCCCCCACGCCCCCCACCCCCGCCACAAAATGTCCACCCATTTCTGGAGAAACTTCCATGGATGTTTTCCACTCAGACTTCAGTCCGGCTCCAAGGAGGCTGGACTTTCTCCTCCTTACAGCCTGAGTCGTGTTGTTTACCATCTGGCCGATGCCCTTTTTGCTTTGGGAGGGGTTTTATTTCCCTGCAGAATTTGAATGTGCAGCTGGGTTTGCAGAGGGACCAGAATGGAGGGGTGACTTTTCTGCTGCCCAGTTACCTGTTTCCAAGTCCCACCGCTCAAAATAAATCTGAAGGGAGGGGAGAAGATGGATCGTGGCCCTGTTCGCGTTTAAACAGGTTCAGATCAGCCTCTGCGGTTTTATAGCCTCTCTGCCTCAGCTCACTTTTATTTCTCTGTGCCTTTTATTTTTAAGGGGGGGTGTTGTTGTTCTGTTGTCACTTTTACAGCTGTGTGTGCAATTTTCACTGGTGGTCTTGCACATCCAAGGCTGCTTTCTTGCAGTTTTCCCTCCTGCTGTGGCCTACAGCTATGTTTCTAAATCCAGATGGAGCCCATACATTGTACAACACCTGCCCCATGCACCTGGTCCCCCCTGTGCCAGGAAAGACCTGCTGGCGACTTGAAATATCCATGGCTGTCAAGTGAACTAATAGAAGGCTGCTCTGTGGTCAGCAGGAATCTTGTGCATTGGATGTTCTTCTGCTATAGATGTTCCCACTGATGGGCAAGGAAGAGGAGGGTGCTCTTGCTGGATTTTAGCACATCCCTTGATTAAATTCTATTTAGAGGGAGAAGAGATGGAATACAAAGAGCTGGCAAGGAAAACGAGATGGAAATAACAGTGTCTCTCTTTCTCTCCCTGTCCCCCAAGAGGCAATTTGCCACCTCCGAGTGCCAAATCTGAGATCTGAGATACTGTGAAATGCAGCTTGTTTGGAGCCCTGGACCAGCCGTGGGGTCCTCAGCTCTAGGATTGCAGTGACTCCAAAGCGGATCCCAGGAAGGAAGCAGAATGGGTTTCCACATCCCTTTTGGGGGGAACCTGCTGCGAAAAACCAGGCTTGATTACACGAGAATCCCAAAATGGCCTCTGGAAAGATTTTTGCACTGAAAGAGATCTGTCTGCCATGTGGAGATTTTATAATTTCTTGGGCTTCACTCCCAGAATGTGATCTTCATGCGGCTTCATTGCAAATTACTGATCCAGCCGGTTCACTTAGTGTCTTAGTGGATTTGCATGATTCACGAATTGAACCCTGGCTTTTATTTTACAAATTCATCCTTGCCCTGTGTCTCACTTGCAGCTGCCAGCCTTCCTTGCCACCCATAAGGCCCGTGCCAATTGGAGTTGCCATTGGCACCTGTGCCACAAGACCCGGCTTTGGATTGTGCATTGTGGTTTTCATTCTCCACTGCATTGTCGCAGCTGCCTTGGAAAGGAAGATCTTCCGCTTTGGAGGAATGTTTTTGTTATTTTTGCGCCTTTCCTCTTTTTCTCCCCTTCCCGATGGCTGGCTGCTCGGGGACAGGAGGCTGATTTATGTATTTGAACTGAAAAGGCAGAATGTCTTATGAAGTGTGAAAGAGATTTTCCAAATAGCTTTGGGCAGGGAAACGACACCAGACCTAAACAAACAAAATATTTTTGGTTTGCCTGGAGACAAGACTTAAAGGAAAAAAAGACTTTTACAATGTTGTTGGCAAGTGCTGGATGCAGTTCTATTTCTTTTCTATTTCTTTTCTGTATATTCAGAAATATTTTCTGAATAGATGCCACAATTAGAGGGGCACTTTTCATGTTAGAATCTTTAGATCTCTTAATGGTCCAGACAGTTCTGGATTTTAGCACAATTTGTACATTCCAATTCTTGTTGGGAGTAAACTAATCCTCTCTGAGTAATAAATTTGGCATTGGACGATGTCCCAAGACGGGATGGGAGTGCATTTTAAGGAACATTCATTAAATTTGGTACTTTGTCTAAGCCTAATCTGACACTTACTGGCGGGTGACTGAAGTTATTTTCTGATTTCAGTTTTCAAACATAGTAAACAGACTTCTTGCTTTTATATTTATATATATATATGTTTTTTTAAGTTTTCGCGGGTACTTACATGAATGCAGTTCAGCTTCCTTCGGGTATTTTCCCATGTCATTGTAGTTGTGCTTTTAAAGTTGTAGCAACGTTTCAGCAGAATCTCATCTGCCATCATCAGGCTTCTGTACTGAGTTCGTACTCAACACAGAACTCAATGGGAACTCAATCCAGAAGCCTGATGATGGCAGATGAGATTCTGCCGAAACGTTGCTACAACTTTAAAAGCACAACTACAATGACGTGGGATAATACCTGAAGGAAGCTGAACAGCATATATATATATATATATATATATATATATATATACACACATACATACACATACATACATGTAAGTACCTGCGAAAGCTTAAAAAAACAAAAAAACATATATACGTATATTCTTTTTCCGCAGGTGCTTAATAGCAACATTCTAGGAGACTGAAGAGCGGAGGTCTGAGTTATCTAAACTCTTTTCCTGGATTACACCTTTATTTGTAAGTGCAAAGAGCTGGGAGTGCTTTTCTGTAGTCGGAAACAGCCATGGGGAAGAAAAAAACGGCTGAATTAACTGTTGATTGTTGTGTGTAGACTGTAAGCATGTCCAAGGCTTTGGATTCAGAACATTGCTCTGCTGTGGTGGAGCCTAAATCTGTTTGGTTGGGAAGGCTTAACGTTTAGGTGACTGTACCTGCTTTTATTCATCCCTGGTTTGGATTCTTAAGCTACTGGTAAATGAGGTTCCTCGAACGATGGGAGGTTATAAATGAGATTTTTTTTCCCCTTCAGAAAGGCATTGCTTGTGTTGCTGGGTGAAAAGCTGGTGGAATCAATCAGTCCTCTCAATCAGTTGTTTCAACCTCCACTACTTTAAGATGGGAATTGTAGGAGTTGGAAGTCCACCTCTCTTAAAGTGGTGGAGGTTGAGAAACATCGCTTTAAATCAGAGATCTTCAAACTTGGCAGCTTTAAGACTTGTGGGCCAGAATTCCTCCTCCAGCCATGTTAGCTCAGGAATTCTGGGAGCTGAAGTCCACCAAGTCTTAAACTTGCCAAGTTTGAACAGCCTTGCTTTAAATGCTCCAGGGGAGACACCTCCATCCTCCTGCAGAAACTCTTGAAATGCAAGGTTTCAGTAGCTTTTGTTCGATTGAGGGTTGCTGAAAAGTCCTCGGTGGAATTTTTAAAAACCTTTTTTGTTTTATTTTTTGGCAGTCTATCTGAAGGCAGGACGACAAAGGCAGTTTTGATGTTTTGTGTGGCACCTGTTGGACCTGGGCCCATCATGAATGTCACAAAGGGTGGCCTGGTCCTCTTCTCGGCCAACTCCAACCCCTCCTGCATGGAGCTCTCGAAAAGGATTGCTGAGTAAGGCTCCCCTGCGTCCTCGTCCCTTCCCCTGGCTGTTTTCAACAGTAGGATTTTGATATGGGCGTGGGTGGGGGGGAATGGTTGATAGTCTCTCTCCCTCCCTCCCTCCCTCACACACACACAGAGTTTAGAGCAAGGATCTTCAAACTTGGCAAGTTTAAGACTTGTTGACTTCAACGCCCAGAATTCACTAGTCCACCTGCTGGCTGGAGAATCCTAGGACTTGAAGTCCATACCTGTTGGATCCTTTTCCTCTTCATGACCTTGCTTTCTCTCTCGGATCCTTCTGCAGGCGCTTGGGTGTGGAAATGGGCAAGGTTCAGGTGTACCAGGAGGCAAACAGAGGTGAGTAGAGGACCCCTGTGGCCTCACTACCTAAAGGCTGAAGGAGGAGGAGCAACCAGTTCATTAAATGCCTCCTCCTTCTCTGTCGCGCAGACACAAACACAGCATGCCTGCTTCCTGGAGAATCTTTTCGTTTGCAACAGGGCCCACTTTGTTCTGACTTTCAAAACCCACAAAGCCGAGCAGTGTTGTTGTGGGTTTCCATTTTACTTCGCACTGTGATGTAATTTACTTTACACCAGGGATCTCCAACCTTGGCAACTTTAAGCCTGGCGGACTTCAACTCCCAGAATTCCAAAGCCAGCATTGCCTGCTGGGGAATTCTGGGTGTTGAAGTCCACCAGGCTTAAAGTTGTTAAGGCTGAAGACCCCTGCTTTACACTTGTGCGTAAGCCCTGAGCGCCTCTGTTTTTTTCTTTTCTCCTTTTTGGCAGAAACGAGGGTGCAGATCCAGGAGTCTGTGAGGGGCAAAGACGTTTTCATCATCCAGACGGTTTCCAAGTGAGTTTTGCAAGCGCTGCCTGGAAATGAGTCTCCTCGAATTCGTTCTGCTTGTCCGTTGCGAAAACGATGCTTTAATTTGACAGTTGTGTGTTGCGTGTTTCAGAATGTCCTCCGATACACTTAACACGTTGGTCTTCTAACTCCGTCTTTGGAGCAGCGAGGAGGGCCAGTTGTAACTTGGGGGGGGGGGGGAACCAGGCTGATCCCCCAGGTGAAGGGTAGCAGGCTGGACTGGCGTCTTTTCCTTCCAGGGACGTGAACACCATCGTCATGGAGCTGCTGATCATGGTCTACGCCTGCAAGACCTCCTGCGCCAAAAGCATCATCGGCGTGGTGCCCTACTTCCCCTACAGCAAGCAGTGCAAGATGCGGAAGCGGGGCTCCATCGTCTCCAAGCTCTTAGCCTCCATGATGTGCAAAGCAGGTAAGGGCCTTCTGCCCTCTCCTGGCTAACACGGGCAGCCTGGGTGGAGCAAGGCCAACCCGATGTATTATTCCTTCTGCCCTCCCCAAAGGGCTGACTCACCTGATCACCATGGATTTGCACCAAAAGGAAATCCAGGGCTTCTTCAACGTGCCGGTTGACAACCTGAGAGCATCACCGTTTCTGCTGCAGTACATCCAGGAAGAGGTGAGCCAGCCCGAATCCTCGACCTCTCTGGGCTGGGCAGATGAAATGGGGGGATGGAGGTCAGCCACACCTCGGGTGGATGGGTGTAAAGACAAGCCCCCTGCTCCTTTTGGAACGGAGGCCAAAAATGAAGCCATGGGGAAAGGCAGGCTCAGGGGAACTAGGCCTGAGTAATCTCTAGGGCTTAGATGGCCCCGAATCTTGGGGGGCATTGCAGCTTGGAATCTGGGGGAGTTTGTGGGGGGGAAGAAGGAGCACCCCGGTTTTGTACTTCTATGGCTCCCGTTGAAGAAAGGATCCGGGGCCACCTGAAACGTCCCTTCCGTGATCAGCATAACAGGCCATCTCTGAGTGTGGTTGTTCTGCTTTTCGTTGTGTAGATTCCAGACTACAGGAACGCTGTGATTGTGGCCAAGTCTCCTGCATCTGCGAAGAGGTAGGTGGGGTCCCTGACTTTCCCCAGAATTCAGAAGGGCAGCGGTGTCCAATCTTGGCCGCTTTAAGACCTGTGGACTTTGATTCCCAGCATGGCTGGCTGGAGAATTCTGAGAGTTGAAGTCCACAGGTCTTAAAGCGGCCACGGTTGGGCATTCCTGTTATGGGGATGAGGTTCCTCTCCTGGCATCTGTGCCCATGCCAAGGACACGGTGGGCTCATTGTCCTCTTTGGCAGGGCGCAGTCGTTTGCCGAGCGTCTGAGGCTGGGCATCGCCGTCATCCACGGAGAGGCTCAAGATGCCGAGTCTGATTTGGTGGATGGGCGCCATTCACCCCCAACTGCCAAAAGCGCCGCTGCCATTCACCCCAGCTTGGAGATACCCAGTAAGTAGCCTCGGGCAGGGAGAGTGGCATGGCTTGCCTTCCTCTCAAACAGGCTGTAAATCCATGGTCGGAAGGCAAAGGGGGAATTTTTGGGGGGGAATCTACCTGGTTTGGAGGCTGTGCTCAAAGGAGAGATGGAGGGTGTATGAGTGGGATAGAATGAGAGTGCAGATGGCCTTGGGAGAAGGAGGAACTGAACATATATATATATAAGAGCATATATATATAAGAACGTATAAGAGACGGCGTAGAGGGAGAAACTCAGAAAGGAACCTCTCCAACTTCTCAGGCTCTAAAAGAGATGAGAAATTCAGAAGTTGGGTCCTCTTAAGGTAACCCCTCCTCTGTCTCCTTGATCAGAGTCAGGTTGGCTGTAGACCGCCTTGTCTGGGGTGGCATTTTGCAGGGGCCAAGGCAGAAATCCCCACCCCAGTTTCCTCTCCTCTTTCTTCTTCTTTTTGCCAGTGCTGATTCCAAAAGAGAAGCCGCCCATCACTGTGGTTGGAGATGTTGGGGGGCGAATAGCCATCATTGTGGTAGGTGGCGGACATGGCCTGGAGGCCTGCAGGGTTCACAGCCTGCCTGCACAAGAAGAGGCAGGAGTTTGGGGCGAGTCTCCCACCTTGATTTGAAGAACTCCCATTTCTCTTTCCTGAGCTGAGCTCCCTTTTCTTATTCCCCGCTTCTTGAACTCGCCCTGCGCAGAGGGGCCTGTGGGAACGTGGTTGGAAAAGTCAAGATGGCACCCACAAACGACGGGGTTGAAGGTCCCCCAGCGGGAGGCAGGTGAAACCCCACCCCTGGCCCCTCTAACGACACCCTTGGTCTCCCCGGCCAGGATGACATCATCGATGACGTGGACAGTTTCCTCGCGGCTGCAGAGACCCTGAAGGAGCGAGGCGCCTATAAGATTTTCGTCATGGCCACCCACGGCCTCCTCTCCTCCGACGCCCCCCGGTTGATAGAGGAGTCGGCGATCGATGAGGTAGGCGGGAGGAGAACTGTTTGTCAGAAATGCAGCTGGGCAATCGGGGAAGGGTGGCGTGGCACGTGGCCACGGGAAGCCCTGGGTTCGAATCTCCGGCCCCCTGGTTCAGGTCTCGGCTCCTGCTCCCGCATCGTCTGGGCCTGGGTGCCCAAGAAGGAATGCAGGCCAGTGTTTTTTTAAACCTTGGCAACTTTTAAAATAGGTGGACTTCATTTCCCAGGATTCTGGGAATTGAAGTCCACACCCCTTCCAAGTGGCCGAGGTTGAGAAACACCGTCTAAGCACCTCGCAGGCAACGTCAGTCAATTCCCCAGCATGAGGCCTGTTAACCTCGCCACTCACACCATGATTTGAACCCAGTTCTTGCCGGCTCAGGCTTAAGACATTTGCCCAGTTGGTTCAGCTGGTGCTCTCCTTCCTCCAAAGACCCTGAAAGGGTTCAAATTCAGCCTGTTTCATCACGGAGCCCTTTGGTGACTTTGAAGCAGTTCAGCCCACCTCCTTCTGCCGGGCAGGGAAGAGCTGTCTGTAACTGCCCCCCCGAGCCCTTGGACACAAGGCAGGATCGAAAGATGGTGGGTACATTAAATCTTTTAAAATAATCTGTCGGTCGATTTGTGGCGATCCATTCCAGGCCAAATTGAAGTCATACCTTGTGCTCCAAGAGGGAGTTGTCTAGCTTTGCAAGGAGGGGAGAGCTCAACTCCGAGGGTGTCTCTGTTCACACAACCCCCCCAGTAGCTTCAGGTCTCTGCTGTTAGGATTCCGGCAGTGACTCCCAATTAAATCCTGAGTCTCGAGCCAAACTTCCAAAACTTCTAAAGGATTTATTGAGAGTTAACATGCCGGTGCTGCCTGGGTGCAGCAGACTCTGAGGCACATTATTCCTTGTCACCCTTGACCCTGGTTTCCCCCCCACCCCCTGGGTGTATCATAATCCATATTCTCCAAAGGGACACATCCATAGCCAAGAGCCATCAGTCATGCTCTCCAGTGAGAATTTTGCTCCTCAGAAACTTCAGTTGCCTAGTTATTGTCTTTGAAAACATTTATGGAATGCACTTTCACTTTCCAAGCTGCCGCACTGCTCTTTCAAACCCCCTTCCCCGCCCCTCCTTTCTGTTGGCAACTCTAAAAAGACCCTAGAAATATTTTATGAGTTAACATCTGCTTTGTTTCAGGTTGTGGTGACCAACACCATTCCTCACGAGATCCAAAAGCTTCAGTGCCCCAAGATTAAGACGGTGGACATCAGCCTGATCCTCTCGGAGGCCATCCGCAGAATCCACAACGGGGAATCCATGTCGTACCTTTTCAGGAACATAGGACTGGATGACTGATGGTTGCTTGGGGGCGGGCTTGAAGGAAAAGAAGAAAAGGTTTTGGTTTTTTTAGGGGCCAAACTGGACACGGGACAGAAACCCAGCTGTGAAACTTTTTGTGGCTTCATCTTTGTATTTCAATGAGACCCCTTTTTTTATTAGATGGCTTTTATCTCCTCCCCCTCCCCCTTCCCTTTCTTTCCGGTGGTTTAAATGGAGTGGACAAAATCCCCAGAGCTATTTTCCTTGCAATTTTGTTTTCGGGAAAGAAAGGATTTTATAAAAAAAGTTTTAAATTAAAAACCAACAACCCTCCTGTCAACTTCTAGAGATGGTCGGGTTAGCTGCGCTATTTGGCAGCCAAGACTTCCTCCCAGGCAGAGGTTTTTCTGCTGCAGCTTCATTGTAAGGAATCCAGGTTGGGAAACCTGACCTTGTTGGTGGTTTTCCTCTTTTTGGGGGTGGGTGGGTGGGAGGGATTTGGGGTGATCTTGGCAGCAGGAAGGAATGCACCTCAAGGGCATTTTATTTCTAGCATGGATCCGGAACTGGGATGGATCCATCTTCATAAGACTATTTTGTCCCAGCAAATAGGAAGAGTCCTGCAGTCCGTTAGAACAGTTTTTCTCAAGCTTGGCTGCTTTAAGAGGGGTGGACTGGCTAGGGAATTCTGGGACTTGAAGCCCATCCATCTTAAAGTGGCCAAGCTTGGGAAATACAGCTTGACATAAAGGCAGCCATGTCAGACTCGGCTATTTGTCACGTGAAAATAGTCGCTTCGCACAAAACAGGGTTGCACACATGGGAGGGAAATGAATGGAAGCGGCTGTTTTCATAGGAGTTGAATCCTGGGAATTGAAGTCCCCCCATCTTAAGAGTGGCCAAGCTTGGGAAACCCTGCCTTAGAGCTTGGGATCAAAGCACCCATGTCAGACCCAGCTACTTGGGATTGAAAGCAGCTGCTTCTGTTCATCTCCATCCCTCGTATGCATCTTTATGTTATCTTTCCATGAGATTCGCACAGGACACATTCTGCTGCATTACTGGAAGACGAGGTAGCCCATAATCTTCCTTCCTGCACCTCCCAGCTTGCTTTTCAAGTGCTTTTGTGCGTTGTTCGACAAATGGTAGCTACAGCATCAAGTTTGTGTCCGAGACCAGCCAAACAAGAAAACCACACCGTTGTATGCAGTTCCATGATTTTTTTTTTTTTGTAAACATGCTTTTATAGGGAAAAAAAAACATAAGGAACGTGCACTGGTGTTTATTTTCTGGCACAAATAAAACAACTCTGGTTTTGCATGAGCTTTTTAGGAAATATTTGTTCGATTGTTGTCCTCTCTTTACTGTTGGGGAGAGAAAAATGTGCGGACATGGAGAAAAAAAAATGGGGGGGGGGGAGAGATAATTCAACATCTAGTGTATGCTGACCTCCCAGTTGAATTTGGATGCTGGGGAGAGAGGCATCCCTGGAATTCTTGCCAGCCATTCTGGAATTTTGGAGTGTGTCTTTTGACTTTTCAATCTTGCCTGCAGTCCTTGGGTCTCTAGGTGGCCTCCCATCCGAGAACTGATCCACTCTGCAGATCCGTTACTTTTTGCCTGTTGAAAGCAGGTGTTTGGCACATTGACTGCCCATAAACTCACTTCTCAAGGGTGCAAAGTGGCCATTTATGATCCCTTCTGTGTGTCTCAGATGAAGGAGTTTCTGTCAGCCCTCCGGGGTTAGACTTTAACACAACCGCTTAACTAAAGGAGGCCACAAGCGATTGAAAAGGTTGACACATTAACAAGACGTGTCAATGTTTGCAAGAGAGGTGGATGGTGGAGGGGATGAAAAAGGGAGACTGGTAAGATTGGGCTGAATGGGGCTTTGGTCTCTTAAGATGAAAGAATAGATCCCATGATCAAATATGCAACCCATGAAGAGGCCAATTTTCTTCCCTGGACGTGTAGGGTTTTTTCCTTTTTTTTTTTTGAAATTTTACAGCAATGTTCTTCAAAGATTCTAGCCATCTTTAAGGCTGTGTTTCGCAATCTTAGAAACTTTAAAGAGGTCTAGATTTCAACCTGCTACAATTATCAGATCCAATGAGGCCCCCATCCCCCAAGAGGCACCATGCCCTTAGCTTTCCTTCCAAATTCTTCCTTTTGGAAGAGGCGAGTTTTTAAGGCTGCTCAAAAAGTGCATGAAGGTTGAGAGTTAACACAAGCATCGATCTCCACATTTTTAAACGGGAGTTCCCTTTTTCCTAAAAGCATCGCCACTGGGGAGCAGCCCCAAGCCATGGTTAGCTGGTCTCAGCTAGGCCAAGTCAAGAACTATTCATCCTTGGGTGGGAGGCCACCAGGTGATGTCAAAGGCACACTGGACAGCCTGGGAATCTGGAGAGGGCAAATAGCAAACCCATTGTCAAGAAATTAAATTGGAATTGCCCAAGGGGTTGGCTTTTAAGCTTTAACCCAATACGGAGAGGGATTTGCTCCTTGTGAAAGGGATTGACTTAGTCCCTCAAGGGTGTCCTTGGGTCCAGGTCCTCCTAGCCATAGCTAAGTCTGGCGTAGATCCACCCAGGTCAGTCGTCGGAGCTGCCGTTCCAACCCTATCAAAAAGAGCTTGCCAGATACAGAAGCCAGCACCAGTTTAGGGTGCCCAGGATTTCTCCCAGGGCGTCTTCTGAAAGTTTGAGAAGCTTCCTTTCAGGTGGTCAAATGGTCCGTGTGCCTCTGTGGGCATGTGGGTGTGTGTAGCCCCCCACTTGCCATAGCAGATGGAGAAAAGTTATCTGAGATTTCCAAGGATGAATCCCAAAAGGTGCTTTCCTAAACGACTTTCTTGGTTGTTTTTTTCCCCTTGAAAACACTTCTCATTTAAGAAGTTTCTTTGTTTGTGAGGAAGCTTCTTGGATGAGAAGCGGAACATTTTCCAAAAAAAAAAAAAATTGAACCCAAGAAAGTCCAGTTCCCTTTTGGAAAAGCACTTTTGGGGCAACTGTGACCTGGATGATGGAGAACTTCCATAGACATCCAAAGGGTGAATGGAAGCAGGATCCAACCTGGGCTTCAGGTCATCAGAAGGGACAAGTCTTCTGGCCTCCTGGCCACTGCAAGCCCAAACAACCTGGGCCGAATCTGAGGCTGTTTTAGCTGAAAAGGTGGGCCGCCCCTGAGCTCTGGAGGAAGGTTGTGGGTTCCACCACTCGTTGGTTTAATGATCAATTCCCCTCAGCTTGGAAGCAGCCAGAAGGAAGCTACGGTGAACTGCTCTTCTCTTCGGGCTGAGATACGACGTCCATCCATGGAGAATAATTCCCACGCAGAAATCCCCGCTCTTTCGCCGCAGTTTGGCGTTCCAGATGTGGTGGTGGTGGTGACGTATTTCCTTTTGAACCTGGCAGTTGGCATCTGGGTACAGCAGCCTCCTTTCCTAAGCCGACCCCTTTGAATTCACTGGGAGTGGGTATCCACTTATGGGAGCTGTAGTTGCTCCGTGAAATGCCCCTTCTTTCTCAAAGTGCCGTTTTTGATCCTGGGACAGCATCATTATTATAGGGTTAGGTTGTGTTTCTTTTCAATTAGAGCTGATTTGCAGCCTATTAAATAAAAAGAATAAAAAAGGGGGAGAGGGAGGAAGAGAGAAAGGAGCTAGTTGATGGTCTTGGGTAATAAATCTAATTCATTGAAAAACATGACCTCAAACAGACAGTCCAGGCTGAAATGATCTAGTAAACAAGAAAAGCAACAAGATAGGAGCCATTAAAGAAAGAATAAAGGTAATAAATAAACATGGGGTGGGGTTTTGTTGCAGAGTTAGGGATTCAGCCCAGCATTTGGAAAGCAGGGTGGATATTCCCAGAGGGAGGGAAGGAGGGAGGCAGGTGAGGCAGGGCTGGAAAAGAGGAGATGGGGAGACTGGAAAGGCAGATTTCATAAATCTCACCCCTTTCCTGGCTCAGTTCTCTCTTTCCCTTTGCAGTCGTCATGCCGGGCAAGTAGGAACAGTGTGAGTGGTTACTTTCTGGCTGGAAGGAACATTGCCTGGTGGCCGGTGAGTAACTCCAACTGGGTGAAACGGATTCCTATGGTCTCTTGCAAGGAATATGGGTATATATCTGTTGCTGCTTATATACGTCATCTGTGTCTATCGTAACTGGCTGGGAAAGTCTGGGAGTTGAAGTTCACTTATTTTAAAAATGCCACGGTTGAGAAACACTAATTTCTTTCTTTCTTTTTATCTTTCTTTCTTTCCTTCCTTCCTTCCTTCCACCTTTCTTTCTTTCTTTCTTTCTTTCTTTCTTTCTTTCTTTCTTTCTTTCTTTCTTTCTTTCTTTCTTTCTTTTTCTTTCTTTCTGTCTTTTCTTCTTTCCTTCCTTCCTTCCTTCCTTCCTTCCTTCCTTCCTTCCTTCCTTCCTTCCTTCCTTCTTGTCTATCTATCTTTCTATATCTATCTATCTATCTATCTATCTATCTATCTATCTATCTATCTATCTACCTATCATCTATCTATCTATCTATCTATCTATCTATCTATCTATCTATCTATCTATCTATCTATCTATCTATCTATTTTACATGGCTGTTCAAGATGACTCTGGGCAGCACACAGTAAAACCAATGATTTCCATATTTTACAAAACCAATTAAACCAATCTGGTTAATGATTCAAGCAAAAGTCACAGTTTTCTGTTTGCTTTATCGTTTTAATAGGTTAGTGGATCAGCTCGTGACACTCGGATGCTCAGGGTAGCTTGCTCCCTGAGCAAATAATAACAACTTGGTGCAGGCCACTGAGAGTCGCTTTGGTGGGCAACGTGGGCAGCACGGAAATCTAATAAATAATTCCAGTTACCATCACCAGCCTGGAGTTTTGCTCTGGTTGTCATTTGGCGGAGTTCAACGTCCTTTGGGTTTTTCCTTTGCAGATTGGTGCCTCACTCTTTGCCAGCAGCGAAGGAGCTGGCCTCTTCATCGGGTTGGCCAGCAGTGGAGCGGCCGGAGGAGTCGCCGTGGCCGGCTTTGAGTGGAACGTAAGGGGCTCAACTCTGCTCAGCTCTGGCCTGGACCTGGGTTCAAGCAGCCGTCCCCCTTCGGAGTGTCCCCAGGGTGGGTGGGTTGGGGTCCCCCCGCCTGCATGGCCAGCCAAGAGGGTGGGCCTGGCTGAGGCTGGCCCCCTTCTGCTGATGGTCTCTGTCTGCGTTCTTGGCCCCTTTTAGGCCACCTACGTGCTTCTGGCCTTGGCCTGGCTCTTTGTTCCCGTCTACCTTTCGTCAGAGGTGAGTGCCCCGCCCTTCACTCCTGGCGCTGCCTGCGCGGGTCTCCTTGGGGCTCACTCTTCCACCATTGAGCTCAATCTTGGCTTGCGGAGCCAGAATCTGACAGGGAAGCCGCCCTTGATGGGTGGATGCAGCCGCTGCTTTGCAGATCCTGAGGGGCAGCTTCACCAGACATGGAAACTCCGCAACCAACCAAACCTTCCTAGTGGTGGGTCGATCTGGTATTAGGCTGTCCATCCAAAGCTCTTCATCCTTTAGCTCCATCCTCCTCTTCCTCATGGTTTCCCATCGTCCCCTCCAACCTGCCCCTTTGGTTTCCTTCAGGCTGTTTGGAGACTGACCCTACCTCTCTTCCCCCAGATCGTCACCATGCCGGAGTATCTCCAGAGACGCTTTGGAGGGGAGCGAATTCGAGTTTGCCTGTCCTTCTTGTCACTTCTGCTCTCCATCTTCACCAAGATATCTGTGAGTGGCCCCCTTTCCTCTGCATCTCCAGGCTGAGCCCCTTTCTTCCTTTCTTTCTTTCTCCCTCTTTCTCTATCCCTCCCTCCTATCCTCTAATTTTTCTTTCCTTTCTTCTTTCCTCCCTCCCTCCCTCCCTCCCTCCCTCCCTCCCTCCCTCCCTCCCTCCAGCAATGCACAGCAAGCAGCCTTAATTGGTTTAATCAATTAACTTGCCTGATCCTTAATTGGCTTCTTCAAATGGCCTTTGAACCCTTGGAGGAGAGGGGAGCTCCTTGGAAGAAGACCTCACACCCACCTTGTCCTCCCTGCAGGAACTCCTAGGGCTGCACTCAGACCTTTGTCCAGCGGGGGGCACTGTTGGCCATCCCATTGTTTTTACACTGGTGGGTTTTCTGGCTGGACTGGGAGGATGGGCCATTGGGAGGTTGAAAGCCCAACAGGTTTGGGTTGGGCCAGTGGAGCCAAACCCTCCGATTCATCCAGAAAGACTCTTCCCACGGAAAAGGGTGATTTTAAAAAGCAAAAAAAAAAAAAAAAACACCCAATAACAACAATTAGGATTGGTCACCCAGGTGTTTAGTCTGGATTTGGTGTTTTGATCCTCCCACCGAATCCTTCCTGAGGATCTGGTTTGTGGTTTGACAGGGTTAAAGGAATCGGGTGGAGGTGGCTCCATTCTGCAACTGACCAGTGGAGAATTGGTCAATGCCGATGGGGTCCAAGCACTGCGCCGGTTGTCTTCAGATCGCACTGATGGAGATTTTGTGCAGGTTTTTTAAGTGTCACCCAAGACCTTTTTTTTTTTTATGTGACACCCAGTGTGTGCTGACCACCATGATTGGTTTACGCCATAAGCTTCCAACCTTGATTTTCCAGTGCTGAGACTGGACTGGACTGAAATGGTGTAGGGTCTCCAGCTTGGGGGGGGGGGGTTGGACTAGATGACCTACAAGGTCCCTTCCAACTCTATTATTCTATTTTATTTGCTGAGCTGGGAGGCCCAGGAAGGATGCCTTTGTCAGGGTTTTGGCGATGCACGACAACCGGTTCCCTTAATTGGATGTGGAGAGGCCATGGAGTTGGCTTCAATCAGGTAATTTCTGCCAAATTTTAATTGGTGAAGGAACGATAATAAGCGATGATTAGCTCAAAGGGAAGGTTGAGGTAGGAGCAGGGCAGGAAATAAGAGCCATTATTCACTCTTGTGTGATTCTGGCCTCTCTTCACTTCCGTTGAATTCCTCTCTACCGAAAGACAACGGAGGGCCGAGCAAAACCTGAACGAACTTCCCTCTTCGTTCTACCTTTGGTGTAGATTCCACCAGGTGTGGGCAGCTTTGGGTTGTGACCTGGCCTGCTTTGTTACGCCTAAAGGTGACGTGGGAGCTGGTTTCCCCTCCCCCCCCCTGTGATTGACATCCTTGCTTGGTCTTTTCCGTCTCCAAAGGGAGGCTGGTTTGAGCTGCCCCAGAACGGAGCTTGTCCTGCCCACTCGGGGCTTGATCGCTTTCCAATGGCCCGTTGTCGCAAAAGCGGATCACGTGGCCCCCCCACCCCTGGGATGGCACAGCTCAGAACTGGGGGTTCAGGCTGAACCCCAAAGGATCCAGCAATGCCCTCTGGGGCTCGCCAATGGCTTCCTCTACCATAGATGAGCTGTTTTGGGATGCCTGGATTTTGATTTATTAAATTCTTTTTTTGATGCCTGAATTTTGACTGGCTACAAGGGGGGGGGGTAAAACCCCAAAGCAGCTGCGGGTCCCCCCCCCCCCCCGCTCTGCTCCTTTTCCTTCCAGGAGCTGCTGAGATCAAAGGGCTTCCTGGCTGTTGCAGCTGCTTTTTTGTGAATGGGCCAAACCCCCTGGGGGCTTTTCCCCTGTTTTTGAGGGAGAGGGAGGGTGTGGCACTCAGACTTAGCTGCCTCTCAGTCTGCCAGAGTCCTTGTTTTCCCTCTCAGCTTGCAAGAGGAAGCTGGAAGGTCTCAGGGTTTGAGGCTTTCGAGGCAAGAAATGCCCCGTGTGTGTTTTTAAGCGGGGTGCAACGCTGCCAACTCCTAAGCGGGCATCTCCACCCCTCTGCAGTAATTACAGAGCATTCCTTTGACTTGGGTGCTGCTACCAGCCGCTCAGTGGCTGCCTCTTCGGGCGGAGGAAGGGGCCAGGACGAAGGGGATGGGCCAAGGCCAGCAGAGGAGTGGTCATCCTTCCCTTGACCAGCAGAGCTGCCGTATTCCATTGCATGGGGCCACCGATGGCTTCCTCCAAACCACGCTGGGCACTTTCCTGGAAAGGCGGATGTGGAGCCACTTTGGGGGGCAGGGGTGTCGATGGAGCTCTTCTCGGGCTTGATGGGGCAGGACTTAGCATGGGAAGGGACCAGGCACCCTCCCCCCAATTGCAGAATCAAGGGACCGAATGCCAAGCATTAAATGATACCAATGGCCAGCCATTCAATTGGTTTTCAAGGGAAATAAGCAAGGGCTGGCCTTCACTCAGAAGGAAGCATCGCTCTGCTGCAGATGGGCAACCGAAAGTCTTGCCCTCAGCTCTGGGACTCTGGGGGGGAAATGCTCTGCACAGCGGATGTGCGTATTTCAAGCCACATAGGAGGGCAGAGGGGGCTTCGTAGGGCAGTGCCCTGAATGGGACCACAGCAACACTGGGAAGAGCCGCTGGTCCCTCTGCCAGGCTCCGTGGAGGGCCAGAAAATCTTTTTTTAGTAGCCCAGTGTGGAGCTGGCACTGGGCATGCAGGATGAGCTTGGCAGCTGACTGGCAGGTGGGGCAGCTGCCCGAGGGAGAAATTGTACAAGCTGGGAGAGTGAAAGTTCTGGGCATCGCCCATCTGCCGCCTTCCGCCTTTGCCTGGCAGGGAAAAAGAGGCCAGCCGGGCTCTGCTGAGTCAGCAGGAATGGAGAGGAGACACCACCCGCCACGCCAAGAAGCTGGTGGTTTCCTCTCTGAGTCCCCCCATCCACAGGTTCTTTCTAGGTGAAGGGCATCTAAGTTAACCATAATCAAAACCTAGGATAATACCGATGGTAATAGGTGCCTTGGGTGCAATCCCAAAACATCTCTGGAGCAGCTCTTGAACATCATCGGCATTGACACAAACCCCATCGGTCAATTGCAGAAGGCAGCTTTGCTCGGGACAGCTTACATCCTGCGATGAAACCTTTAACACCTTCAAAACATCCATATCTGCCCATCCTTGGCAAGGACTCTATAGGTGGACAAAATGCCAAATCCAGCCTAAACCTCTGGATGACTGTCGGACGACCAACCACCATAATTTATTTATTTTTTTAAAAAAAGATAGATTTGTTTTCTTCCTCCCTTTCCCTCCAGGATGCTTCCCTGGATTCTGGTTGACTCAGATCTTAACCATCCTGGCTCATCAACCATTAATGCAGCCCTCCCTTTCCTTGTGTTTGTGTTGCCTCCTCCAAAAGTCACTTGGGCTCTCGGTGATCCTCTTATGTCTCCCGGCAGTGAGTTCCACAGGCTAATTACAGGCTGCCAAGTCCTGCCTCAAACATGGCGGCATCTTCGTATCTGAAGCTCTCCAGAGTTTGGAAATGGCCTGTTTTGATCCGATGAGCTTTCTGGGGTTCTCTGCCCCACCTGGGCCGCTGGGTGCGCCTCCCCGCGAAACAGCTAATGAGGGACGCGCCCCCAGATCCCCCCGGGGTATTTTGCCCCTCGAGACTTGTTGACAAGAGCGCTGGGCAGGTGCCACTCAGACCGTCTCTGTTGCTTCACGGGGCCTGGCTGGAATTCCTTCTGGCAAAACAAACGTTGAGGGGCCGGGCGCAGAGGGCTTCTTGCTGAAATGTAGGGCTGTGACAATTGGGTGTCTGTGCGGCGTGACCCTCCCCTTTGCGCCTCCTGATGCACAACTGCCTTGCAAAGGTGGCTTTTCACCTGCCAGACGCCCAGGGCACTCAAAGCAAATGGAACCGGGGCTGGGTTTTCTCTTGCAGACAGACTTGTACTCCGGAGCCCTCTTCATCCAGATCTGCCTCGGCTGGGACCTCTACCTCTCCACCCTCTTGATGCTGGGGGTGACTGCTGTCTACACCATCGCAGGTGAGACGGAGAGGCTCTCAGCCCAGGTTGGCCTCCTGCAGGACCCTGATGGGGCCCTTCTCACCTCCCCGAGTGGAACCAGACCTTCCGGTCCCGGTTGTGGCCGTCAGTGGGGGGTTGCCTATCGGCTTTGTTGCTTTGAGGGCCCATATATATATAATATGTTTTTTTGCAACAAAGCAAGCTGTTTGCCGTTTCCTTCTTCTTTTCACCTGCTGCCTTGGCAGTGCAGTCCCCATCCGACTAGCAATTAGGCTGCACCTGCTTATCTCAGGCTCCAGGTAAGGACTGAGAGCTGCCACCTGCCAAGACTTGGCTGTGAAACCACCAGAAGGTGACTGGAAGGAGACTTCCTACCTCTTAGTTTTTGGTTCCGGACACACTTGGATTGTTTGAGGGGAAACCAACTCATGGGATGCCCTCTGAGTTTTCCTGCAGATGTTTCATGACCCAACTAGGCAACATCAGTACCTCCAGGGAGCAGTTGCCCAGTTGGGTCATGAAACGTCTGCATGAAAACTCAGAGAGCACCAAGGAGCCCACGGTTGAACCCTGAGCAACAAAAGTTGTCCTCCCTTGTTTCCAACCCATTGTGTCAACCCCTTTCCAACCCTTTGCATCCTGCATTGTTGCAGGTGGGCTGACAGCTGTCATCTACACCGACGCTCTGCAGACCCTCATCATGGTGGTTGGTGCGATCATCTTGACGGCCATTGGTGAGGACTCGGGGCCTGCCTTTTGCTTTCTGCCCTTTGCACCTTGAGGAGAGGAGCAGGAGGTCATGGAAGACAATCCCGGGGAAAGACAGAAGTTCTGCTGGGAGCAGGAGGAAGTTCGGCCTTTCTCGTGCATCTCCCTCCCGCCCCCCAGAAGTCTGTGTCTTCCAAGAAGTCCTGTGTCTTCCAGGGCAGGGACGGTCCTTTCTTATATTTCAGTGATTTCACCCACCCAATTCAGTCCTGTTGGGTGGAAAGAGCCAGACGTGTTTCTGCAGCTTAAAGACCTTTATTCTCTTTCTACACTTGTAAACAATGGTTTTGGGCACGTGGTACATGAAGGCCATCCCTCCCAGGCGCCTCAACTCTTACCAGCATTTATGCTGGAATCGGACGGCCAACCGAAGGCTGAGCCTGCCAGGGCTTCTTAGTACCCTCCTGGCTGGCTGGTGCGCTGCCCGCCTCCTCCATATGGTCATTTCCTGGGACTTCCCTTCTTCTCTCTGAGAAGTTGTGGGAGCTTCACCACTGGAGGCTTTCAAGAAGAGACTGGACTGCCATCTGCCAGAAATGGTGTAGGGTCTCCTGCTTGGGCAGGCGGTTGGACTAGACGGCCTACAAGGTCCCTTCCAACTCTGTTGTTCTGTTCTGTTTCTGGCCCTTTTCCTCCCAAAATTCAAGTCATATGTAGGGTGAAATTTGAATTTTCAGCTCCTATCTTTAGCTTCCTGGGAATGAAATCTGTCAGGGAAGGTGAGTGAGCTAACCAGTTGGGGTAGAGTGCCCAGGTGCACCGGGGGAGCTGTGGGGAGATGCATTGAGGGGAAGGGAGGGCAATGCCAACACCGCATTGTCATCACAGGGCATAGGATACCAGGGTGGCTTTTGGGGTGTCTGTGATGCCACTCTGGCTTCATCAGTGGGTCCCTGACACCTGTGAGGTGCGTGGGGGCAAGGGGCCAAATCTCAGAAGGTGGGATTCTCCCCTTGCTGGGGGTGCAGATGGGGCTCTGGGAACATTGCAAGAAGCTTCCTTTGGGGTCTCTGGTTGAGATTGCTGTTAGCGCAACTTTGCTCAACTTGGTGCCCTGTGGATGCACCACAGATTCTTTGGGTTTATTGAAGGGTTTGGGGCAGCTGAGGAGTTGGTGGAGGAGGCGGTGAGCCCTTGGTTGCTCCTCATGGTTAGATGGTGCTTCAGAGGTTGACCCAAGACTTAGGATCAACTGGAGTTTGACTTTGAACGGGACTGAACCCAAGGTGGCCTACAAAGAGGACCTAGCTGCTTCTCACTGCCCGTGCCCTCTGCTTTTGAACGCTTTGGGGCACAATGTGATGGCTCCTTCTTCTTCTCTCACCTCCTGAGTGGGTAGGAAGCCCAGGTCCTCCCTCATTCTTTGGGGACAAAGGAGGGACATGGGAACTGTTGGTTTTGGAGGAACACAGACAAGGGGGCGTGGTGGGGGTTGCTTGGCTCGGCCATTGTTCGTGGGTCCTCTCCTTTCCTGCCCCATTGATTTTTATTTTGGACAGCCTTCCACCGGATCGGGGGCTACCACAACCTGGAGGAGGCCTACTTAGCTGCCATCCCATCAAAGATTGTCCCCAACACCACTTGCCACCTGCCCAGGCGGGACGCCATGCACCTCTTCCGGGACCCCATCAGTGGAGACCTGCCCTGGACAGGCATGACTCTGGGCCTGACCGTCTTGGCCACGTGGTACTGGTGCACCGACCAGGTAATTGCAAAGCAGCCCAGCCCCCACTAGTCACGCGGGTGCCTCCACCGGCCTTACTGGTCCTTGGGTTGGGAGGTCCCAGCTGGCTTCTGTTTGGACTCCCATTGGGAGACCTTGGTCTTCAGGTGCTTCGACTGGGAGAGCTTGGACAGAGGAATGCCCAGCGGAGTCCTTGTTTCTTTTGGTGACTTCTGGCTTTCGGGGAGTGGAGTCAGGGACTGACCAGGGGCTCTTGGGGCACTTGTGCCCCCTCGGTGGGTGACGGGGCCGGGCTGGGCATTCTTAGCTGAGGTGAAGTTCTTCCTTTGCCAGAACAAGGGGTTGCCTGAGGTTGGGGCAACTTTCTTGGCCCCAGTTCTGTCCTGTGGTCGTTTGCCCTCCTCAGAGCTTTTCCGCTGCTGGGGACGGCTTTTGCCTCGTTCTGCCAACACTCGCACCCGGGATCCATAGCAGAACAGTTGGGGTCCCTGTGGACAGAGCAGAAAACAGGAGCAGTTGAGTGTCAGCATCGACAAGGGAAAAGGGGCCCTTGCAACATCTGCATGCAGTTGTGTCCAGTGCGCAGCTGAGTTTTGCAAAGGGCTGAGAGACAGAGTCCAGCTCCCATAAATGTATTGGAAATAACTGTTTTGACTCCGCAGATTAAATTTACATCCGTGTTTCTGAAAGTTGGCAACTTTTAAGAAGTCTGGGTGGACTTCAGCTCCCTTCAACTCTGGGAGGCAAGTCCATCCGTCTTAAAGGTTGCAAAGAGAGGAAGAGGACCAGTGTTTCTCAACCTTGCCAGCTTTAAGATGGATGGGCTTCACCTCCTAGAATTCCCTAACCAACATGGGGATTTTCCAATTCTGGGAGAATCCACACTTGTGTGGTGTCTTTCCAGGTCATTGTCCAGAGGTCCCTCTCGGCCAGGAGTCTCAACCACGCCAAGGCCGCCTCCATCCTTGCCAGCTACCTGAAAATGCTGCCAATGATTGTCATTGTTATGCCAGGCATGATTAGCCGAATTCTCTACCCAGGTAAGGTGCATGTCAAAAAATAAAATAAAATATCCCATGGATCTGGGGCACCCAGCCTAGCCCAGGGAAGTGGCTGCAAGATGGGCACATGTGCTCAGCTTGGCCAATGCAGCTGGCCCAGGACAGGAGAACGATGCCATTGACTTCTTCTGTGCCCTGGCGCAGGGCAATTGACTGGCCTCGCTGGGGGGCAGATTCTGCTCTGCCCTCCCTGGCATGAGATCACTTGCTCACTTCCTGAACATAGTTGAGAAAGTCACCCTCCGGAAATAATCTCAAGGGTGCAAAGTGATTGACAGGCGGGTGAGCTGTGCACAAACCTGTCAAGCATCTCAGGAAGTTTGTGTGGGTGGAGAGGTAAGGTATTTCTATCCATAGCTTGTCTGATGCCCATCAAGGTTACTGCACTTCTCCTCCTCCTAATGCTAGAAGTCAGGACTGTCCGGTATTAGGATAAGTCTAGTTAGTCAACTGTGGTTTGTTGACATCGCTGGAATAGTAATAACCAGCAGCTTTGCCCAATGTGCTTCTTATATCTATGCACAAAAGGCCTTTTGTATATTTGTTGCTGTTGTGTTGCTTTTTTTTCCCCCCCTTTCCCTTGTTTCTTTCTTTTTTTTAATTTGCTGGCTGGGAATTCTGGGAACTTTGAGTTGGTGAGGTTAAGAAACCCTGTGACAGAGCTTAAAGTGGAGCCCTTCCATTTAATTAGCTGGATAACTGCACTGGCTTTTATGTCATTATATATTGCTCCATTTCAATTTAATTTTGATGGCATTGTTTTTATTCTTCCTGTATTTTATATACATGAGTATATATATTATGTCTACATCGCCAAGAGGCATATGATTGCAGCAAGAATATAAACATTAATGACCTAATAAATTCATGAAAGCAGGCCAAGCCAAGAACGAACCAAGCAGAACATGGTTTGTGTGAACCTGGTGGGGAAAATCACCCATTGGAGATTGTTGGTCACAAAGCATCCTGGGGAGCCACAAAAGGATGTGGTTGGCTTTAGATACCCCATAGCAACCTTTGGGTGTGAGCAGTCTTCTGCTAAAGCTCTTCTGCTTCCTCTGATGGTCCTTCAGCTACCACATATTTGGACTTTGAGGCTTTGGACGGAGGACCTTGGCAGCTGGACATGACAAGGCCCGGCATCTCCACTTAGCATTGGTCCTAAATCTGAGTTTGAAGCACTTTGGGAGAAGAAAGGTTGACCTCTGGATGGCTTTTCCCCAGGTGGCTTAGTGTAGACCAAGGTCCTCCCAAGAGCTGAGCTCCTTGGGAGGAAATCAGAACTGCGGAGTTGGCAGTTTTGCCCCCATATCACCAGAAGGAGTTCTGGGAGGAGAAGAGGTGGCTCAGTATGAGAAAGTGTTGCAATCCAAAGATGGGAGAGAAATGTGGGCCTGGAAGACATTTTGCCTCTGGGGCCATGAGATTAAGCAACTAGAGCTAATTGCAGTTCTCTGGATGGGGGGGGGGGGCAGAGAGACCAACAATTACCGCTTTCAATTGTCTTGTAACTTCACTACTGAGAGAGCAACCCAAATGATCCCCATTTGTGACCAATGGCTATAATGGATGTCCATCCGACGTGGATAGCTCCCAATATCAACCCTTATTTTACAACTGTTCTATTTTTGTTCTATTTGGTGGATCTGGCCTAGGCTTTGCTTCCCATAATTCCCAGCCAAAGGATCACCCCTCAATACCTCACAGAAATGTTGGTGGGTGCAACAAACGTTTTTATGAGCTGATGGTGTTGGGTTGGGTTGGAAGGCACGACCAAGGTGCAGGGTTGGGTTATCGATTGCTGGTTATTGCTGTTGGCATCTGATCTAGAGGAATATTTCTTAGAGCTGACTTACGGTGCTCTCACAGGGAAACTCTGGAACTGCTGGCATAAGAGGTGGTGAAGGCCATCAACTTGGATGGCTTTGAAAGGAGAAGAGACAAATTCATAGAGGGTGGAGCTGTTTGTGATCTTAATGCCTATACCTGACCTCCAGCATTGGAGATGGCTCTGGGAACCATGAGCAAAACAGAACAGCTGGACGGATGCCATGTTTGGTGGCCAACTGAGAAGATACGATCCTCAGTGAGATAAGACTCTTGTCTTCTCTCCGTCTTTGCAGCTATTTAACACAAGTGTGTTTCTAAGCAGCAGCACCCAAGGGTCATCCTTGTCTCCCAGCCCACCACTCTGAGAAAGGAGCTCCCACAAGGAGTAACCTCGCAAGCGGCCCTTCTCTCCAGGGACGGCTGTGACAGTCCCTGCCCAAGTTCTGGGTTAGAGGAGAGCCACGTTTTCTGCTAGGGAACCCTGCTGGGAACCCACATGCTAAGGGTGGAAAGCTACCACAGAGATGCCTACCTGTGGAGCCTCGCTCGTACAGGTAATGTAGCCAGCAGGTAAAGCATGCAGGGGATGGCCCCTTTCCCAAACGCACCTCGTCTCCTCTGGGCTGTCACTTTTCTGCCTTCTCCTTTGAGCGGCTTCCTCCAGAGGCGGAGAAAGCCTTGGTGGGGGGCTCCCCAGGGGGCTTACAAAGGTCCCCCGGCTGATGTAAGGCTCACTCAGTTTCCGCTGCAAGTGGTGAATGCCGGGCCTCTCTCCGTTGAGAAGGAAGTCGGAGTTGGTCCTCCTCAGGGGGCACATCTGGCCCGCCCCCCCATGTCTGTCCAAGTGGTTGGATGCGTTGGAGAGGTGGCAGCTATGGGCAGGGGAGCTGTTGGAGAGGCTTCCGTGGTCACTGAGGGTCACGTAGTCTTCCTCCTCTTCCTCTTCCGCCTCCCCCTCACCACTCTGCACCCCGTTTACGGGGAAAAAGGCGCTTTCTTCCTCAGTCCCAGCTCTTTCCGTGCTCACCTTGAGATGGTTCCCTGCGTTGGCAACCTGCGGGGTCCCTTCTTTGGGGGATGGGTTTGTGGTGTTGGTCCCTGGCTGGTGCACAATGGGGCCTCCTGCCGTCACCATCCTCTCCTCTGCGTGTCCTGTTTTCTTGGGGATGGGGTCCTTTGAGTGGGCTCTCCTGGGTTTGGGCACTGGGGCAGCAGCGCTTCCGCTTTCTGCTTGAGGGTCCAGCATTTGCTTCAAGTGCTTGTTGTTGGCCAGAGTGGCGATTGTCTCCCCATTGACCAGGTGCCTGGGGGCCTTTTCCGTGGGGCTGGTGGCCAAAGGTTTGGAGGGAGGTTCCTGGGCATGGTCTGGAGAAGGGGCAGATTCCACCAGGGGTGGGGAAGTCTGAGAAGGTTTGTTCTTGGCCCCTTCTTGACCAGCTCTGTTCTTGGCCTCGAGGGCCTTTTGTTGCTTGAGGAGCTGCTTGTGTTGGGCGTTGGCCTTCGAGACATCACACACCTTGATGCGGTTGATTTGAGAAAGCTGGATGTTCTTCACCTTGGGGTCAATGATGTTGATGTATCCCAGAACTTCGCTGCCGGGTTCTGGGTCGGGCTCCACCCAGGTGGGCAGGTAGTCAAACATGTTGGCCTTCTCCAGGTTGAGGAGACCTGGGTGGATGGGTGGCACCTTCTCCATGAGGTTGCTGGGCCTCTCAGATGTATGGTCTTCAGGGACGACCTTGCTTTGGACTTCTGCCCGTGGTTCAGTGAGGACTTTGTCACTGCTGGCTTTGCCACTGCCCACCTGCTCGGTGCTTTTGGCCTTGACCAAAGCGTACTTTGGATTGACCAGTTTCTTCACCATGGAGTTGGCCGGGGTCAGCGAGATAACCGAAGGTAGGATGACTGGCTCAGGTTCCGGTTCCTCCCCCATGGGGATGGACTTGAGGCTGACGCTCCGAGACATGAGGTACAGCTCCTGGAACTGCTTGTCAAAGGCCTCCACCACCTGGCCTGAAAGGACGGAAATGACATTCCGATCGGTCCTCGCAGCTGACCAGGTGAAGCTGGAAGGGAATACGGGAGGGTTAAGTTGGGGACTGACAGTCTCTTGACCTTTAAAAGGACAATTGGCTTAGGAGTCGCTCTATTCAAATCTCCTAGGATGGTGTTTCTCTACCTGGGCAGAGGTGGACTTCAATTCCCAGAATTAGAGGACCCAGATTGTTGGGGGCAAGAGGCTGATTCTATAGACCACTTGTAAAGCACCATAAAGTGGTATCTAAGTCTCAGTGCTCCTGCTATTACGAGGAATTCCCAGAATTCTCCAGCCCAGGGAATTCTGGGTGTTGAAGTCCACACCTCTTAAACCTGTCCAGGTTGAGAAGCACCATGACAAACTTCGCAAGGGTGTGTTTTTTATAGCCAAATACTTGTGTTCGATGCACATCTAGACCATTTTTGTGTGCAAAATCTTAATAGTTGCTTCTTGTTCATCTTGGTTGTGGGTCATGAGAAGGAATATTAAAGCTTTGGTTGTAGCAATCCCCCCAATTTTCTGTCTGATCTCTCCCATGAGAGTGGGAGGCTCTCTTTGGCTGAAGGGTCTCCCAAAGGAGGTATTTTACGCCCCCACTCAGTTCTCCCACAGCATCCTTCCTCTGCATGCAGAGCCTCCTGAAGCCAGTGGAACCCCAAATCGGGGCTTTCTCCAGGTTCTCCACCTACCTGTAGGAGCCACACATGGCTTTGTCCCCATCCACAAACATGAACTTCTGAGCCAAGGCCCCTTTGAATGTCATGGCGGAGCGGGTGAAAAACTCAGTGCCCCCAATCGTGCCGATGCGAAGATTCTGCAGACACAAAAGGGCAGAAGTGAGCTGGAAAACAGTGGAGGAAAGATGGTGATTGGCACTTAAAGGACATTTCCTATCATTCTGGGCACCTGGGAGCCAGAGTTGTGGTTTCAAACCCGGATGGGCGGAGGGCAGAGCCGGGAGCAGGTGTGGCATGGCCGATCAAAGCAGGCCATCCAAGGTTGACTTATTCAGCACAATACCTGTTTGCTGCAAGGGAGAAGAGGCAGCCAAGGTGATTACCAAAGCATCTTTGCAAAGCCCAAATAATTTGGACTGTGAGATGCCTGTTTTGCAAACCTCTCTTGGCTTTGGGGAAGGGAGGGGCTGGAGTGAAAGCGGGAAGTAGGAAGTTGTGATGTGTGAAAACCAGAAAAGTGCAGAATTGCAACACGCCAACATGTGTTGTGCGCTCCCTGTAATGGAGCCTCCTCCATATTGAGAAAGTGCTGAGCTAAACCCATTTCCCTAGCGGACTAGCCTTATGCCACACATTAATGCGTGCCTGTGTCTCTGAGGTTTTTATGATGCTTCTGCTGAAAACTGACATTTGCTTCTGGGTTGTTTTTTTTTTTTTTTTTTTTTTTGCCAAAAACACCCCATTGCAAACCAGTTGGTACATTTGCTGAACAATTACTGCAAAAAAAAAAGTTTGCAAAAATCAGGTTGGTTATGTGGTGACCCGTTTTAGGACCATTGCACCTTAAAACAACCATATTGGGCAGCCTATATTATGGCTGTAAGCTGAGGACGACCTGCAGAAATGTTTTCAAGGGAGAAATAAAGATAAATGGGAAGCTGAAGAAAGAAATATAAATGTTTCCTTGTAGAAACAAGTCAACGCGGGCAAACGAAGGGCAGGTCAGAAGGACCAGGCCAATGAAGCTGGAAGGGGACTTGAGGGACGAACCAAAGGTCACGTGCAGAGTTCTTGGGAAAGCTAGCAGAAAGCCCAGGGCTGGATTTACCCGTCTTTATTGTCTTTGGTGTGACTATGCTCAACTTTGAGAGGTCCTGAATTTGAGAAAGGCCATGGATTGGCAAAAGGTCAACAAACCCTGATGGCTCATCCGGAAGGGGGCTGCTTTAACAGTTCTTGAGAACTTCTGTAAAAGTTTGGGTCAAAGGGAAGCGGAGGGAAAATCTCCAAGCAGAAGGTGGAGACCAAGGGCTCAATTAACTCTTAATTGTTCTTGTTCCAAAACCATATATATTTTTTCATTCTTCAGGCTCTTCCTCACCCAGCCAGTATTTTAAGGCTGAACACCTTGTTTTGTTCTGCAGTTAATGGATGACGTTATACTTATTCCCTTCCCTTCCACGGAAGAAAAGCAAGCACAGTCCATTGAAAATAAGCAGCCTGAATTGACAACAAAGTAAGGGGGGGAAATGTGGTTGAGGCAGCTGTCTTAAGTGAGAGCAATTTGTTGATTGAGCCGGCCGGAAAAAGACACAAAAAATCAGCAATCAGCCAAGAGGAACAGCATCAAAGCTCCAGCCAAGGGCTGAGTCACTGGGCAAACACGTGTTCGGCGAGCTGGAGACATTTCCCAGGGTGCCTTGTGGCTGACCCCGCGCACCTGCCTGTCGACTCTTGCCAGGTATGATGGTGCTGAAGCTCGGGTGTCCTCATATGGACACCAAGGCTGATGGGAAGGGAGCTGCTGTTCCCCCAAAGGAAATCGTGGGAATTTTAGGACCTCAAAGGTGGGACTGTGTGGACTTCAATTCCCATAGCTGGCTGGGGAATTGTGGGAGTTGAAATCCACAAATCTTACAAGTTCTTAAGAAACCCTACTCTACAGCACTGGAGAATCCAGCTTCCTGGAGTCCCTCTGGAGCCCACACGAGCAAACATCTCCAGATCTTTGAAGCAAATACAGTTGGTTTTGATTGGAGCAGCTTATGAGCTTTGAGAATGGTAAATAAATACAAGCTCCTTTCCACAGCCAGGCCTTTTGTTGGCATTATATGCTAAAGGTGGAGCCGCATAAAACAGAGTTTCCAAAGAAAATAGGTGAGCTGGAATGCAAGCAGGACGAGGCCTTCCTCCAGGGCAATTCAAGGCAAAGGTGTTTTCTGATTACAATCTCCCAATGGGTAAAGTGCAGTTCTGTGTCTTGAAAAGGAGACCAAGGGGGGCCTCACCTTTGGCCAGTGGAACAGAAGTGCATGTGGCCAGCAAGAGGGCAAAGTTCACAGCATGGACTCATCTGTTGAGCCCTGTATCTCTTTCAGCAGTATTTCAAGATTGCCAAGCATGCTCTGATGTGAAGACTACGACAAATCGGGTTCCATCACCAGCCGCTTTCTGGCATAGCATTTTGAAATCCACCACCGCTCAAAGCTCATCCATGGCCTTACATCCATCCTTCTTTTCCACAGCCCCCATTTGCTTCATTTGCAAAATGGGGACAACGAAACTTAGGATGTGTGTATGGTGGGCTGAACTGTTTGAAACAACCAGTAAAGGTAAAGGTTCCCCTTGCACGTACATGCTAGTCGTTTCTGGCTCTAGGGGCTGGTGCTCATCTCTGTTACACAGCCGAAGAAGAGCCAGTGATGTCCGAAGACGTCTCCGTGGTCATGTGGCCGGCAGGACTAAATGCTGAAGGCGCACAGAGGAACACTGTTCCCTTCCCACCAAAGGGGTTCCTATTTTTCTACGTGCATTTCTTTTACATGCTTTCAAACTGCTAGGTTGGCAGAAGCTAGGACAAGCAATGGGAGCTCACTCTGTTATGCGGCGCTGGGGATTTGAACCGCTGAACTGCCAACCTTTCTGATCGACAAGCTCAGCATCTTAGCCACTGAACCAACCAACCGAGGTGTAAAAGTCTTTCTTCGTCACTGCATATAATGCAAGAGGTGTGCTGTTTTTTTTCCTCAGATTTTATAACTTCTTGTCGTCTTGGTGAGCCCCTGCAAAATGCAGATTTGTTGGTCATTGGGAATAAGGAGCTATTCAGGCCTCTGACAATTGGTTCTTGGCATGGGAAATGGATCTGAGCCGCCTCGTTACCTGTTTGGGTCTGCACAAGTTAGAAAACAGTGAAAACAATTAACTGGTGGAAGGGATTTCCACCAGGGACTGTGGGTGCTCTATCACTGGAGGCTTTCAAGAAGAGACTGGGCAACCATTTGTCTGAAATGGCATAGGCTCTCCTGCCTGAGCAGGGGGTTGGACTAGAGGACCTCCCTTCCAACTCTGTTATTCTGTTCTGCTTGGTTAGAAGCTGAGAGACCTTGTGTTCTAGTCCTGCCTTAGGCATGAAGCCAACGGCGGAGTGACTTTGGGGGCCAGTCGTTCTCCCCCTATCCAAGAAAGAAGATCCTGGCAAAGTCACTTCTGAAACTATGGCCAAGAAAACTGGAAACTTGTCCCTAACGTCATCAGCACTCAGAGGTTGACTTGATGGGGGCAAAAAAGATTTCTTGGCGTTAATCAAGACTCTTGAAACTACCTTTCCATTTAGGAGGGCTAGGACCTTGCTCAGCTCAGAAGCTGGAATCATTGCAAAATTCTGCTGACTTCTCCTCTCAGAGTTGCTGGAAGAACGACTGGAAGAGAGCAGGCAAAGCCCAGGAATGTACTTGTAAGAGATCAATATCAGGGCCAACTGGTGCCATGGAGACTCTTTTCGCCAGCGCTTGGGTGCTCCAGCATGGATGTGATGGGCTGGCAAGCGCTGCCCTCTCCGAAGCCAAGGCTTCAAGGAATTTGGGAAAGTTGCCGTTATTGCAAAACGGGAAAGTAACTATACCCTGAGTTGGCCAATGAAGACATCAGCTCAGACTACAAGAGGTTTCCTCTTAAGCACCCCGAGGGTCTTTTATCTCTTCCCTTTCATGGACAACCTTTCAACTGGACCATTTGCTCGGCTCGGGGCTGGTTTACCTTCAGGTGGCCGGCGTGCATCTGGGCTCGCTCGCACATCTGGAGAAAATATTTCAGGTTAGATTCGTCTATGATGATGTAGACAGCCACTTTCCGCTTGAAGCCAATGTCCAGGAGGTCCTTGAAGATGTCAACATCCGTGAACATGTCCATGACCACCGCGACCACCTGCCAAGAGAGAGAAAAGAGACTTCAGCCACGGGAGCAAAAGGGGAGTATTTCCAGACCTGGCCTTACCTTAGTTGTCTAAGGATTCTGGGAGTGGTAATCCCAGCATTTCTGGAGGTGCCTGATTCACACCAAGCACGGCAATAAATCTTGATTCACTGGCTCCATCACCCCACAATGTGGCTCTCTTAATGGCTTGATTGCAATTAAGACAGAAACTATCTGCATAGAAGATCTTCCTCGTGAAGAATGGAACATTTACGCTCTTTCTCCATGCCCACTTCAAGGTTCAAATTCTACATTTTGTCTTCCTCCCTTTTCAAGTCAATGGAAATTGGACTGTTCTCTACACAGCCTTCAGATTGGGAGATTTTGGTTCAAGGTTTACCTAACGATTTTGCTTGGCCTGGGACTCACTGGTTCTCATCTCACCGCTCTTTACGTGCTAGAGTAGAGCAAATGTTGCTCCTTGATTCCACCCCGTAAACTTCCTAGAACTTTCTCCTTGGATCAACACGCACTGGTTCTCCATTTCACCCCAAATATTCAAGAGCCCAGGATTGGATGCCCAGGATTAGATGCCTTGTGAAATCCACCCTCCATCTTTGAGCTGGTGGCATTTGTTAATTGCTTGTATGGGATCCACATTCCAATGTTTGGGGGGCAGAACAAAACCCATTTTCCCATGACAAACCCTCAACGCAGATCGTCTTTCCCCCAGGAGCATTCCTGGCTATTATCAGTGCATAGTTTGTCCCAGAAAGTTTCTTGCAGGAAAAGCGAAACATCTTCAAGAAACCCCCCCTCCCCCGCCCCAAGAAAGTCCAGCTGCCTTTATGACTCTCCATAGAGAGTGCCCCCTCTTCAAAGTCTGAGTTTGGGGCAGCTCCAACTTCCAAAGAGGAGCAAAGAGTCCCAGTTCCTAAACATCAGTATCCCAATCCCTGCTTCTGCTGAAAGAGGCTTGTGAGCCAAAAGGTGTTCGAAGATGACCTGGTTCCATGTTGCACTGAAGAAAAAATCCCTCTCTCTCGCTTGGCCAGCCTCTCCAAAAGGAAAAAATTTTCCATCTGGGTCCCAGCTGTGTGGGTGGGCCTGTTTCTCCAAACAAGAGCTGGGGAAAAAAATACTTTTGTTTTACGCATTTCGTGGGAGATACGGAGTTGATGCAACCCTACCTGCTCCAAAAGGAGCCAAGATGTGTTTCCATCTTGTAAGAGAAAAGGGGGAATAATTTCTCTGGCATGAGCCCTGGCTTTGAGTGGAGCACTGTAGCTCTTACAAGAGTCGGTCCTTGGCCCGAGAGGTTCATTCAAAATCAGGAAAGTTGCCGGGTCAGCGAAGGGAAACCGAGCCAGGTGGCAAAACTAACAGGAGAGAATTGAAACGCGATTGGGAGCAGAGGAGGTGAAATGAGAAGGGAGTGGTGCTGACTTGCTCAGCTTCCCTTTTTAGAGACTCCAAGAAACTGTAGGAAGCAGGTTTTTGGGCCTAGAGGAATGTGTGGATTCAAGGCAAACCCTTTCCTTTTCCCAGGAATTGCGACCCACATAAATTACGGGGAGGACACCCCCTTTTTCTGCGAGTTTTTGCACCCCGGTTCTCCAAATCTTGGCAGCCTCCTAACTGTGAGAATTGCATTGTTGGCTGTAAGGCAATATTTCTCAATTTTGACAACTTTTAAGATGTGTGGACTTCAACTTTCAGAATTCCCCAGCCAGCAAGAGTTGAAATCTGCACATCTCAAAGTTGCAAGGCTGGAAAACATTTCAGTAAGGCATTCATGTGTATGTGTGCGCGTGCGTGTGAGAGAGAGGGGGGGAGGGAGGGACTAATGGAATTTATTTACAAGCAAAGGTCATTCATCCAGTTTGTACAGCCACTCATTTTACACACCCAACTATTAGGTGCCCACACAGTTAAAAACAAACAAACCAAACAAGTACACATAAACAATCAAACAACAACAACAAGAGAAAAACACCCAAACTCTAAAACATCCAAACTTAAATGAAGGTTGCTTCTGGTTCTTATAGGCAAAACTTTAACTGACTTTTCTTGCTTCAAGGGAAAAATCAAGGATCTCGGGAGCCAAACCTCCTTTTTAAAAAGAAACATAAGTCACAGGATTCTGCATTCCCACAATACGCCAAAAGTGAACCAGCCAAACAGGCTGGATTTGTGCAACACCCTAAAACGATCCGAGATTTAATCGAGCTGAGTCTGTATGGTTTTGACTTTGATTGATCTTGCCAAGTGGATTGTGTGGACCGTTGGTGCAGAATAAGGTTTTGGACACCTGGGAGAACCCAAAATGTGGTTGTTGGGGCAGGATCCAGTTTTGGGTGAAGGTTTTTGGATCTGGCTCTGATCTGTTGCACAGCCGCATCACTTGTTGGTTGAAAGAAGGAAAGGGGAGAAACACATTTCAGGAGCTGATTAAGTTCAGAGCTGTTTGTGCCAGGAATTAATTCATTCTCCCCCCCTCTCTTTCCCCAACCCCCCCCCCCCTCACACATACACACACATGTGAAAAAGCCAACAAAACACACTTTGGGTCTGTCTGTGTTTGAGTCCCTACGTAAGCTGTGAGGTTGCAAAGTGGGAACCCATTCTCTAACAGGTCCTGTTGCAAAAGCTGGACTGTCTGGAATCGCCATTGCCTTCTGGGGAAGAAGGTCTTTTGTTTGCTCTTCTCCCCAGTTTCCAGTAGGGGTCTTGCAGGGGATCCTTGGGGAAAAAAATCACCATCCAGAAACGGTGGAGACAGTGTCTGTGGCTCTGCCATGTCCTACTTGGGGGGGGGGGGTGTCCTTGAGGAAAGAGGCCCTACTTAGTTACCTTGACCCAAGAACCCGAAAGTCCTTCGGGGGCAAAGAAGTCCAGATCCCTAGTGTGCCCTCTCCTGCTCTCCCCAGGACACACCAGGTGGACCATAGGTGGCTAAGAGGCCTCTAGAAGCGGTTGAGATAGATCGACCATCGCCATATGCCGAACTCCCAAACCGAGAGGTCCTCACACCCTTTACCTACGTGGTGCTTGTGGACCCGTTGCAACTGAGACGTGTCAGGATCTGGCCATGGTGCCAGCTGTTTTGGGGTTTGCCCAATGGGGCGGAATGGGCTCAACGTTGAACAGGCTGTCTCAACCAAGTTTTCTCAACCATCATCTTTCGGTTCCTTTTGATCGGCTGCGCCTTCATTCCAGGCTTTGGAAGATGTATCTCTGGGCGAGGCGATCCTGATTGAACGGGGCCTCTTCTCCATGGGAGGTCAGGACGCAGCCATGGAACCTGCTTTTGGCCGGTTGAGGCACGCCTGGAAGGCTGAGTGGCTTGCGTGCACCACCAAGCCAAGCTGTTAAATGCCACCTCATGAGCGAGCGGAGGCCTCTCCCCTGGCCTACTTAAGCTCCCCTTGTCACGCGGAGCAATTAGCTAGCTGTCTCAAGACAAGGCCTTTTAATCACGCTTAATAATCCCGCTCCATCCTGAGCATCTCGCAAATACGCCATGAACCACGCATGGCACTTTTATCGCTGTACACATAATCTGAGCGACAATTGAGAAACCGTGGCTGGTTTTGCTCAGTCCCCAGCTGCGATGGGAAGAGCAGGAGGGGAGGGAGGCAGGGAAATAATTTGTCGGGGAGACCAGTTTGGGGGTCCCAAAAAGGCAAGATAGTGGCCCTAAGTTGGTGGGATCGAAGTTCCACGTGGACGTTCCAGCACACAGAAAATATGGACACGTGGAACGTTCCTGACACCTATGACTGTGGGTGGACGTTTTGTGACCATATCCTGTGGACGTCCATGTGGGTGTGTAACTGGTGCTGACTTCTGGGTCTCCGATTTCCCTTGCAAAGTAATGTTTTGTTCCTTCTGCAGGCTTCACTGGGATCAGATTTGTTGGCATAATTAAGGGCAAAATTCCCCTTCAGGCGCTCACAGATGTTGCCGTCTCCTACTTTCATCTTGGGCCAGGCACACGTAACCTGTTTTCGCAGCTCTTTGGAGAACAAACCTTGAGTGTCTCTTGGGTCCCAAGTCTTCTCCTGAAGCAGCTTCTGCTTGCTGAAAAAAAGATCCTGATTTTTTTTTTATTTTTTGCTTTCGCAATGGATAATTCTGTTGTCCTGAGATGATTTGCTTGGGGAAGACACCGGTTGTCCAAAACTCTTGTTTCTCCAGGGTGGGATGTTCTTGAGGAGTTCTCACATGATTTGTCTCTGCCTTAGATAAACTTGGTTACTTTTGGGTGGAGGTTCACTCAGAGCAGCTGGCTAGCTTGGGACCCTCCCTCCCAAAAAAGCATGCTTGGAAAAGGGATCCATCTTCTTCTATCTTGCTGCCCCCCAAAATGGCAACCTTCAGGCCTCCTGATTCCTCCATAGCCTTCTGTCTGTCCATCTTCTTGCTGTCTGTCAGTCCCATACAATCCGCCAGGGGCTTTGAACAGGAATGAGCAGTCCTGCACCCTTCCCAGCATCTGACCTCCTCCCTGTTTCCGCCATGCTGGCTGGGGAATTCTGGGAGTTGAAGTCCAGACACCTTAGAAGTTGCAAAGATTGAGAAAAGTGCCCTTGAGATCCCATCCTTGGAAATGGGGAGCGGGGGGGGGGGGGGGGCTGCCTTATAAATCCTTATCCTTCTCTGTGTCCAGTTCTCTCCCTGGGCCGACCAGACCCTCTGCGATTGAGGCACCTACCCTGCCATCTTGCCACTGCCTCTGCAGGTAGACTGCCTCTCCCTAGGGAAGCCCCGGGCTCTGCGAGAGGTGTGGAAAAGTGCACAGGTGGGAAAGAATCCGGGGCCGGGAGGTTTGGCCAGGGGCTGTGCTGCTAGCAACGGGGTAATTGGGAGGTCAGGCTGAGCGATCCTAGCTGGATCAGCAGAGCAGAACCAAGAAGTCAAGGCTCTTTGCAGACGCCCCAGTGCAACCTGTCAGTGTTTGTTCCTCCTCTTTTGTGAGTCAATAATTATTTTTAGTGTCAATAATCTTTTCTAGTCAATAATTCTCTTTGGCTACCAGGGGAAATTGGCAGAGCCCTGTCAGCTCAGCGTTTACCTGCCCCTACTAGGTTACTAGCACCAGCGGCTGATCCGAGAGCCTGAAGATACACTTTAATAAACTGTACAACCATTCGACCAGGATGCCTTGAGGAGGGGGTTGGGCTAGAAGTCCTCTGAGGTCCCTTCCAGCCCTTGTACCAACAGCAGGAGGCAAAAAGGTCCTTTCTTCTGATGCAGGTTTCCAGGCAGCTGAGCGAAAAGATTATTCTGTTCAATTATCGATTAAAACAGAGACAAAGAGCATAGTCCCTGCAAAAAAAATTTTTTTTTTAAAAACATTAAAAGTTTTCAGCCTTTTCCAAAAGAGAACCAGGTATCTTTGTCCCAGACCAAAGCTGAATTTCTGCTAAAGATTTCACAGACATCGCAGTCCAAAACCCCCCCCAAGATATCCTGGTTTGCGATTTTCTTAACCAGGATTTCTGTCTCCAGGTCTCAAAGTTGAAACTTACAGGAAGCAGCTTTCTCTCTAAAAAAGGACCATGCAGAGTTAGATTGATTCGTGTGTAATACTATTTATATGTTTATGTATAAACATATAATTTCTGGACAGGATGCTACTGTTGAATGCTTCATAAACCACCCAGCAATATCATTCAGCATCACCATTCAAATGGTGGATTAATGTTTTTTTCCTCCCTCCCCCCCCCTGCCAAAATAAATCCTGCTCTCTGTCCAGAGTCCAACTGAATTTAGTTCTCTGATTGTCGAATGCCAGAGTCAGAAGCCAAGTTTCCCAAGCTCACCTCCAGTTAAGAAAAGGGATTTTTCCTCCTGTGGGCTTCCTCTCTTTGCTTCATTTTGTCTACTGTAAAACAAGCCACTTTCCGCCAGTTGGCCTGCTGTGAACTACAGATCCTGGCCCTTTCTTAGGTCTCTCCATCACTGGAGTTTAATTATTCTGCAGTTATTTAGATGATGCGGCTGGTCTGCATTTTTGAGTGGATTAGGAGGCATTGACAGATTTCTCCCAGCCCGTTTATGGCCTAGGAAGACTGGGTGAAGTGGCCGCCATTGCTTCTGAAATAGCTTGCCTTAAATCTAGAGGATGCAATGAGGGGCCAGCTAAACCTAAGCTGTTTTTCCACGCTCTTAACCAGGGGTCTCAACACTCGTTTAATGAAAAGAAGGGCTACAGGTGACATGGTAGCATTGTGCCAATATCTAAGGAGCTGCCAGAAGGAAGAGGTGGCCTACCTACTCTCCAAAGCACCAGAAGGAGGACAAGAAGCAACGGATGGAAACTCATCAAGCTGAGAAGCAACCTGGGATTAAGGAGAAATTTCCTAACATTTAGAACAATAAATTAGTGGAACAACTTGCCTCCAGGAGTTGTAAATGCTCCAACACTGGAGGTTCTTAAGAAGAGGCTGGACAGTCACTTGTCTCGAATGGTATAGGGTCACCTGCTTGAGCAGGAGGCTGGACTAAATGACCTCCATGGTCCTGCCCAAGTCTGTTATTCTAAACTTGGCAACTTTAAGCGATGCTGGCTGAGGAATTCTGGGAGCAGAAGTCCCCAAGTCTTTAACATTGTCAAGTTTGGAGAGCCCTGGTCTTAACCAACACCCTTGGTTGGCTCTGCATCCAGAAACATACCATTGAGTGTGACTGTTGGGAAAACCACTGTGTCACACGCGCAGGTTTGAAAAGAAGTGTTAAAGGGAAGGATAAAGGAAGCTCGTATCTTGTAAGACCTTTGATCTGCTCAGGTTGTCTTTTTGCTCGATTGCTTCCAAGAACACATTTTCCTTGTTTTCCAAAGGGCTGTTATGACCAAGGTTTATTTCTGGAGTAGATCACCCTGGATTGGTTCAAGAGGCAAAATAATGTTTGTGCAACAGAGTGCAACAGGTTTGCATGGATCAGGAATGGAAAAAGACAAATTGGAGCCTTTTGTTTGTAGAGAGAATTCTCATTTGTGAGATTTGCAAAAAAAGAAGAAACTGTGGTCTCAAAAACATCCATTTGGAGACCTGGAGCAATGTTCAAATAATACCATTCAGAGCAGTGCAAGGATGAACAAATGAACCCCGAAGAAAAATATACCAGAAGAGACAGGATCTCATCAGCTACCCTGGAGGGGCCACTTGAAAAGAAAATTTCCCCAATTCGACCAGTGGTTTCATAAACAACTGCACTGGAGATTTGTTTCTGGATTTTTGCAGGATCTTTTTGACTTCCCAATCTAGCCTGCTGCTGTAGGATTTGCCAATGGCAGCTGTTGGCAACAGATCTTGAAAATTAAATGTTGTGAGAAAATGTGACACAGAAATGACGTGGAATTTGACCTGCCCTAAAGGCGTCTGGTCTGTGATTCAGTGGCCCGAAAAGAGACAGGTGGAATCGTCCCAGGCAATATGAGAAACTAGTTTTGAATGTTGAGAATTTAATGATTTATTAAATTTATATGCTGCCTGTCTCGCTCTCCAACTCTACTTTTCTTGCCTTCTGTTGTCACTCCTTAATGGGTGCAATTCAGCTGCAGAGTTCTTCTAAAAACTAGAAATCCCACAGATCATGTTGACACAGCCCTGATGGTTGCTGAAATTTGGAATCACCCAACTGACGGCATCCAGACCTGCCCTTCTTCATAATGTCCCACTGATGTGTTCAGATTCAGGCTCCTTGGTCAAGTCAGCCAAGCTGTCCATGAGCTGTCCATCTCTCTAGAGCTTTTGAATATTTCTACACTGAAGGCTCCATTTCTGTTCAGAAAGCACCTTTGAACCTGGAGTGTGTCTTTTGTCCACAAGAAGACCTGCTTTGAAGTAGGCAGAACCTGGAACTGTATCTGACATTATAGGAGATCTCCCAGCTCCAAGAATTATGTTTCCATCCAAGATCTGCCACCACATTTTCTGACTCTTCCCTAAGAGAAACACCTGGGCAGGGGACGAAAGGCACCAGAATCCCCTAGGAAAGCTTTGAAATACTGAGAACTATTTAAATTTTATGTTGAAAAAAGTGGACATTTGGCCATTTTCTGCAGGCTTCTTAGAAGCGCAAGATGATAACTTCTGCTACTGCAAGTAAAACAGATTCTTGGTGCCTAACCAATTCTAAGTTAAGCCAAGGCAGCTCAAAAGAGAAGCTTAATCTCCTAAGGACACTTTGATGTTATGGCTAGAAGGGTTTCACAAGCCCAAGCTTGTACAAGACAGTCCTTGGTGGAGTCCGGATGGATCAGCTCAACAAAAACTCAGCGCCCTGAGATCCAGCGTGATGCAATCAGGGGCTTGTTGATTTCTGGAGATAAACGTACCTAGAATGTGTGAATTCAGCTGCTCTTACTCATCAAGAGTCAATGCAACCAATCAATTAGACAATCCTAGCTTAAGATAACTTGTGAACCCAGCTTTTCAAGTCAGTTGCTGACTAATCGACTCGCTTTAGTTTTTCACCGTTTATGCATAAACTTGCAACCCTTCACTCTTTTTTCCCTCTCAGATGCAACTTCCATAGTCTTGGCTATATTAATTTTCAGTTGACAACAAGATGGCAACAACATGGCATCATTTGCATAGAAAAATACAGATGTGTCCACATCATCAAAACAAGACATGTCTCTGTCACCAAAGATTATTCTAACATGTTTATCCAGACATGCAGCAAACAATCCTCAGATGTGATGTCCTGCTTTCAGCTGACCCATTCGCAAAGCATCCATTAATTCTCACACCTCCATCCTATGCCATTTTTCTTATACTTAGCAACCCACCTTCCGTTCCATGTTTGTGAAAAACATTCCAAATGTCAGGCCTATTCATCTTTATCAAATGCTTTCTCTAAATCAATAAACGCAAGGTAAACGTACTTTCTCACAGACATGTATATTTCTCAGCAAAGAAAAACTAAAACGAAAGAACAAGAATCTGAACACCTTCTGCCCATCATAAAGCTCTGTATTCTTTCGATATTTTGAAAAGGCCACTTTGATACTGGTATACAAAAAGTTGGCTCCACATTTAGAACATCTCATCATCCTTCAAGCTGCTAATTTTCTCCATCATTCATAGTAAACAGTGAAATCAGTTATGCTTCTAAAATTATATTCATTCCTTTTCATGCAAAGGTATGAATAGACTTTGTCCTAAGCAGAGGCTCACCAAACCAACCACCATTCTTGGGTTTCTGATGTTCCAAAGACTTTCCCTTTACTCTCCCCCCCCCCAGCCCCCCCAGTTATTCTTGTCACCTGGTAAAGTGTTTTTCCCTGGACTGCATCTATTTAGAATATTGCAGATTTTTCCCCTCCAAGACCATCCTTGCTTTTGCAATGGAGTGTAACATAATTGTCATCAACCTGTGGATGTGCGCTTTCCTACACACAACAGTCCAGATGACAGCAAAGTACGCTCCCTGCCTGATATCTTAGGCCTTTTATTATTAAAGCCATACCTTTCCTTCCCTGCCTATATAACCAGTTCTGCTCCAAGAGATCGTCTTCATTCAGAGCAATCACTCCTTTCCTTTCCTTTGGCCTCCCAGACAGACCACAGATCTATTTCTCTCCCTCCCTCCTTTCTTTCTTTCTTTCTTTCTTTCTTTCTTTCTTTCTTTCTTTCTTTCTTTCTTTCTTTCTTTCTTTCTTTCTCTTTCTTTCTTTTTTTCTTGTACTCATTATTGCTCTTTCCTGTTTTATCCTCTTCTGCTCCAAAATACCATCTTCCATTGACTGCGGTCATAATCAGAGAGGGCCGTTGATCTTGATCTCCAATGCCGACCAAGGTTTTGGCCAATCCAAGTTTCCTGGCATGCTTTTTGATAAGCCATGGCCACGGGCACCCTTTCTGGCAGGTGCCAGTCAAGGGCCACCTAAATCTCATCTTCTTCCCAGGGTGTCCATGCTCCTTTCTGCAAAGGACTCAAAATGGCAGCCACACAACCACAATGTTCCATCCCTTTTTACACACAGCCCACATCAAAAGGGGGCAGGATCTTGTTGGCACAGTTGTGGCTGCCCTCTTGACTCTTTTGAGTGTGGACCCCTTGCATGGTGGGGTCTCTAATCTTCCCGACAAAGCCAACTTCTCCCCAATTTGGAATGCGATGGACTAATCAAGCTCAACATCTTTCAAATATAATTACAGGCATTATATTGCATTTCTCATAATACATTTAATTTCTCATTATGGCTTGATGACAGGCAACTGAAGATTTAAAAAATGGGATTTTGGCTCCTTTACCTCTACAAAATACCCTTTGATACTGCAATTCAAGAGGGATATGAATGTGTGGGAATCCGCCAGCAGGCACATCCTAGAAAATACCTTTGTTTGCACGTTGACAGCTTTCGTTTCCCAACCTAATGTTGTAAAAGTAAATAAATTTATGCATTTATTCTGGGCTGGCAGCTTTGTCTTTTGCAATGAAAATCGCCTTCGCGCCAGCTGCGGATGCTCGATTGCTAAACGTCAACCAAAGCTCGAAAGATTGAAAACGAATCAGGGCCTGGATCTCACTCTCCCAATTTTAATTAATCTGAGTTGAAAGTGAATTAGGAGGAGGAGGAGGGAGAGGTATGTCCAGGGCTGGACTGGAGGTTGTGAAATATGTTAATCAAGTGAGAGTACATGGAGACCATTTGCAGTTACTTTTGATTGAGGTAGTTGTTTATAATATGGGGTTGAATTTTAAGAAGTAGCCTTTTATCTCTTTCTTGCAACAGCCTGAAAAATCTAGGTCACAGTTACTCCCATTTTACAGTTGGGAACACTGAGATTGAAAGTTGCCTGGGGCCTTTGAAGCACATGGCCTTTCCCAGCTGTGCATCATGCACTGAATCCGATTCCCTCCCTGTTCCATTTCTTTTTCTAAGTAAAACAAAGGCTGGTTTTGTGCCGTGTTTCGACCTGGGAGACCCCGAGGCCAGAAGCAAAGGAAATGCTTAAAAAAACCCACCCTCAGCCTTTCAGCAAGACTCAGTGCAAGGACTTTTCCCCACAAATAGCTATTTGGGGTTACAGAAGGCGAGTAGCTGAGAGTTGAAAGAATGAAAAACTGAGGTTTTGGCCCAGTTTTGATTCATGCTTTGGGGAGTCGGTTTCTGGGGATGGGGGCCTCTTCTTTCCACCCCATTCTATCTCCCCAGTCTTTCCAACATCACGGATGCTGGCTTCTAGCCATTAGCTCTTCCACCTGTCGCTCATCCAGTCCCACCACTTCTCCCAACCTCTGGGTGGGAGATGGGACCTTATCCTGGGAACTCACCTGCCACCAGGTCAGAGAGCAGCCATAAGCAAAGCCCGGGATGAGCTCGCCGAGACACCAGATCAGCTCTGTGGTGGCTCATCCTCCAGGTGGTCCTCCCTGGAAGCTCCTGAGATCCAGATGACATCTAACCCAACACACACACACACACACAAACACACACGGCACCCCCACCCACAGCCCTCTCACCTTCTGAGCCTGGAAGATCATCTTGCGCACAACCTCTTTAATGTGGGGCTGGCAATCAATGGGCGGCTGCATGTAGACGGCCGCCCGGGTCACCCCACGGTACGCAATGGCTTCTGGCCAGCCAAGGTCCAGTTGCGGGATGGATCGGTCCGATCTTTCCGGCCAGTATTCCAAAGAAGGCCCGGGGCCTTGGTCATCGGTCTGGCTGCCACTGTCCACGCAGCCACTCCTCTCCTTGAGGGGAAACTCCGCACCCGGGTCGTAGGTTTCCAGGGTCTCCAGGACTTTCTTGAGCTCCAGCTCGGAGAGGAAGTCTCGGATGCTCTCCTTCTTGAGAACTTCGTAGAAGGCGTCCGGCCCTTTGGCTACCAGAGCTTCTAAGGCCAGCCTCTGCTCCTCGCTGTAGAAGAATTCAGGCTTGGATTCACTGGATCTCCAGTTGACGTGACTGTCGTCCAGACACTGAACCTGGGAGAAGGCCATGGTTGGGCTCAAAAACCAGGAGGAGAGTCTGCTCCTCCAAGAATAAATACAAGCTCAGATGCCTGAAGAAAGAACTTCGTGGTTCTTCCTGAGTTGGACAGTTAAGCAGCAGAGAATGGAGTCCTCCGGCTCTTTCAAAGGCTCTTGGGAAGTCTTCCCCAAAGTTTTGGGTGCGTCAGAGTCTTCTGGGCTCCACGTCCAGTTCCTGGCCTGGTCCCTCATCTCATCTTGTCGAACCAAAAGGACCAAGGAGTCTCCACATGCTCCCCGAGTCTTCCTCTTCCGAAACTCTTGGAAACAGACCACAAAGGGTGGAAAGCAGCCTCCGGAGGCCGGTCACCTTCCCCAAACGACGACTCCCTCGGCGGATCCTCCTCCTCCTCCTCCTCCTCCTCCTCCGTCAGAAACTTTCCAGTAATCCCCTCTCCTCGCCGCCACCCTCCGCTTTCCAGATCCCCAGAGGGACGAAAGGCGGAGGAATTCAGCCTGAAGGCATCTGCCCAGGGCCGGACGGGTCTCTCTTGTTCTGCGGGGCTTCGTCTCCTCGGCGCCCCTCGTCCGATGCCCTCCTCTTCCTCCCTTCTCTGCCAGCTGGGCTCCTCGCCGGGCGCGCTCCTGAGGTGCCGGATCTGGCCGGGCGACAGCTGGAACCTCCGGCGGCGTCTGCCTGCAGTGAAGTCCTCGTGAGAAGAGGAGGGAGGGGGGCAGGAGGAGGAACCAAAGTCCCGGCCCGGCTGAGTAAACCGCTCCTCCTCCTCCTCCTCCTCCTCCTCCTCCTCCTCCTGGCCTCACCTGCAGTCCCAGGTGGCCGCGCCCGCCTTCCGACGGCCCCTCTTCCTGCCTGTCCCACGCGGGGCTCTCGCGGGTGCCAAAACCTGCCCGGCTCCGGAGGAGAGGCAGGAAACTGACTCACCGCCCCTGTCGGATCTCTGCTCTTCCACGCCAGGCCGGCGGGAGAGGCGGGCTGGGGGGGGGGGGGGTCAGAGGCTGGCCGGGCAGCCGGGCAGCCTTTGGCCTCCCGAGCGCCCAAGGCAGCCGGCGTCTTTTGCAAACCCGGGCAAAGTTCCCCCGCCCCTTCTTTGCAACCAGCAGGAGGGAGTCGATGGATCCTCGGGAGGGTCTGGAAGAAGATGGGGGGGGGGGGGGGTTTTGCCCCCCCCCGGGAATCCCGGGGAGGGGGGGGGGGGGGGGGGGGACGGCCTTTCTCTCGTTGCTTCTGCCCTCTTCCCGACACGGGCGCGCTCCAGCTGGCTTTTGCGTGAAAGGTTGCTCGCTCGCGGAACTGAGGAAACCCGCCTTTTCTATCGCCCCCCCCCCTTTGGAGCAGCCCCCACCCCGAGACAGGGGTGGCATCCTCTGGGGTCCCCCCCCAAACACCCCAAGGCTGGGGGGGGGGCGGTGTCACGTTTGGAATGCGCTGTTCCGTGTTTGGGATTGAACGGTGGTTGCCTTTTTTTTTTTTTTTTCCCCCCCATGCGGGCTGTGTTGTTTTATTTGCTTTGTGTGCTTAATTGTTTTAATTGCTGTTGTATTTGGTAAGTGGCTGGAATGGGCAGCTCAATTAAATAAGGAGGACTTGGATGAGGATGACAACAACAAAATCACCCTCAGCCAATTGCAAAAGTCAGTTTTGCTTCTGGCATCCTCCGAGGAGACCTTGCAACTTATTAAACAACACCACTTCCTTGGGAAGAAGGCCTCCATAGGTGGATAAAAGGGCCAGCTCCAGCCTAAACATCTGGCTTACTCTGCAACCCGCAACAACAATAGGATTTGGGTTGCAGTTTCCCTGGGGAAGCTGAGTCCACCTTTTCTGTCTCCCCTTCCTTTCTTTTGCCGATACCCCCTCACCCACCTTCTCCACCTCGGGCAGGAAGGCAAGCACATTGCTCGTGATGGGTCCCGACCCACAGCTGGTGCTCAGAGACCTTCTGCTTGTGGGGTGTTTTGTGTGTGTGTGTCCCTTCTTGCAATGCATCTAGGAGGCCGGGGAAGGTTTTTTTGGTGTGATATCCATGGCCATGTTGGGCTCCTACGGAAGTTGCTGTTCTCACCTTTAATGTCTAATATAATAATCCTTAATGAGGCCCCATTAGTATTATGACTTGGGCTGGTTAATTATCAGGCGGAGTCTGGGAGCTCCTTATTTTCAGACTAAACAATTTCATGAAAAGCCTTTGAGAATTATGTCTTACTTCATCTGATCCCGTGGCCACTCCGCAGATCTAATGAAGCCAGTTGCAGTTTCTTTGTTTGTTTATTCATGGACCTGGGTTTAAAAACACTCAGCTCCCACGAACACCATGTGTCTTACATAAGAAAAAAGCCATGACAATACAAACAAACAAACAAACAAACAAACAAATAAATAAATAATATGCATCCGAAGAGATTGTATAATATGATGGAACAATATACCAGAAAAGTATTCTGGATCGAATGCCATCAATTTTGGCCTCCGGGTCTTGGGAGCAGTTGGGTCTTTCCCAAGGGGGGGCAGCCTATGGCTGGTGGCCCAGTAAGTTGAGGAAGCCCTCGTGTTTGTATGGATTTCAGATGCTGTTGGATGTGTTGATCCGGAGGAATGCACTCTCGTCTGTGGAACAGAAGTTGGATGTGCCAACATCGCCTTCCCCAAGTTGGTGATGGAGCTCATGCCCAGCGGTAGGTGAAGACCAGATGGTGTCACTTCCCTTTATGGAGGCAGCTTCACACTCCAGGTGGCCTTCCTCTCCTTCTTCCCAAATTTAGTGGTTGCATTGAACACCTGACTTTTCCACAACCCGCCAGGTCTTCGGGGCTTAATGGTGGCGGTGATGATGGCTGCTCTCATGTCCTCCCTGACGTCCATCTTCAACAGCAGCAGTGCCCTCTTCACCATGGACATCTGGAGGAAGGTCCGGCAGGAGGCCAGTGAGAAGGAGCTGCTGCTGGTTGGAAGGTGAGAGCGATGGGATATTGGCGGATTCTGCTCAGGCCTTCAGAGAAATCCACAATCCTATTAAGTCTGCTGTCCCATATTTTGTAGCTAAACCAGCACTGCCTACTTTAGGAGAGAAGGAAGAACTTAGACATGTGCAGAGGTTTGGTAGAATGTCAACGGAGGAAGGGGTGTCTAGAGTAAGCCAGCAAGGGCTGGGCAAACCAGATATCTATGAATGTTGGCCAGCTGTTGGACAACAAGGAGGATCAGAGACGTGGGATGTAATTCATCTCCGGCTTGGCACATCTGGGGTTTGTCCCCAGGATCATGTTGAAGAGGGAAGTTGAAGAGTCAAAGGCAACCTTGATGGGATGCTGAAGAGACAAGCCGTGTTTTAGCTGCCTTATCTGGGACCCAAGCAACAGTGGTTCAGCCTGATGACATTAGCCAGAAAGGGAGGGCCAAACTCCAGAGGTGTGAATGTCCTTCTTCCAAAAACATACTAGATGCAGGCTTGGAACGATGGTGGGATTTCCAGCCTGTAGGGAAGGCCCCACATTGGGCATCAAAACTATTTGAGACCCGGCTTCAGTCCCAGGTCGGAATTCTTCTCGCCTTCCTCTTCTTCTCCCGGGTAATTTTCCAGCCTCACCCGCCACTCAGTTTCTCTTCCTGTAAAATGGGCTCAACAATCTCACCAGCATCTGCTGACTTCAGCAATTGTTTCATTGTTTGTGTGACACAGCGAGAGCTCGAGTGGTGATTGTCTGAATTGCACACCGACCTTCATCACGATTAATCACCGAGCGATGCCCGTTTCATCGGCCTGTTTGGCAAGCAGGCATTGAGGAAGAGCAGCCGCCAATGTTGCGGCTGTCATCCTCTGGAATTTCTCGCCCTGCAAAATTTCAACAACCCCCCCCCCCCATGTGCATGCTAGCTCTATAGTTTCCAGGGATTCTTGGGTTTCTTTTAAAAAATATCCATAAGTTTATGCTGGACTGACTGGCGGGAGTGCTGTGTTCACCATAGGTGACTATTCTTCTTTCTCTGTACATCTGATTTATGGACCATCTCAGGCTGCATGAATTGGACAAAGCAGGGTGACAAAATAGCAGCATAACCGAGTTGGAAGGGACCTTGGAGGTCTTCTAGTCCAACCCCCTACTCAAGCAGGAGACCAAATTCAGACAAGTGACTGTCCAGTCTCTTCTTAAAAACTTTCAGTGATGGAGCACAACTTCTGCTGGCAAGGAGTTCCACTGGTTCATTGCTATCACTGTCAGGAAATGTCTCTGTTGAACTCACTGTAAGCTTCCTTTACCAGTAATATTGTGAGATTGCCCAGGTTTCTTGCATTGATCTCAACCTCAGGCTGCCCTTTTAAGAGCGCTTAGTCCTCGGCTTGTGACGACAACCGGGACCAGAATTCCTATTGCTAAGCAAGGAGGTCGTTCAGTGAATCGTGCCTGATTTTACGGCCTTTTTTTTAAACCATGCTTGTTAAGCAGTTCACTGCAGCCGTTGAGTGAGTCATGCAGTCATTATGCGAATCCGGCTTCTCCCATTGACTTTGCTTGCCAGGAATCGGCTGGAAAGATTGCAAGGAATGCGATCCCGTGACCCCTGACTTGGGGATGTTGTGATGGTCATAAGCGGAAATCTGCTCACGGGTCACTTTCTTCAGTGCCACTGCAACTTTGAACGGTCGCTAAACGAATTGTTGCAAGTGGAAGACTCCCTGTGGCTCACGTAAGCCATGAGCCATGAAGATTGTTAAATGTTAAGCAGGAAAAAGGGGTGCAAAGGGAGCTCCCCGCTTCAGGCCTGCTTTCCCTACCTGCCCGAGGGCCACAATCCTGCTGGGTTTTCTTTCCCCTCCTCTGGCAGCTGAGGGCACATCTGGGCCTGGCGTGATTTGCGGGGCACAGTCCCATCGCCCGAGCGAGCGAGCGCATGAGTGGCAGCAGGCTGGACTCCCCCCAGTGCAGCCAGCTTGCGTTGGGCAAGGTGGGCCCCTCCGCCACTTAATTGTGTCTCTTTGCGGCTCATCGCTCTGCCTGTGATGTGCGGAGAGGGACCGGGATGCCAGCTGGGCGCAACCAGGCGAGGAAAGAAGGCTGTGGGAGATGGGCACGCCCCTGCTTCAGCCTCGGGGGTTTCCAGAATGTGGGACTGGCTGGCGGGCAGGGAGCTTCCTCTCTGCCAGTGGAGACTGAGGGGGGCAGAGTTCGGGAGGTCCCCCTCTGCTTCTGATGGAGGCTCCGGTCGGACTTGGATTGTGGACCAGGAGCCGAAGGGGCCCTTCTGTGCTCTGGCATCTCGCTTGATCCAGGGAGGAGCAGCTATTTTTCAGGAGCTGAGGCTGAAGCTGCCAGGTGGGGACCGAGTCCCCAGTTGCCATGGGGAAGAAGCAAACAGAGATCCTGTCTCGGCAGGTAACCCAAAAGCTGCGCTTGTCCTTATAAGGACGAGGCACCTCTTCCTTCTCTTCCCATTTGTCTGCAGTATCAATAACCTTGCGTCATCTCTCTCCCTACCCCCACCCCCGGGAGTGGCACGCAACGAGGATGGGGCTGGAAGCCAAAGGGTGGCTGGGGGGGGGGGGGAAGTGGGTCATTCAAGGACTGGATCCATGGCAGGACTGGGGCTCTGCAGCCACGATTCCCTTTGCCATCCGGGGCCAATCTCCTGAGTTGCTTGAAGGGAGGCTGGTGAACTGCAGCTCTGGCCCGGAAGGAGGAACGTTTGGGCTGAAGAATCTCTGCCGCCCCGTTGCTTCGGCCGGGACCGTCCCAGTCTGTTACCAGCCATCCGAAGCCTCCCCTCTTAGCACTGGTTGGCAGGCTGGCTGGGGGCTGTGGTTAGACACCAGACGGTGCCTCCTCAAGGGTGGTGGTGATGGCTTCCCACCTACCTGTGGTTCCCCTCATGCTGAACCACGGCCCCCTGCAGCCCTAACCCCCCACCACTGTGGAATCCATCCTTCATGGGGGTGGACCTTCAGCTGGCTCAACCTCTGGAACCTGCAGTGATGACCCCAGACACCTCATGACCTCCTCGTGCCAACAAGGCCAGTGACCTTTTCTGCCCTTCTTCAAGTCTTTCTCTCCTTGCCTGTTTGCCTCCCTGGCCTGGAGAAGTTTCTTGTTCTTAATGCTGATTGAGAAATACCTGCAACGGGCAGGACTGGGCCACTGCCCTGGCTTGGCTTTGAAAGAAGCGGGAGGAGGAGGAGGAGGCGATCCTGACTCACCCAAAGGCTTGGAGACAGATGGGCTGTTATGCCAAAGCACCTTTTCCCAGGACGTGGCGGCTGTTTGAGGACAGGCCTGCAGGGTTGGCTAGTCCAGCGGGTCAATTAAAAAGTCTGTGTGGCCCTTTCTCATCCGAGGCTTGGAACAGTAATAATCAGAATTATGAAGCTGTCAAACCTTCGAGAAGATTCTCCACCCAACATTGTCCAGGTGTGCTGGACTGCAAACGCTCACCTGCCAATTAGCTTCCTTTATTGCTAAACATGTATGCCAAAACTCCTCAATCTTAGCAACTTTAAGACATGTGGACGTCAACTCCCGTGGCTGGCTGGGGAATTCTGGGAGTTGAAGTCCACGCGTCTTGAAGTTGAGAAAGGATGGTTTATACCTTCTTTGGTCTCCCACAAAAGCCTACATCCAGACATTTAAATGTCCGAAATGTTAAAATTTTAAAAAGTTAACTGCCTAATTGCTTCAGGAACCGGGGAAAGCATTTCTGTCAATTGCCACCCCTGGTCATAAGGTGCTTTCCATAGAACAACAGGAAGCTGCCAAGGTGACTATTCAAAATTAGATAACAAAGACATTTATGTTTGCACGAACGACGTTTAGCGTTTCTCGCTTACTCGCCTCGCCCCGCCATCGTTTCCCTTTTTGCAGTTCCTAAAATTCCATGCCGTGCTTTGGGGCGGAAGCCCTTTCCCTGAAATGCTGATTTTTCAAGGTCGAGTTGAAAAGGCATCATCGACTTTACAAGTCTCTGTGATCTCTCTCTTGAGTAACCTTCCTTCTTTTCCCCAGGAGAGCTACCAGAATAAGGGGATGCTTTAATTAAGACCTGATTGGCTTTTTTGGCCCGAGGTATAAATAAAGAGTTATCGTAATTATGTGCCTGGACTGGTTTGCTTCTTCTTTTATTTATCATGGTTTTTCTCAGTGCTGATGGTGCATTTGAGGATTTGTGGGTTTTGCAGGGTGGGAGTGGAAGGCCTTAACCACTTTTTCTTTGGTGGCTTCCCAGTATTTGGTGGGCCTCCTGGTGGGGGTCATAAGCCACAAGACACCGTTCCTGGCTGGGGCGTTGTTGAGTGATGGCTTCAGAGGTGTTAATAGGCTTTACATCTGAATTCCTTCCACAGTGACTCTCGGGCTGTAACGCTTGGGAGAAACAGGTGACACACTCACTTCCGAATGTGGGTGCCATGAGTGGCTTCAGTTAGGGTTGCCCCTGAAATCCAGAGTGACTCAGCTGAGTTTCCACAAGCTTGCAAAATCCGTTCCTCCATCGTATGATGGGTTGCCAGGGGACGTGGGTGTGCTCAGAAGGGTGTGTCAACCCTCTGAGATAGTCCAGACTGGGAAACCGACACCTTGATTGTAAGGATGGAAGAACAGGAAGTTGCAAGAGCTCCCATTCCACCTCCCCCACTTTGCCTTTGCTTCTCAGACAACATGGGGAGGTCATTTCTGAGACGTTTTCTCAAATTACACTTCTGGGTTGAATTCAGGTCCCGTTTTATCAGTTGGTTGTCTAGGCTGCCTGCCAAGGTCCCTCTCACAGCCCTTCCCCTCTCCTTCCTGGGACGGATGTCGGGAGTTCAGGGTTGGCTGGGTCGTGTCCCTTCTTTAGCCATTCAAGACCATCCTTGGTTTTGCAGAAGAACGTGAAATCTTAAGGAAATAGAAACCTTAAATTAAGTGAATGTTTCAGTGAGGCTGGAGGGTTGCTCGATGGCGTTCAAATATTATTTGAGTTGGGGGAAACCTTTGTAATCAGGAAGGTGGAGAAAAAAGAGAAAGGAGGAGAAGGAGAAAGAAGAAAAGAAGGGAGAAAGAAGGAGAAGGAAAGAGAAGAAAGGGAGGGAAAAGGAAAAAAAGGAAGGAGAAGAAAGAAGGGAAAGATGTTTATAGCAGTCAATGACCATCCCAGGAACAAAAATGATCCTCAGCAGGGACAACGGACCCCTCAATCTTTTCCAGCAGATGGGACAGGATCCTTAGGAAAGTCCACCTTCGAGGATCCAGCTGTGACCCCCCTTTTTGTCGCCCCCCCAGGTGATTCTGGAGGTGGAAAAGGGGGAAGATGAGCAGGGGCAGATGGGAAGGGCAAAGGGCACCTGTGTCTTTGCTGCTTTGGCAGGGTGGTGACCATCGTCCTGGTGGCGGTGAGTGTGGTGTGGCTGCCTATCCTGCAGAGCTCCAACAGCGGTCAGCTCTTCATCTACATCCAGTCGGTCACCAGCTATCTGGCCCCTCCCGTCACTGCCGTCTTTCTCCTGGCCGTGTTTTGGAAGAGAGCCAATGAGCAGGTGACTTCGGTGTTTTGTGTGTATGTGTGTGAGCGAGTGTGCACCCTCATTGTCTTCAACATGCTGAACCTCTGGCTGCCCCAATGGTGCTCGGGGAGGCCAGGGTACAAAACCATCCATCCCAGTTCAGGAGAGCCTTGTGGTGTGTTGGATGGCTGTTATGGGACGCTGGCCTTGGGGAGGCCATGTGTGGCTCACCTGGATTCGGAGAGAAAGGTGCATGAATCCCAAAGAATGACCCTTACCGTAGCCTTGGTTGGGGAATGCTGGCTGGGGAATCCTGGGAGCTGAAGTCCGCAAGCCTTGACGTTGCCCAAGGGGGACTCCCCTGGTCTAGATGGCCTTGGTCTCCTTGTGCAGGGGGCCTTTTGGGGCCTGACGGTGGGGCTGGCAGTGGGGCTGAGCCGGATGGCCTTGGAGTTCGCCTACCCAGCCCCCCACTGTGGCGTCCTGGATCATCGGCCTCCGTTTGTGAGGGACCTGCACTACCTCCACTTCGCTCTCCTCCTGTGTCTCCTGACTGCGGCCAACGTGGTGGGCATCAGCTGGCTGACGCTGCCCCCGTCTGAAGCCCAGGTGAGTCCGGAAAGGTGGGCTGGCACAGCCCCTGGAGGGCATGGCTCCTCCTCCATGGAGGGGGCATCTGCAGAGGTGCCCCTGGGAGGGCCAAATCCCCTCCCTTTCCAAACTGGAGGGCCAGGAAGGAAGGAGTTAGTGGCAGAGCATTTGGGGGCAGGGGGGATAATTGGGCGGTTCGTCTGGCCCCTCTGCTGGGAGGGGGAGAGGCGAGCTTCATCTCCAGGCTGGATGCGTGCCTGCTGCTCTGCCGGCTGACTCAGAAGGGCTTGGTTGTGTCTCCAGCTGAGCCGAAGCCACAACTGAGAAGCCGCTGGGCTGGGGACTCTGAGCTTCAGAGCCTCCGACCGGCCACGCCGCAGCGAAGCATGATGGGTGAGCCGGTCCTGCATTCCGGGAGGGAGGGGGGGGGCAAAGCTGCCCCTCCCAGCAGTGAGTCGTCCTCCCCTTCCCCGCCTCCTTTTGCCCCCAGAGAAGTGCTGGGAAACAGCCTGTCCTGGAATCCACTCTGACTCCTCCCTGGGAACCAGCGAGGTTTCCCGGACTGGGTCTGGGGGCTTTTGTGCCCGTTTCCAGGATGGAGGGGGGATGAAGGCTTTTGTCCCTTGGCTCTGGAGAAGGTGGAAGGTGCCGCCAGAAGGATGTTCTGGGCTGGAAACTGGTCCACCCCCTCCCCCCAAAACAGTCCTCTTCTTATGGCCCCAGGCAAGATGCCCCCTACGAGTTGGGAGGGGAGGGGGAGAGGGAAGAAAAGGGTAAGGAGAGAAGGGACAGGTGAGGAGAGGAAGTGAATGGGTGAAGAAGGGATAAGGAAAGGGAAAGGAAGAGAAGAGTCAGGGTTCATGTTTTATCAGCTGCCACAATTCTATTTTCCTGTTTTGGAAACCACTGTAGATAAAGGACGTGACTTGGTGGACTCGACGGTCTCTGGAGGCGCCTTCACCTGCCCATCTCTCTGGAGCCCCGTCCCTGCCTGGCATGGGGAAAGACGGTGGGTCTCTGGGGCAGGAGCCAAATTCCTCTGCTTCTGAGGATGAAGACAAAAAAAAGCACAGCCAGCCTCCCAGGGACAGAAAGTGAATGGCTGACATTTGGGGGGGCACCTAAAGGGCATCCAGCCCCCGCTAGGGCTGACGGACACCTGCAAGTGCCGGCCAGGGCAGAGTCATGAAATGGCCTTGGTATGCAAGCAGGAGGCAAACCTTGATTGTTCTCCCTGGCGTTCCTACTCCAAGGTGGACTGCTCCTGCATGTGGAGGTTGGGTGGCAATTATGTCTGGGGAGAGCGCCATCTCTGGGCACCCTGATTTTTACTGTAGGCTTCTCCTTCTCTCCCTGCCAGCTGCCCCAGAAATCCCCCAGCCGGGGTCCTTCTGCACCGAGAGGGAGGCCGAAGGTGCCCCAGGGAAGGGTGGCTGGAGCACGCAGAGGGCAGCCAGCTTCTGGTCCCAGGTCTGCTCTGCCAATGCCCTGGTCCTCCTCTGCATCAACCTCTTTTTCTACGCTTACTTCGCTTGAAGGGGTTTCTTTGGGGTGGGGCAGGAAGGGTGACCTCGGAGGGAGGGAAGGGGCTGCGTTCCAAGTGGACTTAAAGGGGGGGGGAGGTTGTGGGTGCTTCTCAATCGATTTCCGCCCTGGGGTCCTTGGCAAAGCAAAGGGGCTTTTGGAAGAAGAATTTGAAGAAAATTTCTCCAAAGGGGACTTGGGGGTTTAAAAGGAAAACTTTTATTTCATTAAGAGATTTTTTTTCCCCTAGGAATGAAAGAAATGACTTGGGGGTGGGGGTGGGGGGGGCGTTCTGAGCAGCAAGGAGTTCCTAAGTCCTGGTTGCCACTTTGCTAGGCTCTTCAAGTAGCCGAGTGTCACAGAAGATAAAACCCAATAAATCAATTTTGGAAACTTGTGTCTCTGGCAAATAAGAGCAGCTTAGGAAGAGGAGAACTGTCGCCCCGCCTCCTTGGAGGCCCTGGGGTGGTCTGAGGGTCACTTGGAGGTTGAATGGTGGCCGGCCCCCAGCAAGGAGCCCCGCCAGGTGGAAAAACGCCTTCCAGCCCCAGGCAGTCTTGATAAGCTTTGGGAGCATCTCTGCAGGTAGCTGAGCAAACACCTGGATTAGGGCAGGTCTCATAAAGATTAGGGGGGCAGCAGAAGGCCAAGGAGGGGACTGGTGGACTTTCTGACTTGCTGGGTGGTTATCAGCACCTTCATTCCTGGCACTTGGCAGCTGACCAAGAGCACTGCGCAGCAGAGAGAGCTGGACTGGATAAGGAAACGCTGAAAGAAAGAAAGAAAGAAAGAAAGAAAGAAAGAAAGAAAGAAAGAA
>BLBF01000067.1:12555903-12614106 GCA_015471245.1 Laticauda colubrina
GATTCTGCTGAAACGTTGCTACAACTTTAACAGAACTACAATGACGTGGGATAATACCCGAAGGAAGCTAAACAGCATATATATGTATGTATGTATGTATGTATGTATGTACACATACATACACACACACACACAAACACACATATATTGGCATAAGTACATCTATATATTACATTTAGTTCCCAGCCAATATGGCCAAAGACCATGTTTGCTATGAACTGTAGATACCATACTGTATCACATCTGCAGAAAACATGAAGTCTGGATCTCAGTCACAAAGCTGAGAAACTGGCACTTTATAGGGCTATAAGGCAGCCTTTGTTTAATTTCGTTTTAACTTGCTATTATTTCATTTGCTGTTTAACTTATTCATCTTTTGTTTTTAATTTTTAATTCATCACAGCATAAATGTGATACAAATATATTAATTATATCTATTAACTCAGTTTATGGGAAAGCAGTTGTAATCCCCTTTTGAGCCTGATGGTTTGTGATCTTCCCTGGAAGGCATGGAAAGGCTGCCTCTCAGTGACTTAAATAGGTTACCCAGGGCGACATCAGGGCTGTGGTGTGAATCCATCAAGCAAACCCTTATTTGCCACAGTTATTTTTGATTCCTCTCTTGTTGAGCATAGTAAGAGGGTGCTTTTTTAGGAGGTGAACTTGGAGCCCAACATGCATAGAAACCGACTGTTGTGTTCCCCTAAGATGCAGGATTTCTGCTGCATCTTGAAACTATTTTCCTGGGTTATTTGGAAGTTGATCTGATGAAGATTAGTAATAGTGACACATTTCCCTAAACAGAGCTTGGCTTGCAGTTCTTAGCTACCCTGAACGAAAGACGTTGCTCAACCGTCACAGAAAGGGCTAGTGAAACTCAGTCTGCCGAATCTGCTCCGTGGACCATAGGTCAGTTTGAGAAGTTATGCTCCAAACCTGAGATGCCCATGGCTTATAACAGCTGGACTAAGGGGCAGAAACATTGGCTTGCAATTCCCTTCCTAGCTGGGAGGGTGAGTCGGTGAGAGCGAAGCACAAGCTATGAAACAAGCCCTGCCCTGAATGTCATCTTTTCATCCTGTTGCTCTCCGAGTGACTAGAGTTGGGTGAGAGGCGGCATTGCTTACAGTAAAAATAGAGGCCCCCGCTCTGCTTTTCCCAAGCAACCCTCAGAGTGTGTGTGAGCTGCTTGCCGGAAGCAGGGCCCATTTGTGGGGGGAGGGGATTTCAGCTCTCCTGGGGCATCGCGGCCCCCCCCCCCCTTAATCCCTGCCTGCTTTGAGGCCTTGGGAAGATGGAAGGAGCGGCAGTGGAAAAGTACAGAATTCTAGGCCGGTTCCTCACTTCTCCTGAATTTCAGGTTTTAATGCACTTGTCTTAAGCCAACCTCACTGACATAAATGGCTGATGGAAAAAGTATTTGTCTTCAAGCTTAGTTTTTAGTAGCCAGAAAGGATTCCCATGCTCGATGTCCCTGTAGTTTCTGTAGCTTCCCAACATGCTTGGGGGAGACTTTTATGACTTTGGAAGCAACTTTAATGGTTAATTGTTGTTGCATGCCTTGCGATGAAGAAAAGAAGAAATGGAAAATGTTTGCTTCTAAAGATGTTCTTCATGTTTAGACAGACACTCTTTAACTCCTCCTTTAAAGGTTCAAAAAACAGATTCACCTTCTCCCCCAGATTGTAGTTGCCAGCTTACTTAAGGGATTTAAGTGGAGCTAAATTGCATACAGTCTTGTCTGGATCTTCTTTATAATATAATTTTTTTCTTCTTTAAAGTTATACTCGTGTTTTGAAAGTTGTTTGACGATGTTCACTGGTTGGTATCCTCTTGATCTTATTGAGTTAATCTTGAAAGCGTAAATAATAGATTCTCTGGGCTATTGTGATTTATGAGGTTTAGTCAACTCTCTGAATCTGCAATTAAAGAATGAAACTGTTCTTGCATAAATGAAGCAGAGAACAAGCAAACAAAACTTTCGTTGTTCGGTTTAGTATACGGATGTCTTGATTTTTATCCCCTATGCCTCCTTGGTTTAGCTGAAGGCAGGTAGAATATTAAAATTAACTGCTTAATTAAATTGAGTATATTTTATGCGACATGAACTCTGCATTTCAGGGGACAAAAGTAAAAAAAGATTATGTCAAACATCCAATTCCAGGTATATGTTTAGGGTTTTGTTTGTTTGTTATTGCTTGCTGGCTTGGCAACATTTGTGTCTTGAATATTTGAACACTCTATAACCTTAGTTGAATCAATAATGTTACACATAACTCTTGACAAAGTTGCCCTTTTTTTAGCCAGTTTGCTACAGTCCCTTTGACCAAAAACAGAGTTGGCACTTCAGTAAGGCAAGGGTACTTTGGAATGATTTGCAAACACTTCCTGTTTTTCATTTCAATAAAGCAGAGAGTTTAATGTGTCCTAATGCAAGATCATTGAGCAAGGATTGTCTGGAGGTTTGGTAACACAGATGTTGTGCCTGCAATGTCCAGATTGTTCACAATACCATTTAGTGCAAGGCAACTTTTCTGAATTTTGTAAGCTTTATTTTAAAATGAGTAAATTGTCATTTAAGCATTTGGGAAATATTTTCCTGTGGCACATCCCATCTATCATAAACACCTTGTAAAACCAAGAGAAGTATAAATGGGTTTTCTTCTCTGTTTCCACAGCAGTGTGTAAGATCTGCAGTGGTCCTACTCTGCACCCCAAGAAAACTCTGGGTATGGAAATTTGATTTTATTCTCTCTGTAATCTAGCTTTCCCTATCCTTCACTATCTAGATACATTGAATTGCAACTCCATTAATCTCCAGACAGTCTGTTTGTGTTTATCTACTTGACTCTTTGCTGTACTGTTAAGAGGAGCCTACATTGGGCAATGCGATGATATCAGCATAATTTCAGGGCTGGAATTGTTTGAGGCCTTCCTCACATATCTACAGCTCTCTGCTCTCTCCATTCCTTAAATAGCAATGTGTTTGTGTTTTAATCTCAGAAATACTTGGTGGACTTGTTGTTCCTCATGAATCAGGTTTCCTGTTTTCCTCCTCCTCCTTTCTCAGTGATTTATGTTGATGGTTCAACAGGATCTCTTCTGGCTTTTGTTTCAAAAGCACCCAATTGTGTAATGCGCCTTGAAATACGCAACACGTACGAAAGGCACATGGTGAAATCATCCTGTTGGGGAAAGGCAGATCCCTTGATGGCGGGTGGGCACTCCTAAGCTCCTTGGGGCATGATGGTACAGCAGATGAGGTTCCTTAGGAATCCGAGCTCCATAAACTTGGCCGATAATCCCTGTTTTCCCATAGCTTTTCTACAGAAAAATTATCCTGAAAGCACCTCGGTCCCAACTGTAAAGTTGCAGAGTCAGAGTTAGTAACAGATTCACCAATTCTTTGCTTAAGTTTTCGTTCTAGAAGCCCTGAGTGATTAGGGGATAGCACAGAAGAAGAAAAAGATAAAAACAATAAAATAGGCACATGTCAGCCTGCCTTCAAGTGAGACAATCCTATCAAAGTTTTGAAAAGGGACTCTGTCACGGTCTCTTTGCCTAGGCAACTGTTACCTGAATGATGAAACGGGAGATGTATGAAGAAAAGTAGTTTGTGCTTTAGAGAAATGGCACTGATTCCCTTCTTCTTTCCTGAAATACATTTTACTTTCTAAACCTTAGCTTGATTCTTCTTTTTTCCCCCTGCAGAACTTCATGTTTGGACAGTTGGAAGGCAAGAAAATTCCAGGACTCCTTGCTGTTCTTCTGTTGAAATGCTTCCCCCCCCCTTTTTTTTTTTTTAACCAAGGCAGGAAAGATCTGATGTGTGTCCTGCATATGGACTTCATAAAGTCCAGTTTTATTGCATCTGCTCATAATGCCCAGTTTTATTGCAGCTGTTAACAGTGTGTATGTTTGCATGTGACAGAATGAAAGATAGGATTCATTTTCCTGTTTAGCTCTGGAAACAAATCTTTTGATTTCCCTCCCCCCCCTCAAATGCACAGCCTCTTTGTCTTATTGGTGTCTGATATTTTGTGACTTCTACCTCAAGTCCCTCATGAAAGATTTGAGCAATGGGTGTAATGAAAACCCAGTTCTCTGTTCATCCCCCTGACATGTCACCGAAAAGGGGGCCATTTAGAATTGAAGGGCAGGGGGGAGGAGAGTTGAGGCTTCCTTCCTGTATCTCCCAGAGAGGTTGGGGGTCTCTTTTGCTCCTTTTGTACCACCGGAAATAGTTGGATTCCAGAGCTGCAAGGGGTCCCAGGCTTCCCTTTGAAGTCTGGTGGGGTTTAATTCCAAGTCAACAGATGGGGCATGGGCCATCCTGTGCTTCCTCCCCCCCCTCCCCAAAGTGGTATTAGACCTGGAACAAGAAACATGTCTGGCATGTTTTACATTTTCGGTAGAAGAATGCAGGAACATCTTCTGGCTGTTGCTTTTGATCGGCTTTTTAAAAAAACCTGTAGCTACGTAATTTTATTATCCTGAAAACTGAGAACTTTCCTGCACTTTCAGTAAATTGTGATTTACTTTCCTTACCCACAGAGTATTACGATATGAATCTCCTTTTGCCCTGTGCTCTAATAAGTGGGAAAGTAACTCAGGGGTGTCCAACCTTGGCCTCTTTAACACTTGTGGACTTCAACTCCCAGAATTCCCCAGCCAGCAATTGAAGTTGAAGTCTGCAACTATTAAAGTTGTCAAGGTTGGACACCCCTGGGTTAACTTGAGTTAACCCTCAGGACTGAAGTTGTGATAAAACAGTGTGCCTGGTGCTAATTATTCATGTTTCCTGCTCTTCGCTTTGGAGTTTTGAATGCTAAATTGTATTAATTGGTTTATTGCTGATAAATATAAACATTTATTCCTTCTCTGTATATGGCTCCTCTGTAGATACATCTGTGGCGTCCTACTTAATGAAAAGAAAGGCCTTATCTCTAAAACGGGGAGCCCAAGCTATATTGTGACTTTGGAAAGCTACGCATGTTAAGATCAGCTTAGGATTTGGAAACCACAAGTTAGAATTTCTGAAGTCGGTGGTGGATCTCTTACTTCTGTAAAGAAAACTACCTGAAAGTGTCAGTTGCTCCTTTCATGACAGAGCCTGGATTGTGTTAGAAACGAGGCTTATGGCCATTAGGGACCACAACTATTGTGAGCATCTGAAGCTGCTTCTGAGATTGTAAAATGCTTTGTCCAAGGTTTTGTCCAAGGACAGGACTAAAAAGAAGCTCCCAAGGGCGAAAGGACCGTTTGCCATAATGTGGTTTTGGGAAGAATTTAGCTTCCAATCTGCACATGGTTCCCCCTCTGCCCCCCTTTCTCTTGTTCATAGCCCTGCCTTCCGCCTGAGTCACAGGCTCTCCGTTGGCTGAGAAGGCCAGAAAAGGCAAAGTGTTTTCGAGGTGGGACATGGGCTGCATCAGGCATATCAGGAGGCCTCGTTGCAGATACGGCTTCAGTTGCAGGAATAAATCACAAGAGCCCAAGAGTGACAGTTTGCTGCAACTGCCCGAGCAGTTCCCTCTTTTCTCCTCTCTTTTCTCTCAGACAATCCACTCGCTTTCCGGTGTTTTCGCCAAGCAGCTGCTGCATAAAGTTTTAATTTTGATTCGTGCTGCAGTTGCAGCTTCAGGGCCCTGTGGAGACCCCGTTTCTGCTGAGTTTACACGTTTCCTGGACGATTCATCAGCAAAGTAACAATCCGCCAGGGCCTCTTTAAAGAAGAGCTAATTCCCTGCTAATGTAATGCTTTGCTTTTAATGAAAGCCATTTATTATGTCTTTTCTATACTTACCCAAGGATGATCTATCTTATCTTTTCTGCTCTGCCTGAGGGCGCCTTGGCAGAAGAGGGTCAGAGGAGGTGCCCTTATGCCTATCTCGGGTGTGCCAGGGTGGGTTCTCCACACTGAGATTACTTCCCTGTGGGCTCCGTGATTCGGGGAACTGGCCAGAGTGCCTTACGCAGAGCAATAGATGGCCCCGCAAGGAGGAGGGGAAACGATTTCAACAGAGGTGGCACCATCTTGTCTGGTTCCTTTCTCCTGGTCTTTTATCTGGCACCGCAAGCTGCTCACGGTGATCCTATCTCTGTGTCTGGAGGCTCTGGTGAAGAGCTCTTGGAGCGCTACTGCTTGCACGGGGTTACCTCGCATTGCTGGGAGTGGAGTTGGGAGCCTCTTTCGGGAGCGACCTCGGCTGTGATTTAGCTAGCTAGGTGCCGCTGAGGTGAGCTCCGGTCCCGTGAGCCAATGGACGGTTCCTTCTGTCATGTCAGAGTGGGTGGGATGCCGAAGTTGGGTTCGGCCACCTTTTGAAATGCAAGGAAGCCATTGCTATGGGGTTACTAATGGGGTTCCCCCTCCCTTTCAGGCCAAGCTCCCTGGTTCCTTTCGTACCGTTGAGGAGAGGAAATGACTGTATCGGACCTCGCTGCACGTCGGTTGTTCTCACTCCGTCTTTCTGCCCGAGGGACTCGCAGGGGGGGAACCGTTGCCCTGGCGGCCGATTCCTGAGGACTTTGGGGAGGGATCTGCCTTGACGGAGCAGGAGGCAAAAATGACAACTTCGTCGATCAGGCGGCAGATGAAGAACATTGTGAACAATTATTCGGAGGCCGAAATTAAGGTCCGGGAAGCAACTTCCAATGACCCCTGGGGCCCCTCCAGCTCCTTAATGACCGAGATTGCAGACCTGACGTACAACGTGGTGGCCTTCTCGGAAATCATGAGCATGATCTGGAAGCGGCTGAACGACCACGGCAAGAACTGGAGGCACGTCTACAAGGCTCTGACCCTGCTGGATTACCTGATCAAAACCGGGTCGGAGCGGGTGGCCCAGCAGTGCAAGGAGAACATTTTTGCCATCCAGACTTTGAAAGATTTCCAGTACGTGGATCGGGACGGGAAGGACCAGGGCATCAACGTGCGTGAGAAGTCCAAGCAGTTGGTCTCCCTGCTGAAGGACGACGAGCGGCTCAAGGCCGAGAGGGCCCAGGCCCTAAAGACCAAAGAACGGATGGCTCAGGTGGCCACTGGGGTGGGGAGCAATCAGATCTCCTTCGGCCGAGGGTCCAGCCAGCCCAATCTGTCCACCAGCTACTCCGAGCAAGAGTATGGCAAATCTGGAGGCTCTCCAGCTTCCTACCATGGTTGTAAGTGTAGGTTGTGGGCTTTGGGGTTCTTCCACACTCTGCCCCTCTTCCGACTGGAGGAGATGTGGGTCTGTGAACCAGCTACAGGGACCTGGGGTGTGGCCCTCGCTCGGCTGGTGCTTTCCCTTTGAAGGACGTTTCTCGCTTGGATGTTCTCCGGAACAGAATAAGAAGCCCTGAAGTTGGGTTGGAAACAGTTCCCCCATCCTTACCTTCCTGCAGGTGTTCCATCCCATCCCGCTTAGTTATAATTTTGAGTCTTATTCTCTGGTAGAGAATTTTGTTGCATCTTTAAAGATTGAGAAATGTCTCATTGAACTGTGAGAGCTGAAAGGTTGTAGTACTAGATTCTTGGACGAGTAATAGTAATTTTCTGTGAAATAGTAAATTTCTGTGAAACTGAGAAGCCTGGTTGCCATTCCCTTCACCCCCCCCCATCCCCCACTTTGGGCAACGTTTCCCAGACAAACTAGTGGGGAGCACTGGGATTCCCCAGAAGGCTCAGGCAGCTGAAATACCCTCTGGGAAGGGGGGTCACTGCTCGTGTCAGAGAACCCGGCCTGAAGGGTTCTCAGAGTTGCCCCACGGCAGACCTCAGGTTTTTGACTTCCTTGTAGTTTGGGCATCCCAAGGTTTCTGGAAGCGGCAACAGAGCAGGTCTCAGGGTGTCAAAATTGGATCTACTCAGTGCCATCTTGCGCAAACATCTGAGGGAATGATCAGGCGCTTTGTAGCAGGATAACAAAGGATCCCTTCATGGGTTACAAGGAAACCGTTTAGGCTGGGCCGTTGGGAGACGAGGCTATCACTGCAACGCTGGGATGCTCCGGAAATCTAAGAAATTGTGGTGATTGAGCTCTCCTTGCTGGTCTCCTCATGACATCAGGGGTTTCAATGTGGAGTAGAAGGTGGAGGTAGGTCGCTTCAATTTGCAGGCACCGTTTTATAAAATGTAACGGAAACTTCACTGGGGAAGTCAGCGCATCTCAATCCGAAATGCTGCTGTGATTTTATATCCCGGAGAAATTTTAAGCATGCCTCAGAAACAACTTGCAGTTAGCTGAATGTGGAAACTGAGGGAGGTGAGCTGTCCTAACCAGATGTACTCAGGCCAACTGTGCTAAATCCTGAGGGTTTTGCTCTCTGTCCTTGGTGTGCATGGAATCGTCCTTATCAAGGCTTCCTGGTCTGGATCCAGGGGAGGATGAACATTTCGCTTTGTTTGACGTTGCGCCCAAACGAACGCTTCATGGACCGAAGCAGGCCTGGGGAGCTGTACTTACTAGGAGCGTAAGCAAAATGCCGGGGAGAGCGTAGCTTTTGGGCAATATTTCTTTATGAGGATTGTCTAGTTTGCCCTTCTAGCTTTACTTACAGAAGATGCCTGGGATAGAAGCCTAATGTACTTTTGTACATTAAGTGTGCCCTTTTTCCAGGGAATAATGGCAGACGGTGGGGTGCATGTCAGCAGCCATAAGAGCCTCCCAGGCTGTTAGGTTGCCCCTAGGCCCGGCTTGCTAGTGCCATCTGAAAGGGCCTCATGCCGGCCTCCTTGGCTGCATTAGAGAGACAGCAGTTCTGTGTTTAGGGTGAGGCCAGTTTAGGGCCTGCCTTCAAGAGTGTCAGCATCAATCTTAAAGGGTGGGGCCTAGGGGCTCCTACTTAATCAGACCCTCTTGGTACCCCACCTGGCTTTCGGATCAGTCTGCATGTGAAGCCGGCGAAATGGGGAATCTCAGCTTGCCCATCCTATCACTTTTGGGGAGAGGGCAAGTTAGAGTGGAGAACCATCTTTGCAATCCCCTCTTCCCAGCCCCAAATATTTGTGGCTGTAAATCTCATGTTTACTTTTCCTCAGCCATATTTGGCAGTTTACAATTCTGGGTTATCTGTTTCTTACTAAAAGGATAGTTGGGTTGGGTTCTAATCTGTCTGCCCAGGGACCTTACTGTTAAAAGGTAAATGAGAGGAATGTCCCCCCCTTGGCTTCAGTTGTGGACGTGTAGCTGACCCTGCGGAGGACGGCTGAGGTGGTAAAGGGGAGGCTTCAGCAGCAGAGCTGCTCAGAGAGAGCCAAGCTTGTGCCTGTTTTTCCTTTGCAGCTACTTCACCAAGAGTGTCTTCAGAACTGGAGCAGGCCCGACCTCAGACCAGTGGGGAAGAGGAACTCCAGCTGCAGCTGGCTTTGGCCATGAGCAGAGAAGTGGCAGAACAGGTTGGTTTCTCCCAGAGCAGCAGCATCACCTGGTACACTTTGGGTTGATCTGCTGTCTACTCCAGAAAGGTGAAAGGAGGAAAAGGGCTGAGAAGAGCACAGCTCTCCGTTCCCTTCCCTTCTGGGTGTGGTTGGTTGGATTAGCAGGGGGTCGGTTCTGCAACCCTGTAGGGGCCCTGTCGGCACCACCCTAATCTCCCTATTAACTGCAAATCGCTCCTGAAAACCTGCCTCCCAGCTTGGCTGTCATGGTTAAGCAAGGAGCTGACGATCCGTGGAAGCCTATGACAGCTGTTACGAGTTACACATGATCAAAGGAAAGCTGCAGTCTTTTGGGGAATGGATGTGAATCACCCCATTGGGCCACTCTGGAACCATCAGTCAAATCCTGAGCAAAACCATTGCAACTCTACGATTAGGCCTTAAGGGCCAGTTTTCCAATCTGGCTTCTAAAACATTCAGTGGATGAGTGTGGAAAATTCTGAATCTTCAAGGCACCCATGCCTCTGCAGGGGAGGTGAAGCAGGAGTGGAGAGTGGGCATTTTAGCTTCCACCAGATCAGGGCTCTCCTGACGTGTCAACTTTAAGATTTGTGGACTTCAACTCCACAACTTCAGTGTAGATGAATGGGTAATGAAGCTGTTACCTGTGATGCAATTTGGCTGGAAGTGTTGGCTGTAGCCTAGACCAGCAAAGTGCCAGCAGAGCCCTTCCCTGTCATGCCAAGGGAAAGTCACGGACGAGCTGGACTTGTGGCTTTGCTTGAGCCATCGTGGGACCCTGGTTTAAGCCTCCCCCTCCTCCTTTCTGCAGGAAGAGCGCCTGCGCCGCGGCGATGATTTGAGGTTGCAGATGGCGTTGGAAGAAAGTCGCAGAGATACTGTCAAATTTCCCAAAAAGAAGGAGGTAGGCGGTATCCTTTGCAAAGAATTCTCAGAGGGAGGGTGGGACAGATTAGAAACAGAGCCAGCATTGCAACTATTCAAAGACAGGGTGTTTAGCATAAGATGGCATCCTTTCCCTACTGGGATGAAAAGCCCAAGTGATCAGCCGAGGGCTCCCGAAAAGGGTGAAATGGTGCATTTTGCCCCCTTCCTTGCGCTCCTGTCTTCCTTTTGAAAAAAGGGGATTTGTGGGGGTCCTGTGGAATGCTTGTTCCCGGCTAAAAATAACCTTTGTCAGCAGCACGCAGCGTTGCTGGACCTCATGGACGCGCTGCCTTCTTCCGCCACCCCTGCCCCCAAGGGGGAGTCTTGGAAACCCCCAGCTGCAGTCAAGAAGGCTGACCCTTGGAGGGCCACTCCAGCCAGCACCTCCGATCCCTGGCAATCATTCGGTAAGAGTGGGGCAAAGGGGTCTGTTGCTGCCCTCTGCCCCAGAGCCCTCGAGGTGGTGCCAATCCCTGAAGGGTTTCCCTTGTAGTTCGGTGTCTTTGGGAATGCAAGGATTTGGGGGAACATTTTATTCTTAAAACCAGGGAGATGCCACCTCCCCCATCCCAAGGTTCAAGGAAACAGGCTTGCAGCTGCGACGCCTTGCGGGCTTTGACTCAATTCAATAATAGCAGGCCCTTGTTTTTGCTTGCCAGCTCCTTGGCTCCCTGGGAGGGGGCTGAAGAAATCAGATTTATGTATCTAAATGCTGCTGAAAAGGGTGGCTCAGAGCAGAACAGAGGCCTTTAAGTCTCGCTTAGCTGGACTGGGTTTCCAGTGGCATTCACTCAGCGCCTTCTCAGAAGAGGGTCTTGTCCTCCAGGGCTGCCATTTCTGTGTCTGCCTGCTTTTGTCATCCGATTCATGAAAGAGCAACTTGTTTGGGAAGCTTCCACTTAGGGCAGCCCCAGGCAATGAGCACTTCTTGCATGGAATGGTTGATACATTTGCAGGAAATGGAGGCAGCAGGGAAGAGATTAGCTGCTTTCTCTGGAAAGCTCTGCGGTCTTTCCTATCTTCTGGACACGGTGACTGGGAACCTGCACCTGTTTGTAGATGCGAATCAACATTTTAGTGTGTGTGTGTGTGTGTATGTTTTCAACACAGCCAACCAACAGAATTTGGTTTCTCATTTTTCAAATCAATGTGCCAAGAAGACGGGGTGAATAGTGACTTGCTATTTTAATTTTGTCACTTAATCATGCTATGCTAATCAAAAAACTTTAAAAATCCTGCCAGATGCTAGTTTATAATGAATGAGTTATATGGCAATATGCATTGGACAGGCAGCAAGTAGATCCAGATAAGTGGATCTTAAGTGTTTGAGAAGATCAAGAAGGGTTCTTTATGGTTCCTTGTTTAACTTCAACAGAAGCAGCAAAAGATTCCTTTGCCCTACTTGAAATCACATGTGTGAATTTAGGATTTCTCTCGTGAAAAATGCCACACCAAATTCTGGCTTCGGGTTCTAAACGTTGTGTGTATGCTATTTGCACCTGGTCCTGTTGGTGAGCGTCTGAGTTGGCATTAGGGTTAAATAGATAAACCCCTCCAAACGGAAGTTCCCCTCTCACTGGTCACGTCTGACTTTGCTGTGAAGCTTCAGGGTTTGTATCTCCTTTGCCTGCAGGTGCCAAACCAGCTGCCTCTGTTGATCCGTGGGGAGCCCATGCGCCCTCCTCAGCTGCCCAGCCTCTCCCAAAGAGTGCCGATCCTTGGGCTCCTTCCCAGCCATCGTCCGTGGCAACCAAGACAGCCGTGGACCCCTGGGGAACAGCACCAGTAAACAAGCCAATTTCTGCTTCTGGTAAGTAGGATGCCCGGCTAAGTCTAAGGCATCTTCTCTGGCCTGTGGGTGAGAAGGGGCAGAATGACCTTCATACGGATGCAGAGGTGGGAAATAACAACAGCCCGGCTCAAGGGATGGGAATGCTTTCTTAAAAAAATGAAAGACGACGGCCGTCTCTCTTCAGCAAAGGAGAAGCAGTGGACATTCTAAAGCTTTCCTTTTATTCTCCAGACATCCCCTGGGCAAAACAGTTTTTTATTTTGGGGAGCTTTCCTAGGATACAGGTGTTCCTGTGTCAGGACTCCTATCAGTTCCATTCCATTCCTAAGGCCACTGGGAGCTTGGTCTGTTTCTTGAAAGAAATCTACTTTAATCTGTCTGGAGCCTGAGAGGCTCACGTGCTGGGAATTCACTCACCTGAATCTTTGGGTGGGCTGAAGTAACATAGCAGAAGTTTCCTGATGAAGCTAAGTAGGTTAGGGCAGGGGTCTCCAATCTTGGCAACTTTAACATTTGTGGATTTCAATTCCCAGAGTTGAAAGTTGCTGAGGGTGGAGACCCCTAGATGAGGGCATCCTGCAGGGGTCAAGAGCTGGTGGCTCATCCAAACATGGAAAGGCCCTGATCCCAGCCTCTCCAGTCAGGGTGGCCAAGATTCTGGGGTGGAGTTTTGCAGCTGGATGAAACCGGTTATCTTGTCCTCCACTAATGAGAGAGAGAGAGAATTAACAGCCTGATTGGCAGGTGTTGGCGGAAACAGTATTTTTCTAGGATTATAGAGAAGGAGGCCTGGCTGTGGTGGCAAGATTCTTGTTTTGCATTGCAGGTAGCAAATCTTTCGACCTCTTCAGCAATTTGAACGGGACAATTAAAGACGACTTTTCTGAATTCGACACCCTTCGGACTTCTAAGCAAGGTATCTTTGAAATGGACCCCATGGTTGGGCTCTGAAAGGGGGCTTGAACACCTGACGGGAAAACACTGCTGGATGATCTTGATAGCCTTCCCCAAATTAAAAGAAGAAGAAGAAAAAAAATCACAAGGGAGAACATGACTCCTGTGAAGATTTAGGAAAACAAAGTCGTTTATCACAGGCCAGCATTCTCAGGGTCAGTGCTTGGTCAGACTGGGATTTCAGTCCCTTGGACAGGCAAAAAGAAAAAAGAAAAACGAGGGATGAGTCAAGCCACCGACTAACATTTGAGGGGAACGCCTGGCCCAGTAGAGGGAACGTGTCCTTTTGAGGTCGATCTTTTTCAAGAGCCGTGTTTTCTTCCTTTCCCGCGGTTCAGGTTCTGCTTTGTCAGCCCAGAACAGTGGGACTACCAGCCCTGACCTGTCGGACTGCCAGCCAGCCACCTTCTCCTCCAGTAAACAGACCGCTGCTCGGAAAACGCCCGAGTCTTTCTTGGGCTCCAATGCTGCTTTGGTGAATCTGGACTCCTTGGTATCCAAGCCCCCCCAGCCAGCACCATCCCTCAACCCTTTCTTGGCTCCAGGTACGTCTTCGTGCTGAGTTTGCACTTCTTGTTTCTTTGAGACGGTAATTGCCAAAGGTTGGAAACGGGCACGTTAATTCAAGCGCAGCGGCTGATTTCACGATGCGCTTATTTGATAGCTGCGTTTTAAGGAAATAAATGTTTTGCGTGGCGGGGAACAGGACCCAGAAGCACATGGTGGGTTCTTGGGGAGTCAGCTGAAGCCTGGTTAAGGCAGTCATCCTAAACATCATGAAGAAGTGTGGACTTCAACTCCCAGAATTCCCCAGCCAGCTGAGAGGTTGCTGGAGTTTCTCCACACTGCTCCAGAGTCTCTCCTCAGTGGAGGTTTTTGGGGGGATTGCCTGGGAGGAAAGGTTTGGGGTGACTCTGGGGCTCCTGGCCAGTGAGAGGACCCTGGTTCCATGTTTCATTTCCATCCAGACCAGAGTTGCTCAGATGTGCTCCTGGTGAGCCACCACCAGCAGAATCTGAATTCTGTGGTGCTGCAGACCCTCCTCCGCCCCCATTCCTGGGCAGGGCCCCTGCCTCTTTGCCTTGCGCTGAACGGGGCCTTTGTGGCAACCATGTGCTTGTGTAGCTGTTTGCTGCTGTCCGACTGGAAGCCGTGGGGGGCGGACTGACTCTTCCCTCCCCTCTTCTCTGCTCCCAGGATCATCGTCAGTGTCGTCGGCTTCTCCTTCTCCAGCCACAGTCAACCCCTTCCAAGTGAACCAGCCGCAGCCCCTCACTCTCAATCAGATGCGGGCCAGCCCCATCCTCGGAGGCAGCCTGTCCTTCAACACGGCGCCGGGGCCAGAACTGGGGGCCCTTCCTTCTGTGGCTCCCGTGGTCCTGGCCCCCTTGCCAGCTGCAGGCCCTGTGGCCCCTCTAACCCGGATGGGCCCGGGCGTGAGCGTGATGGGGTCCGTGGCACAGCCTCTCCGCCACCCGGGGATGCCCCCCTCAGTCTCTCAGCCGGCCAACGCCACCAACCCTTTCCTCCTCTGAAGGAAGGCCAGAGCGCGGAGCCCCCCTGGGAAAGGTGGGCAGGACCTCCTCTGAGCCTGGCTTGGGCTGAACTGCCAGCGCCGGAGACGGGGGTGGCTAGCCTGGTGGGCTGCTATATGTACCCGCCTTTGGCGGGAACTCCCGGTGCCCTTGGCCATTTGCCCAGCCTGCCCTTTGGCCGCAGGTGGTACTTCTCGTTTGGGTTCTCGGCGGCAGCCTTGCAGCAGAAACACTTCGCCATTTGTCACCAGAGTCAGTTTCTGCTCCCTCCCCTTCCTCCTTTTCGTTACTCATTTCAAGGTAATAGGAAGAGTTTGCCATCTCAAAGAGCCCCCCCTGTGTTGTTTTGTAGGACCATGAGCCGCACCCAGAAGTGCCACAGCCCGAGCCAGCCCCGATCCCGTGCTTGCAAACACACATTCGAGACTCAGAGAGTGCTAGTTAACATGTTTGCACATAACCACATTGCACAAACCACATGCTGTCTAGACTGTTTGGTTCACCCATAGTCCTTACCAGTCTTGGCAAAAGAGGCACCTGGCCTTTGTGTTCTGTACATCCTTGCACACTAAAATGTCCAGCAAGATTGTGCCTCTCTTTTCTCCGCCCCTCCCCTCTGAGGGCCGGGCGAGCTCATCTGCAGGAGGAGAACCGAAGCAAGCTCTGTGAAGTCCCGCAAAGTTTTTGTGAAACCCCGCAAGTGTGCTGTTTTGTATGCAGTGTTGAATTTCTACACTTAACACGGACTGCCCACAGCTTCCCTCTGAATGGCTGGCAGGGTCAGGGCTGGCTTTGGCTCTGTGCTTTCTGATGGTGACTTCATTTGGAAATTAGTTACTCGTGCTCTTTTAATTTGACTTGCATTGCAAGGCTGAAAAAAAGGCATAGGGTGGGGGATACCGAGGTAATCCTGGGATAATACTCGGGAACTGATTTGGGGGTGACCTTTTGTTATTATGCAGTAATCCTTGTATACTTTTGCACTTTTAAGGATAGGGCCGTTTTGGATTTGAGTTCGCCAGGTGAGTGTTCTGTTTTCACTCTTGCTAATTTTTATAATGTTCTTATTTAACAGTCGATAGTTTTGATAGATTTATCAGGTTTAGTGGAAAAATTAAGATACCATCTTTCTTTTCCAGTTCTCTTCTTTTTTTGATTTAATGTTTCTTATTTATATATAAATATTTTAGCTCTTGGTTTTCATAAAGAGAATTTTAAAGGGAATATCGACAAACCCACCTGCTTTTGAACAAAGACGTTTGTATTGGGGGGGGAATATAATAGCTCCTGTAACATGAATTTTGAGAGGAATATGGCTAAGGTGACATTTAAAAAGGAAAACACTACAGTTGCCTTTCAGTTTCCCCGTTTTATGACTACATCTCTCCACTTCATGTTAAAAAAAAACCTCCTGGAAGCCTTTGAGAGGTTGAAGATCATGGAAAATAAATGACTTCTGTTGTAATACTTTTACCAACTTAAAAAAACAAAACATTGCTGTATGAATGTTACTTTTAATTAACTAAACTCTTCTAACTAAAGAATGCACTCCATAGTGTTAATTGGCTCTGTTTACAATCTTCTCTGAAAAGTAAACTTTTGATTCTTTCGGCTCATTGTTTTCCTACTGAGTCCTACTCAGGTTTAAGTAGTTAATAACTGTTTGAAGATTCTTGCTTTCTTTTCAAATGGCAACTACAAGAAAGCACGCATAAACACGTTTGGGTGCTTGACACAGATGTTCTCCACAGCTGGATGAGGTCTCTTGATGTTGCACCCTCGCTGTGCGTAGTCGGGACAGCTGTTGGGTGGCTTTTAATAATTTATTCTTTTGAAGAAACATCCGTGCCAGGGGTGAGCGGACTATGCCAGTGGGGGTCATGGCAAACTTTGTCAAAAGCAGTGGTATGGCTGAAAGTGGCAAGAGGGGTGCTTTGCTGGTGGCCTTGAGGGAAGATATCTGATAATCCAGGATAGCAACAGGACAGACAGACATTGCACGGTTAATGTATGCAAGCAAGTGCTTTCCAATTGCCAGCTGCCTCCACTTCTCATTTTGTGTCCTTCACCTTGCAGCACAGTTGTTGTGTTTGATTCCTCACAACAGGCCATTTCACGCTGCGTAGCCATGAACACCCTAGAGTGGCCTTCTCCACCTAGGTCCTCTTCCAGCTTCTGCTCTTGCCTTGTGTGGCCAGCATGGTCAAGTGGAAGAAAATAGTTTGTATTATATGGAGCTAACCCAGGCACAGAATGCTAAATAAGTATTTTGTTTGCAGTCAACAGGAATGCTATTGTCTGGTGATTTTTTCTTTCTTAAGTAGCCAAAGGTTTTTAATAGCTTAAATTAAACATGTCACGTTCCTGGGATTGCTTTCCTTCCAATTAATGTAGACTAACAACATTAACTGTCCCTTCTCTTCTCCTTTCTTCCAATCCCGCCTTCGTTGAAGTGACCTAAACTTCAGAATTCCCCTAAAGAGATTTTCTGGTTAAATTAATTAATTTATTTCTCCTTTTATTTGCTCAATTTTTATTCAGCCAAGTCTGTCTTTTTGCACTGAGTTTCTCAGTGAGAGAAAAGATGGCTAGCATACATGGGCAAACTGTTGAGGGTTAGAGACAGGAGGTAGTGTTGGCTGGCTACCCACAGATGGGAATAGAGAAAAGGGACTAAAAAGATAACATTCTATGTCCCGGATATTTTTTTTAAAAAATCTCCCTGGTTCAAGGAAAGTGATCACACCCTATTTCTTTCATCTCCATTTTCTAACACCTGTTTTGTATGGAGTAGGGCATAAATATCTAGCCTGACTTGGTTTCTGTGGCAGAATCTTTAGGGAAACGTTTGGAGCTACTTTCCTAACCATGGGAAACTTTTGAATATGTGCTGTTGAATTTTTTATCTTCTGTACAGCTGTCGTTTATCATTTGTACCACTGTATCATATAATGTCCCCTTATAGCAGAAGCATGATGGTCACTCAGCCATAGGAAGGTGGGACTTGTCAGAATTCAGTGTCTTGTCAGAATTAAACACATATTGCTCATATATTCCCAGACTGTTAAGAGAAGGAATATCTCTAACGCTAGCAGATATTCCCTCATCCAGCGAAGGCTTATGGGTGTTCTTTAAATAATAATAATATATCTCTGCCATTGGCATGCATGACCCTTGATGGGTTCCCCCAATGGACTTCCAATCTTGAAGGGTTGTGCAGAGGGGAAGCTGGGATAAAATGAGCTGGCTTAGAATTGTGGTCCTTGTAGTCCAGGACATCTGGAAGACACTAATTTGAGGCAGGAGAGACGATTTAAAGATATTGGTGGGTGCCACTCTTCCATGGTGGCCCTGGGGAGATTTCTCCCTGTTCTCCCTCACTTTGGCTGATGTGTCCCTGGCCCTCCGGATGGAAGTTGGTCAGTTTGGATTCGGGTTTGTTCAGTGTCTTGATTCCTGGATGAAGTTTTCCTAAGAAAACCCTGTTCTGAGCACTTGATGGACTGGGATGTCCCAGCCAACGTTTGCAAGAACTGCACCCTAATTCACCGTATGGCAGAAGAGCCCAGCGCCAATCAGCACCAGCCCTGCTTAGACATTTTTGTTTTGGGGAGGTCAACCAAAAACCAACTAGAGGCTGCTGCTTGCTGCCAAAGCCCCCAACAGAAGGACAGGAAGGGGGGAAATGGCCAGGGAGATGCAGGCATTTTGCAGCATCCATGAACGTGGCTGCTCTGGTCCTTTGAAGGACTGGTCTGCCTACTCTCCCCCCTAATAATTGGTTTTGTAGGGTTTTAAAAAAAAACAAAACACCAACCATGTTGATCAAGCCATCTGTTCCTAAGCCTGACATAGCAGCAGCCAGTGTGCCCCTCTTCCCCGAGTTCTGGCTCCTGTTCTCCCAGCAGAACATTACATCACTTGTCCTTCTAGATTTGCACACAGCTCATTTTGGGAATCTGTTTTATGCGCTTCTGTGATAGTTCTTCCAATTTTTGTGATAATTCTGCCTCCAATTTAACTCTTCATCCTTTCAGACGCCAAATGGAGCCTTTGATCAGGCAGCCGGCCTGCTCTTCCTTGCAGATGAAATGTACTTCCATTTCATCCGCGACCAATGAAGGAGCAATTAGATTAGCACTCTGGCTTCCAGCAAAGCAATTTTCTTTACTTTGGAAAGCTCAGTCTGCAGACATCACCCTTGTCGTCCCAATTCTGTTCCTTAATCTGTTGGTGACCTAGCTGGCCGAGATCTTTCCATCATTTTGTGGAGTGGCAATGTTGGTTAGCGCTAGAAAAACATTTCTCAGAATGCCTGGCAGAAGCTTTGTTGCCTCCCATTCGACCATATCAAGTCATGGGAAAGACCATCTCAGTCTGAGTCATGGACTGTGGAGCCCACCTGAACTTAGAAGCGGCTATGCTTTAGTCTCCATCTCATGTCCAGGAGAGAAACTGGTGGCCTTGGAACAGGATCGCTGCAATTACTTTGCTCCTTTGGTTTCTCTGCTGGTTTAGATAGGAGCCCTTCTGTGGCTCATGCACCAGCGTCTGGTCAACCCCCTGGCTTATCCTGAATTGCCAGCTGCTTCAAACCCTCCTGCTCTTGCTTCCATGCCAGGAGGGCTTCTTTGAAGGCCTAATTCAGGGGATCTGGAGTTGCAGGTGGGTGGAGGATGTTCTGGCATTCCAGAGCTCTTCATCCAGCCAAAGCTATGACTCCTCTGGGTCCCTCCCTGGCATTTGGCAAGCTTGTTTTCCATTGTGACTGACTGGATTTCCTGCAGTAACCAAAAGTTCTTAAGATGTCCCAAAACTGCCATCGCTATCTGGGTTTGTGCCAATCCTATCCCGTCCATCCATCCATGCAGGAGGTGGGAGGTTCTTTCTCTGAGCTTCTGGGTTGCTTCTCCAATGTTTCATTACCATGCTGGGTATCATCTCCAGCAGAATTCATGGGATGTCAGCATCTGTGTTCTCCTGCTCCTCTTTGTGGTCATTAGATCTTGTGATGGGAATTTGGTGACCCTCAGGTGGTCTTGTGATGGGTCTGATGAACAGAACACGGACATCCCCTAAATTCTGCTGAAGAGGTGAGCTAGCATGGAAACAAAACCTTTGGAAACCAGCCTACAAGCTCAGAGAACAAACCTCCACCGTTATCCTCCGCCTGAGCTAGAGATATTTGACACTACTGCAAGCCATCCACGTATCTCAAAAAAGCCCAGGCATAAAACTCAAGACTTCCATTGGCTTGTGAGGTTTGTTTTCAGGGAAAAAAAGCAGATTCTCATAATTCGGTAGGCACACTTAACTGCTTGGAGATTAGCAGAGTGTAAAATAATCTCTGCATTTTGCTGTTAAAATCTTCTGCAATCTCACTGTTTGTGATCCTCTTAACCCGCAAACCAGGGAGGAGCTGGAATTTCCGGAAAAGATCGGGGTGACAACTATTATGAGAACAGGAAGTTCCAGGCACGTGAGGAAAATAGGTTAATCGAGGGAAGCTCTTGGCATCCAGCACTTCCTTTCTGGGAGATTCTTTTGCAGTTGGTGGCCACAAAAAACTCCAGGGATCCTCTCTGTTTCTGCGCCAACCTGAAAAATGATCTGGTGGGTTGGCTTTTATGGCCAAGAGAAGAATTGAGGCAGCCTGGGATTTCAAGAAAACATCTTTTAAATGGCCAATGTTGGTTAAGTTTATGTGCCTTCCCTCTGCCTCCGGAGTGGCCCTTCTTCGTAGCAGGTTGATTTCCGAAACCAACTATTCCTCTCCCCCCCCCCCCCACCTCTGCTAGAGCTTTGTTTGCGTTGTAAGGGGAGACACCTATAGTGTATATTCCTCTTTGGAATTAGCACAGCAGTAAATTTAACACCCACATCTGTCTCAGTTACTGCAGTGGTTATCCTGATAAACGTTTCCTCTTCCTGGTGGCGTTTGTCAAAATACATCAAGGTGCAATTCCTTTGAGGACCGTTTCCGTCTCCAGTTCTCCACTTTTCATTGTTGGCTGACCCTTAGCTAACAAGGCCAAGCCAAGCCAGAAAGCCTGCCCCACATAGACAGGAGATGCACTACTTGGGCATCCTCGGAGCCGCCTTCCGAGGTTGGATGCCCAGTGAAGGGTTCCTTCTGGGAACCAAAGGATGCCCCGCTTGGAACATGCACAGCAGCCATTCACGGCTCTTACCGGGAGGGCCAATTTGGAGCATAGAGTAGCAGCAGAGTTTCTGAGGCTGGAGCGGCTTGGCTTTTCCCAGGCTGTGTCTCCCCCTGCTGAGTGAATTCTGACTTTAACGAGGCCCTTGGGTGGCCCGGAGCCTCACGGCAGCTTTTATCCACCGAATCCCTTTTCTAGCTTTCTAAAAAAAAAAAACAACTACACACCGTTTCATGTTTTCCTGCTGCTACAAAACAACAAACAGGCATGAACCAGGGTTTGGTTTTTGTTTTAAAGACCATGCAGAAATGATTTATTTGGAAAACAGTACAAATTCCTAAACCAAGTTGTATTTTAAACTGAAAATCAAGTCCACACTCCAAGACCTTTATGGGGATAAGAGATTCTTATAAAACCTTATGTAACTTGAAAAAAAAGTTAAGACCAGTGTTTTTGTTTTAAATCCTACTTGACATATTGAAATTAGAAATAATTTGGAAAGCTTTAAACTCATTTCTTCTTCCTCCTTCCTTCTTATATGCCCACAGACACAAATGCTATTAATACAAACTATGAGAATACTCTGTCATGGTGCTAAAATGAGCATAATGCAACCGGAAAGTCTCCTTTCTCGCCCAACCCCTCCAGATAACCCTTATCATGTCTGGATGTGTTTGTGTGAAAGTGCGTGCACGCATGCAGAAACAGTTTCTACTTAACTTGTGGCAAAAATCAAAAGTCAGCAATGCTTCTGGCCCACACAGCAAATGCTCCCAAAAGTGAAGCAATGCCACACTGCAAATGGCTTATCATAGCCACAGCTGGCCATCATACCCACATCCACTTTGCAAACCCCTTAGGCACTGTGATTTCTGTACATCTGCACTGATCTGGTCTGGATTCTCCTGGGTTGGCACAGAAACATTTTTATCTGATAACCTTGGTCAACTCTGAGCTGCATCTTGCAGGACCCAAAATTGCAAGTTTAGAATTTATACATCGCATCTGTCACCGAGGTGAGTGAGGAGCTGGCAAGGGTTGGTGAGCTGACATCGTAGCCCAGCTTCTTCATGTCCTTGGTCACCACGTTGAAGGAAACTGTGACGAAGCCTTGCGAGCGAACTCGGGTCACTGAAAAGGAGCAAACGGAGGCTTAGCAGGGCTATTACAAAGCAACCCCATTACTATGGATGAAATGGATCAGAGCCAAGATGCTTCTTGTTTGGGGTTCTGTGGCTAATAGGGCAGCCCCATAAGCTGGCATGGAGCACAAATGCATGGCATTCTCCCTAAAGCTTGGAATTCAGCTGAGCTCTGGCGGTCTTCCTCATGACATTCCTTGCTTTCTGCCCATCCTAGGCTTATTGGCGGCTGGCATCCCCTGACCGAAGTAGGGACAGCCTCAACCATAAGCATGCTCACTTTTGGCAACATTTGGGCACACATTCTTCTCTCTGGATCCAAGGGCATCTTTGCCCTCCAGAACACAGTAGGCAAAACCACAAAGCACTCCCAAGTACCTACCTTCACGGCCTTCGCCCTGGGCTACCACCTTGGGGTCAGTGAATTCGGGATATCTGCCTGTCAGCCAGCTGGGAGAAAGACAAAAGGGAAGGCTGAATCAAGTCACCCCATCTGGGGTTTATTCAGCAAAAGTCCTGAGGACTTCATGCCAACAAATGCCTATGCAGCTCCCTCCATCCTGGAATTTCTTCCTCCCTGAATATATATAAATCATCACATTCTCCACTAAACCGAATGTTCATTAATCCTTTTTCACTAGTGATTTTCTCTGAAAAAGTGTGAGGGATGGAGCAAGAGGAGTGTATGATGGAGAAGCCCACCAACCAACCAACTGTTGCTATTTCAGCAGGCAAAAATATCTTGTTTTCAAAACAGAACAATTCCTCAAAAAAAAAAAAAAAATTAGACAAAAGATGCAGCCACCTTGTTAACTTTTGCAGTCTGGAGGTTGATTCTGGAACGAACATTGGGAGGATCCTCTGGTGCCTGAAAACAGAATTTGGGCAATCCAAAAGTAGTGGGAGATTTGAACAACAGAAATAATGAACCCCGAATCTGGTCCTCCTTCCCACGCCAAACTTCGTTCTGCCTCTATCCCAGGCAGGTAAACAAAATCACTAATAAGGTGACTAAGCTTGTTTGCTTCCCTGAGTTTCTGGTGCCCCAAAGAATCAAATACTCTTGACTAAGTTACAGTCCAAAGAAGGACGAGGGCTACTTTCACGCATCGAAACTGCACCAAGCACCGGAACAAGTAAGAGAGGTTGGCCAGGGTTGGGATGATCTCACCTGCCAGGTGTAAAAGGGACATGGACGGCTCCGTATCCCCGAACCACATCATTCCCAAAAAGATCAGGGCCGTACACACTGATGACGATCTGTGGCCCTGCAAGGACGGAAAGGACCACAATCGCAGGCGAGTTTGGCCTTTCCCACCTCCCAAAACAGTCCCCAGGCCCATCTCCCCTCCCCCCAGGTCCTCCCCACCTACAGCCAAAGGGGTTGGTGCTTTTGAAGGTGACGTCGATGGGGAAGTTCCAGACCAGGTTTTGCTGGACATTCCGGCTCTTGGACGTGATCTGTGAGATGCCTTCTTCCAGGCCCTACGGGAAAGCCAAGGGGACGGAGCCCGAGATCCATCTTGGGGCACAAGCGGAGAGGCTGAGCGGGGTGCCCCCTTCCCACTCTCATATTCTATGTTCTAAAGGAGAGGCTTCCAAACCTGGCCCCTCCCTTGAAGACTTGTGGACTTCAACTCCCAGAGCTCTCCGGCCAGCTGTGCCGGAAGTCCACAGGTCTTCAAGGGAGGGGCCAGGCTTGGAAGCCTCTGTCCTGCAAGGTGGCCAGGTGGTCTCAGCCCCCCCCCCCCTTTCCTGCTCCATGCCACGGAAGTTGGAACCCTCCTCTCAGCAGGCCCTCCTGGGGCCCAGAGTGACAAGCAGGAAACCCCCCCGCCCCGCCCCCCTCTTTCCACCCCTTGCGCCGGTCTCATCGGCGAGGAGGGGGCTTCGCGGCGAAGGGCTCGCTCTCTGGTGGCTGCCCCTGGAAGCCGAATCTCACCCTGGGGGGACCCACCGTCGTCGGAGCCCAGTCGGGGCCGTACACGAAGCAGTACTTGCAGTAGAGCTGGTCCAATTCTGGAAACTGCAATGAGGAGGAAGTCCGGGCTTTCAGTCTGGCCGGAGATCCGACCTTCCACCGGACCTACCGAGCCACGCGTGGAAAAGGGCTCGCTCCTCCCAGCGGCTGACCGAAGAGAAAACTGCCCCCTTCCCAGAAGGGTCTCCCTCCCTCCCTCCCTCCCTCCGGCCGGGGGGAACCGAAGGGAGCGGGGGCCCCTTTGCGGCAGCGGCGGCCCTCAGGAGCGCAGAATGGGCACCTTCCCCAACTGGGCGCCCGCTGCAGCACCCCGAGAATAGCCCCCTCTCCAAATGTACTTTGGCGGAGCTCCGATGGGTTTCCCTCAGCGCAAAAAGGGGGACCCGAGACTCAGAAACGAGGACGGTGTCCTGTTTTTGCAAGACACCGGATTCGAGAATCCACCCACCCCCCTCCAAATTGGATTTGGGATGCGCCACCGCAGAGGCGGCGCCCGGGTGGGAGATACCAAGTCGCCCTCCGGAAGGGGGGAGGAAAGAAAAGCGCGCCGGCTCGCCACTCCATTCGGGGAGCGGCTGGGTGAAGCCGGCCCACTGACCCACCTGCGCGCTTTCGACCTGTCCGCTGACCATGAGGAGGAAGACGGTGGGGTTGGTCGCCATGGGGCCTGGCAGAGCGGCAGGGAGAGGCCCGTCGCGAAGGGCGCGTCCTCCGCCCTCCCTGGCAACGGAGGACGGCGAGCTTCTGGGGACAGTTTCCGCCTTTGCGCGAAAGGGCTGGGCTTCTTGGCCCGGACATCGACGCCGTCCAGGCGCTTGCCCTGTGCCGTTTACACGGGAGCCTTTCCGACAACCTTAGCTCGTGACCTCCAGGGCGGTCCGGATTTAGCCGCCCTACATGACTTGCCCGGGCGCTTGGCGAGTAAACCTGGCCCGCCCCCCTTCGCGAGGATGACGCGTCCCTCTCCGGGGGTCAACCAGGCGGGGGTCAACCGTGACGCGTCCCTCTCCGGGGGTCAACCAGGCGGGGGTCAACCGTGACGCGTCCCTCTCCGGGGGTCAACCAGGCGGGGGTCAACCGTGACGCGTCCCTCTCCGGGGGTCAAGCAGGGAACTTGGACCGAAGCTGCCTCTTGAAAGCAGGGCCTCCATCCCGCCTTGGCCTCCTCAAGACTTGCGGGCCGACCTGGGAGTTGAAGCCCCCAGAGCTTCAAAGGTGCCAGACTCCTGCCTGACAAGCACCGTTCCGTTGGCAGGGGGAAATCTTGGGAGAAAGGGGGAAAGGTGGCAGGCCTGTTGTGGAGCAGATGTGAAGCGACTGGGGTTTGCACCTGAAGGTTGAACGGCTTGAGAAGAAAAAAGGCAACCAGCACAGCAGCAGGAGTTTGGGGCCCCCGCTGTGTGGAAGAGAGTCACTCCATATTTGGAGCTGTTGGGTTGACTAAATTTGGCACAGCAGCTTTGCAAAACCAACCCAAAAAAATCCTTCCTGGATTGAGACTTCAGCGTGCTGTGGATAGTGACGATATGCTTCCCTGAGGCTGAGCTGGCCGATTGAGCCCAAATGGCCAAAAAATTCCAAGCCTGAAGTCTGGTATTTGTCAGATGAAGAGATGAAATAACCACAAAAAAGAGGGCTTTCTTGGAACTTAAAAGCTCTCAAGTTTTGTTAGCGTTTTCCCTATTTTTATTGCAGGGAAGCTTCGCTAAGCGAGGCTGGGTTTCTGACGCCACTAGATGTCCCTGTTCAATTATCTAATTCAATTATGACATTATGATCTCAATTTCTTTTGATTGTTGTGAGCTGCCCAGAGTTGTTGGGTTGTGGACAAGTTTAATCTTTCTCCATCATCACCATCTCTCTCAAGTGGTTTCCCAGTTCGTTGCTTTCTTTATGCCCTGGATAACAACCTCCAGTCCAGTATATGAGATGGGCAGCAATATGAGCCTGCTACACAATAAATAAATAAATAAGCAGCCAGCCAACCCTGGGGTGGGAGCAGCAGGAGTCTTCCTGCAGCCTGTTTTTTCAGAGCGGAAAGTGTGTGTGTGTATGTGAGGGGGGGAAGCGCTACTGACTCTGTGTGTGTGTGTGTGTGTTTTGCTCAACTCCACAATGTTCTGGGAACTGAGGAATATCTCTGTTTTTGTTGCTTTGGCTTATTTTGTTTTGGTATACATGTGTAAGCTGTGCTTTGTGGTTTTGTCCCTGCTTTGTCTATGCTTGCTTGTTGGAAAGCCAGTTGGAGGGCAATGCAGGAATTATTCTGCATAAGAAAAAATCTCCTTGGGCCGCCAGTGCTAACCTGCCTTCTGCAGCCTGCTCCCGTTGGAGGTTCTGGCCTGGGTCTCCTGCCACAATGCCTGAGCAGAGACAGCCCCAAATCTTGAGTCCTCCTGGCCTCCCTACTGGATGGGGAGAAGCAGCAGCAGCAGCAGCAGTTGGCAGAACCTCCAATTGCTGGGTCTCTGGCTCTGATTTCCTGCTGGGCACCAACCTCTTAATCTCTTCTGCTCTCTCTCAAGAGCGACTGGCAAAGTGGCTGGGGAAGAACCAGCCTGCTCCTTGATGGCCTCCTGGGTGAACTATTCTGGGACTCTTGCTTGTCTCCCTTGAGTTCCCAGGCCCTGCTCTGTGTCCCATCCTTAATTGGCAGCCTGGGAGACAGCGAACCAAGAGAGTTCCTTGTAACAGGCGTTGGAGAAAACCTGCCCTTTTGACCGACACTTCATTAAAATGCCAGGGCATCATCTTTTGAAGCTGTGGCGGCTTTGCTCCACGAAGAACTCTTGCCAAGTGCATGATGGGTGTGTGTGTGTTGGTGTGTGAATTCTGCCGAGCCTAATTTGCGAAGCTCCTAGACTCTTCCTTACCGTGTCAGCTTGCTTGATTTGGTTCCCCCAGGCAGGGCCGATGCAACAGCCATGTCTGCCCCCCCCCCCCCCCCCCCCGAGAAACCTTCTGGCCTCTTTGCTCATTTCTCCCAAATTCTGGCCCCAGCCACAAAAGCCACTTCACTGTTGTGAAAGCTTTGGAAAGATGAAAGGGCTGCATTCAAGCAGCTTTTGGAAATTGGAGATGGAAACCTGCAGCCCTCATCAAGCCTGCGTGGCTTTGGGAGCAGCAGCATCCAAGATACCTCAATGGGAACAGGGGAAACCCCCCACCCCAATGCACCTTTCAGTTGCTTCCAGGACCGCTGGTCACAAATGGTCACACCAGATCCAGATTTTTGCCTTCACTTTTGTTTTGGGTGGATTTTATTTAGGTGACCTTCTAGTCCTGTGTGCTCTCCTAGAAATTCAGACCCAGGAATGGAAGTATCTTCCATAGGAAAGGGAACTTGTGAGTTTCATCCAGCTCAATTATACCTTGCGGTGGTTGAGGACACCTGGGGGATTCTTGGCCAAGGTTTAGAAGAACAGCGATGGGTGTGTTGCAGCAGCACTAGCTAATGACTGCAAAACCTTGAAATCCATTATTCATGGCTTCACCAAGCAGGCCTAAGAGTTTAGGTCTTCAGTATTCTCTTAGTAGCCCCAGCCAAGGACCTCTTCATCTTTGTGTTCAGTCCATGATCCAAACAGGACTTTTGGTCTCCTGGGGGGCAGCCCAGTTTATCGAAACAGCCCCTTGGCTTCTCCATCGGAAGGAAGGATGGGGGCATCAAGCCTGAGCAGGGGGGATTCCTGGAGCTGCAGCACCCCCTGATTGCTTTTCTGCAGCAGCAGCGTTTTGGTGGCAAACTGGAGTTAGCTTTGCTGGGGAACCTCAAGCGAACCCTTCCGGGGGATGTAGATCTCTCTGCTTGTAATTAGCAATCACATTTCAGATCCCTCCTACACCCCCTTCGCCTTTGTGATGGCAGAGTGTATCTTTGCCAAGGCTGAAAACATGATTTCTTCCTATTTCTCTTTTTCCTGCTTGTGCACGATGTTGTCTTGTATAAGAAGCATAAATCAAAGCCTTCTCTGGAAGAAAGCAAGTCTATAAATCCTAATTCTTTCAACAGGGAGGAAAAGAGAGAAGACAAGGAGAGGCCTCTTTGTTGGTGTCTGCATTTCTGTCCCTCTTTGGCACAGCTGTTTCTGAAAGGTGCTTGGAGTACCTGTCCTCCTGCATTAATAAATGACTCACTCCAGCATCAAAGAAAATGGTTTGGCAGTTGGGTGCTTCTTCTCAGGGACACTCCATTAACCCTCTCAATTCTGCCAGCCAGGAGGAGTGACTCTGAAACTCAGCTTGAGAATGGGGCCTCCATTGAGAGGGTCAGCAACTTGGCCCTTTGGCCACATCTGGACTCTTCCTGGGCCAGGTTTACCACCCTTGGCCTGAAACATCAAGAGAAGGATGATCTCTGCTCCTTGGTCAACAGGTTGGTCAAGACTGGAAGACTGATGGGCTTCCTTGGGCAGTTGGTTGGCCTCCGCAAGAATGAAGTGCTGGACAAGATGGGCCAAGAATCCAATCCAGCAGGAATGGCTTAGCTTCTTTATTTCCTGTCTGGAGTTGACGATTATCATAAGAGATGGCTGAGATGCAGAAAGCTGCTGTATCTTTACGTGGATTGGAATGATGAGTCATTGGTATCCATCTCACCTGAAATAATGAGATGCTTAATGCTTAGAGAGGACAAGTCTAATTTTATTGACTTGAAACTCTCTCTCTCTGCCTCCCTCCTTTGCTTAAAGACAGTCTCTCCTGCCCCTGAACGATTGTGGATGCGGTCCTCATTCAGTGAAAAATATTTAATCTCTCATCATTGAAAGATGTTGGAAGTGGCGTAAAGGCTAATAATCTTCCTCAATATTTATACAGGCTCTTGGGGATAAATAATTCAATTGACATTCTCTATTAAATCTGACTTCAGAAAGCTTTTATGCCAGGATACAGTAGGATATAATGGCTCCTATTCTTTAAGTTTTCCTCTTGCAGCTCCTTCCTCTCTTCCTCCCCTTCCTACCTCTCCTCTTCCCTTCCTCCCTTTTCCTTCCTTCTTCCCTTCCTTCCAACCTTCAGAGAACCTAATGGTATCCAATATGTATGGAAAACAGATTATTTGCTGCAGCCAAATAACCCCCTGCTGCTTCCACTATATTTATACCACTGGCCCAAACAAACACCAAGTTATATTTGGAGAGTACTTCTTTTTTGAGTTGATGGGTTATTGTTTTTTAAACAAGCCACATGACTTCCCTGTTTGTTTGTGTGCCTTGGTTCTAATCCTTGGGAAAGAGGTTGGGGTCAGAAGCGATTTCTTGTCCTCTTTGTGTGTCTCTCAATGTGGCTCGGACCCCTGAGGATATGCACGCAAGGGAAGACCAACTCTCAGAGGTCATTTCCCACATTAATCATGGAGAAAAGGCATGTCAGTGGAAAACAGGACTGACATCTGGCAAGGCCTCTCTTTCCTCCCTCCCTCCGGGGAACATGTCCTGAGCGAAAAGAGAGAGAGAGAGACCTACTTTGGTCATGCAAGAACCAGAATGGCTGCTTGGAATCCGCCCATCCAGCCTTCACAAAGCTAGTTTGGCCAACAGGTTGGGCAAGTCCAGGAGAAAGGAGCCGCATTTCACCTGTTGCTTGAACCCAGGGCCACCTGGATGCTTTGAGGATCATACCTTGCACACCAGAGGGAGAAGCGACCTCAATTCAAGGCTGGATTCAACAACCAGCATTGGGGGGGGGGGGGGGGGGGGGGGGGAGAAGAATCTGAACAGAATCCCAGTTTGTGTTGAAAGATGGTCAGAGCCCATTCTGAGGGGATGTCAGGCCAAGCCCTCCGATCCAGGCAAAAGATTGCTTGCAATTTTCACTCTTGGCTTTGCATTCGGGTGTCTCGCCCAGAGACCTCCCTTTAAATCCCCCACCCCTCACCAGCATTTTAAATCAGCTCCAGAAACAAGCAATGAGGGGAACAGCAGACACCTGACAGGGCCGTTCCACATTGGCTTTTCCTCCATGCCAGGTGAAAAAAATTGATGTTTTCTCTACTTGTCCCATAATGTTTATTTTTGGGCTGGAACACAGCAGGCAGGCTTCCAAATTCTTCTGTGGTCTACAAACAACAAGCCAACCTCTGCGGATTGGAGATCTTTAGGATTTAATTTAATTTAACTCACCCCTGAGTGCCACAAACAAATTGAAACTTTTAAATAATTTACTATTTATTTGGTTTTTTTTTTCCTTCTTTTCCTGATGACTTTGGAAATCTTTACTTTTCGTTGTGCACTTTTAAAAGTTCGGATTATTGCAACATTTCACCTGAATTCCATAGGAAAACAGAGAGGGGCGGGAAAAGGGGAGAAAATACAACGTCTCTTGAGTATATGTAAAATAATATTATTATTATTATTATTGTTCATCATAAAAAAGAGAGATTCTTTTACCCATAAGAAGAATTAATAACTTAATTGTTATTGCACTGGCTACAATTCAGTGGTGGTTTTGTTTTTGGTTTGTTTGTTTTTTTTCATTTTGTGGAACAAGGAGGACCAGAAGAAAGTGGGCAAGGCATGAAGCGGGCAGTGAAGGAAAATGAATGGATGGAAGCCAAACTGAAAAGACAACAGTAAAAATGGTGACGCGTCCACATCGAATCTACGAAGACATCACTCCATTGAGGATTGAATGTGAATGCAGACGTGAAATAAAATGGATCGAGTTATCCTCCCATGGGAAGCCTAATCCAGCTGGAACTGGCAGGGTTAGGGTCACTCCAAGGCGGGGTGTCCAACTTTGATCACTTTAAAACTTGTGGACTTCCAGAATTCCCCATTTCTGAGGAACTCTGGGAGTTGAAGTCCACAGGTCTTAACCTTGCCAAGGTTGGATACCTTTGCACGTACGGATGGGAAAATGGAGGCGGAGAGCGAATTCACTGGTCTTCAGAGTGGACAGTGGTTGGTGCACAATGGTGAGTTAGGGCAGTTGAGTTAGGGGCGCTCAGCGCCTCCGGCCGATGTCTCTGGGGTCGTCCTGATGGGTGGGTTTTCTGCAAAAATATGCATCTGACGGAGAGCTTCCTTGTGGACATTTATGGGTGTGTGTCACGATGTGTCTGCCTGTGATGTGTGTTTTCTTCCATTTTTTTTTCTTTTAAAAAAATCTCAAATACATGTTTTTTCTATTTATAGTAACTGCTGATATACAGAACAATATACAACTCGCTTCTGCCTGGTCAGGTGCGCTTCCCGTGACCACTTTTCGTGCAATAAGAAAAGGTGCCCTTTCGGAAAGAAAAAAAAGAGTTTTTCTGAACCAACCCCGGGTTGCCTTTAAAAAAGATAAAAGAAAGGTCTGCAACCCCCCTGGAGGGGTCCGAGGCCACGCTGGGTGAGGGGGAAGGGGAGGAAGAGGGAAGAAAAGGAACATTGGAACAGCTTCTCCTTGTGCTGGGTGGGAAGGAAATCAGGTTCCTTCTGGTTACCCCTGAACCGCTTGGGACGCCTGGAGCTTCTCTGGGACTTTGGTTCCGTTTCTACACTAACCGGACCTTCACAGCAAGGAGAAACCAAGGATCTGGGGGGGGTAAGCATCAGCCATGGAGAGGGTGGCTTTCCAACCTGTTCGCCTCTTCGAAGCCACATGTGGTGGCAAAGCCCTTAAAGTTCACCAAAGACCACCCCCCCTTGGAAGCTATACCGGCTCATCCACAACCTCTTCTGTGTCGCTTGGGGTCCCTGGAACCTGTCCGTGTTGCGGGAGGGCACAATTCCTGCCCCCTCCAAGGTCTTCTTGGTTTGGCTCAGAGGGGTCGCTGAGAGTCTCCAAAGGGTCTGTTTGCTGCAGCTCCAGACCCTCCGGTGGGGGATCCATAGAGGGCCCCGCAGCTTGGCTGCTCTCTGAGAGGTGTTTGCAGGGTTCACCCGTGGAACCAGGGTCCGTTGGCTCATAGGAGAAGCTCGGGATGGTTAAATGCTCCCCTCGGCAGGCCAGGGGTGCCCGGCGGTCTGCCTTGCAGGCCAGTTCTCCAGGCTGACCCTCGGCCAGCTCCAAGGGGTCCCTGTAGGCCGTGGACTCGCAGGAGGGCGTCCTCCGCCTCAGCAGGCTGTTCTCAGAGGCTTTGTTGCGCGTCGTGGCGGGGCTGCTTTCTTCCTCCACAGGAGGGTCGATAGAGATGCAGGGGGGGCTCATTTTCTTCTTCCTCCGGATGCCGTGCAGGTACTCAGATTCTGACTGCATCTGGAGAGGCAGCCTCCTCCTTTCAGAGGCATCTGCGAAGACGCGATCCCCGTGGCCAACCGAAGGGCAGATCTCAATGGAGTGCCGTCGCTGGTCATCTGCCCACGTCGGCTTGGCCAAGAACCCCCGGGTGTCCACGCTGTAGAACTTCTTCAGGTCCTTGTCCTTGCCCTTCCCCATGGTCAAGCTGGTTGTGCTGCAGTTCCTGAAGGGGATGGGGGAGGGCGCCGGGGAGGCGAAAGGGGAGTTCGAGCCATCCTGGCTCTCTAGCTGCGCCCCCCAATCCCCGGCGGAGCTGTTGATGTGGCTGACCTCTTCGTCCGCCAAGTCGGAGGACTCGAAGAGGGAGCTGTCCAGGATGCTGCTGTGGGTGAACCTCCTGTTTGAGATGTTGTGCTGGCTGAAGGTTTCCCTGGGGCCGTGGATGTTTGAAGGGCAGGGAGGGGAGGGGTGGGGGAGGGGAGGATTGCCCAGGAGGGATGTGGGGGCTGGGGGAGGTTGAAGGTCCCCCAAAATACTGTGAGACAACTTTTTCAGGGGTGGGTTTTCATGGGTCTCTGCCTGGGTGCACTGCTTTATCTCCACCACTGAGCTATCCAAGGAGTCCTTCCGGACGGCCTCCTGCAAAGCGAAGAGATAAAAACAATATAAGCATTTCCAACACAAGGAGGCCACTTGCATCCAAGAACGGTCCCATGTTTCGAGACAGTTGGGGTTCACAGTCCTGTCTTCTCGGGGGGCTCCTCTCTGAAGCGTTGAGTCAGCACAGAAATCTAGGGGAAAGCAGACAGGTCAAAACTGAGCTGGGCCATTCCCGGGAAACGCCCCTTTCATGGAAGTGACTTCTCTGAACCCACCTGCGGATGCCTGCCAAGCAGTCGGCCACACCCTCTGCCCTGCCAGCATGCAAGCTTCTACCTGCACAGGCTGAGAGCATCATGGCAGCATTGCCTCTTGTGATGCGGAAGAGCCAGAGGCTGAGGGGCCGATCCAGCAGTTGGCTGCCTCGGGAGTCAGAGAGGCATCTGCCAATGGAGGCCCTGCTGACTCAGCAGAGCAACATGGGAATGAACGACAAGGGGCTGGCTCCAGACAGAGCACTGAGGCTGAGGGCACATTGGAAGCCTCTCCCTCTCCTTTCATCAATGTCCTGAACTCTGGGTTCTGTCCTCCTGCACTGTCTCTGCTCTACAGCCCTTGACTCCACGGAGTCTCAATCAGAACACAGCTGGAAGAGACCACAGAGGTCTTCTAGTCCAATCCCCTGCTCAAGCAGGAGACCCTAGATCACTCCAGACAAGAGGCTGTCCAGACTTTTCTTAGAGATCTCCAGTGATGGAGCACCCACAGCCTCTGAAGGCCAGCTGTTGCCTCTGTGCTTCCTGGCCCTGAATACTCTGTGTTTTCCCATCCCTCTCTATGACTATCAAGCGCCTTTCTGCCTCCCCTCCCCCCACTAGAGAGCACCTGGAGACCAGGAAGCTGACCTGTCTGCACAGCAGCCTGCTGAAGCTGGGGGTGCGAGGGACAGGGCGAGGGGGTAGAAGCTTCCACGGAGCTCCCGTGTTGTGGCTAGGAGGGGGTGTTGTTGGGCGGAAGACCAACTGTGGGATCCTCAGTGATGAAGTGACCACCGGCTGAGAATGGACGGATGTGACAGATCCTGGAAGAACAAGGAAGGAGATGATTCATTCCTCAGAAATTCTCCTCTTTCTTTCATTCAAAGCTGAACTAATGTCTGAGGGAAGCCTCTGTTTCCTCTGGTCACCCTTTTGGGGTCTTCCACTATCTCCAGGTTGGAGGCCTTCCTCTTGGCAGAGGGGATATTCGCCCTTGGGTGGAAAGCATGAAGCAGTTCTTGGCCTCAGCTCTAGGCACCCCTTGCTTTGGAAGTTGCACACGACACATGACAGCCTAAATCGGTTGGCAGGAAACTCCGCAGGCCGCGATCCTGACTGCCTTACCTAGGGGTGACTTGCAGGAGAAGGCCTCTAGCTCCCCTTCGTGGAGTGGGAAGGGAGGCTTGGCGGGCATCACAGGACGGAACATGTAGCTGTCGTTGGGCAGCGAATGCATCCGTGCCACTGAGATCTTGCGAAGGGTCAGAAGGTTCTGGGGGTCCCTGAGACCAGCAGCAGAAGCTCCCTGCAAGTCGGCAAGAAAGGCGGCTGAGATGGTGGGGAAATTGGGAACCAGTAATTCTTGGCAGCTTTGAGATACATGCATGGCAGGGTGGCCAGCAAACTGGCTTTCTGAATGAGTGGAACTGCAGAACGGTTCTTTAGCTTGGCTTGTTTAAAACCCGACAGGTGTCCGAGGAGGAGGGATGGGAGAAGAGCACATAGACATGGCCCCCAAGAGACTCAACCCCCTTCTTTTCCATGCCTGGGGAAGGAAGCTCCTTCAGATTCCTTCTCTAGCTTTTTACCATGACTTGATGCTTCACCAGCAGGGGCGAACCCCCCTTGGAAGGGGTCTGTTGCCCATCCATGGTCCTTTCTGGTGTGCTGACCCCTCTGGACATTTCCAGCTCAATTTCAGCATCCATCTCGGCATCTTCCTTCGCCTCCTTGTTGCTTTCCTCCAAGTGCTTCATCAGGACAGCCACCACCACATTGACCAGGACAAACTGGGCGATGAGGACGAAGGTGACAAAGTAAACAGGGGAGATGACAGGCAGGTAGCTGAGGCAGTGCTTGTCATCACGGTGGCATTCCCGGAGAGTATCCTGGAAGAGGGACATGAAAGCAAGGTTACTTCAGGTGGAAGAAATTTTAATGTCCTCATAAGGTTTCTCCCAAAGATTCAGCATTTAGGGGTGAGCAAACATGGAGTTTCACTGAGCAGTAATGGAACTAAAGGCCCATCTGCCCAGTAACGGCCAGCTAGCAGTCTTTGGGAGCAAATATGGGTGAAATGGATGCAAAAGTTTTCCCCAAGCTCATCACAACTTCAACGGCATCTCTAGGGCCATTGTGGTGAATGTCCAGTGAAAGTCGTCTTCTCCTCTATGGATTTTCTAATTCCCTTTTCAAGGGATGCAGACTGGTGGCTCTCATTAAATGGAGACCAGGACTTCCACAGATTAATTTTACCTTGTGTAAAGCCTTATTTCCCCCCTCAGAATTGGGCATCTATTTGGGATACATTTTCTCTATGTTGATCTTGGCTTTTATTCTAGGCAAATAATACATGGAGCTGGTGGAGCAGGGTGGCCTTGAGTCTTCTGTATCTCCACTGTTGGAGATGAATGCCATAGTTGACTCAAACTATATCTCAGAGTGACATCTAAAGTCAACTCAAAGTACAGCCATGGCAAGAAAGCTCTGCCAGGACAGGGATGTGGAGGCCTTACCTTCATGATCCCATTCCAGTTGTCCCCAGTTGATACCCTAAAGAGGGTGAGGAAGGCCATTCCAAAGTTGTTGAAGGTAGCATGCCGACTTAGGCCTTCACAAGGATTTTCTTCGCTGCAGTCTATGAAAGAGCAAGGATGAGTCCACTCTTACCTATAAGCTTGGAGAAAGTCAAATGATGGCTTGGAGGTAGCTGAGTGTCCATCATCTGACTCCCAACATTCCGTTTTCTGAGAAACTCCTTCTCTTCTTCATTTGCTTCATTCTGACCCTCCCCTGCTTCTCTGGAGATACCCACCAGATTCTGGCATCCCCTTTGCCTGGTTGCCTGGTCACTGGTGGGAACTCAGTTGAGCTGGACAATGGCGAGGTTGGGGTTCTCTCATCTTATGCAAGCCATAGGAACATCTGGCTACGTTCCTCCCTTTCAGCAGAGATATGATGTTCTCTGGAAAGTCTGGCTGGCATATTAACAGGGTCACCAAGAAACAAAAAAAGGAGAAGAAGACTCACCTAACTTCCCAAATAATTCTACCCCCAGGGCAGCGTAGATGAAGAAAAGGAGCATAAATAGTAGGCCGAGGTTCCCCACCTAGAAAAGGAGATTGTCCAAAAGTCAGAAATAAGCTGATTTCCTGCTTTAGCAAGAACAGCGGAGTTTTCCCCAACCTGGTGTCCCCTGGGCAGCTCTAGGGAGGATGGGCAATGACTCATGCAATCACAACTGGGGGAATGAAGGTGCCTTTGTATCTTACATCCACCTGAATCTGTTGCAGAAGATCTTCACAAAGCAAAAGGCTCAAACTACACCTGTATGGGGACTATCCAGCTTGCAAAGATCTGTAGTACCAGGAGGATGTGCTCTGTCCCTTCGGGCCACCTTCAACAGGAACCTAAGACTGAGCGTGAAGGACATAACCATGACTGGTGAAACTGAGCTGGGTCTACGGAGAAGAAACTTTGCCCCTTGGCTGTTTCCCAAGGGTTGGACATTGGCATTGTTCTGTTCTGATGGGCGTCTTCAGCTGGGTTACAGCCCCAGAGGGAATTCCCAGAGCTTAGACTGGCAAAGAGAGCCCTGGAGAAGTCTTGGGGCAGATGGGGGGAATCCTATCAGCGGGGTCCTTCTGAATGCAGCATTCCCTGCAGGATGCAATGCGAGACACGCCCCGTCCCCTTGCACCCCACCCTCACCCCCAGGCACCTCTGCCCCTGAACCGTGTGAAAGATCCTTGATGCCAAGAGAAAAGAGCCAGGTACCAGAATAGCAGAGTTAGAAGGGATCTTGTAGGTCATCTAGTTCAACCCTCTGCCCAAGCAGGAGACCCTGCACTATTTCTGACAGATGGCAGTCCAGTTTCTTTTTGGAAGCTTCCGGGGTGAAGCTCCCACTTCTGTATTTGCAACCTCTTCCCCTTGTTGAGGGGTCCCTGGTGTTCTCTGAGCTTGCTGGTTTCCCCGCAAATGTTTCATCACTCAGACTAGGTCACATCATCAGTGCTAGTGCATTGACTAGCACTGAGGATGCTACCAGTTGGGTGATGCAATGTCTGCAAGAAAACCAGCGAGCTCAGAGAGCACCAGGGACCCCTTGTTTCAACTCTGGGCTGCAAAGATTCTCCTGTACTGATTCTCCTTCCCCTTGCTGCTTGATATTCCGAAGCCACAGGCAAGAGGACTTTATCCCATCATAAATAATTATCGGCTCCTCCTCGGTGCTCTGCAGACAAGTGCCTGGAAGCAGAAGTGGCCATTCTCCTGCTAGGAACCTTCAGCCACTTGAGAGGATGACAGCTTGACAATGTCAGGGCTTAAACAAGGGTATAAGGCACTTCAGAAAACAGCGGTTTCCTTCTGCTAAGAGAGAGAGAGAGACGACGGGGCGGCTAAATTACAGTGAAGTCCCCTGCTTTTGGGGGACATAAAAAGAGAGGCAAAGTCTCTTCTCCAAGCTTCAGGTTAGAGATGGGTGAGCCCATCTGGTGGAAAACCCTAAGTATATTTCAAGGACCTCAGGAACCTTGGAGAACTGCCCACCCAGAGTCCCCCAGATTTTCCCACCTGTAACTGCCTTGCAGCAAAGGTTCAGGGGAGAGAAGCTCATGCAGCCTTGCTCACTCACCCACCCACGCTCAGTTCTTGGGGTGCAACAGGCGGATAGAGGGGGAGACGCTGCTCTCCACTTGGATTGTAAGCAGCCCCGAAAACGCAGTCAATTTACGCAGCCGCTTTTCAGCTGAATTTACAGGACTGTCGAAATGCTGGTTTTCCCAGGCTAGTGCCTGAGCGGTTAACCCTTGGGAAAATCCCATTTCCCGGGAGATCTTCATCTGCAGGCCGGATGTGTGGAGAGCCCTCATCCGAAAAAGGAAAGAGGGGTGAGGAGGGGGGTGAGCAGAGGCGCTGGTGGGGATCAGAGAGGGCAATGTTTCCATTCAGGCACTGAATGTTTATTTTTTATTGTTTTTGGGGGCAGAGGAGAGGATCCTTCAGCATTTTTTCCCACCCTTGTCCCACATCCGCTCCACTATCTCTCCAGCACGTGGGCAGCCTGCAAATGTATTCCAAAAGGAGGGCAGAGTTTCTCGGGTCTGTTTTTGTCCCCAGACGCTCCTTCCAATGTCACCCTCAATTCGACTGCTGGAGCTTTTGGTGCAGGCTGAAGCTGAGCCCCCTTTGCCCCAGAAGACTTTTTTTGGGGGGTGCAAAAGTCAGCTCCTCTTCCTGCCCCCCTCCATGGCAGGTGTGTGTGTGTGTGTGAGAGAGAGAGAGAGAGAGAGAGAGAGAGAGAGAGAGAGAGAGAGAGAGAGAGAGAGAGAGAGATCCGAAAAGCCTCTCGCTGGCTGCAGGTTTTGCCTTGTCCCCCACTGTGGGGGTTCAGAGCACTAGGAAGACTTTCTCAGGGTGGCTCTCCATGAGGCATGGGCAGAGTGCAAAGGAGACCCGGCATTTCGTGCCATGAGAACATCTATGCCGTGGCACCCCAGAGACAGACAGAACTGAGGGGGGACCCTGGCTGGTCTTTCGTTGATGGGAGTGCAAAAGATGAAGCCGGCTTTGAAAAAAGCTTCAGAACTTGTGGACTGAAAGCCATCGACTCGTTATCTCCAGTGCCAAGTTAAAAAGAGACAAGAGGACAACATTTTGAGCTGCTGGAAGTGGTTTCCCTCGGTGCAGCTGGGAAATAATGTTTGGATATATCCCTCTGGGCATGTCATTTCTTTTTCTCTTGGGGTGAGTCAAAATTGAACATTTTTGGAAAGCTGGAGGCATGGGAGTTGAAAATTTATCAGCAGGAGGAGGAGGGGGGGGACCTGATATTGAAAAGAGAAAGGAAAATTAACACCTGCACAACTTTTACCTGGGGGAGGGCCTGAACCACCGTGTCCAGCAAGGCCCGCATCCCTGTGGCCATTTTCAGCAGCTTCAGCACTGGAAAGCAAAGGAAAGAGGAGCCTGTGAACCATGGAGCCTCCCTGTTGAGAGGGAGCACACTGTCAGAGGGCAGACACTTCTGGGATGCTCGGAAAGACCCTCACTCAGAGAAGCCCCTCACCTCTAGCAATCCTGAGCACCCTCATGATGCGGATAATGGTGGGGTTGATGGGGAGTGCGGCGTTCATTTCGATCTCCTCCAGCGTGATCCCCATGATGGAGAGCAGGACGATGGCCAGATCCAGCTGGTTCCACCTACAAGGAGGCAGGCGCAGGGGCTGAGCTAATTCAGCAGCCTGCAAAAGCCCCATCCCCCCTTCCCCAAATGACCAAAACAAGCCCAGAAGAAAATCTCCAACCTGTCCTTGAAGAACCTCCGGAAGCCAAAGGCCACCAGTTTCAAGATGGCTTCGACCACAAAGACGAAGGTGAACAAGTAGTTACAGTATTTCAGGGCCTCTTCTAGAGACTGAGGAAACACAGGAATTGGGGTGGGGGTTTATTTTGGGTCCCTGGATGACTGTGCAAAAGGAATTGAGGAACAGGATCTCCCCTAGCAGTTAGCAAATGTAAGCATGTCATGGGACTCCTAAACAAAGAATCAGCAGCCTTGCCCTTCATCATGGAAGTTCCACCAGGATCCATCCGAGACTTTCCTTCCTACCTGCCTTCCAAAGAAGTTGCCACAGGCTCCTGGCATTCAGCCCTTGAGGGTCTCTCCTGAACTGGCAGTCCTGCCCGCCCCCCCGCGGCTACGAGAGAGGCAAGAAAGGCTGTCTTTACCTTAGGTTGATCAAAATGCTCCATGGACATCGTGATGACGTTGACACCAATAATAAAAGTAATGAAAAGGTCCAGATAATGGCTGGTGCAGAGTGAATGGATGTATTTCCGGGCGGGTGAATAATCGGCATAGTATGGCCGCCGTTGAGCTTCTGCAGGGAAAAACCCAACAAGGACCAATCAGCTTCTGATTGGTCCTTGGCCTTTTCCAATGCAAGCCATGCTGGCATGCAAAACCATGCGAGTTCTGTCCAAGGGGCATGCAGTCCATGGCTCTGTGGATTGTGGGTTTTGTAGTCGAGGCCATCCAAAGGCCGTGATGCTCCTCCTCTGCCCACCAAGGCACAGAGATGGACTCTGTTATGCTGCAGACCTCTTGGAGGTGAGGTGAAGATTTGCAAGCTCATGAAGCTTTTGTCTTAAAAGGGGTCTGGGGTCCTGGCTTTCCCGAAACCACAATTTGAGTGGAGTTATCGGGGTATTTTATGAAAGCAAAGCCCGAGGGGCTTCTTGGAAACAAGAGATGGAGCAATGATAGATTAAAGCCACACAGCAACCAAGGAACCCCATTCCCTTTCAAATGTGTGGACCCACACAGCTTTCCCCAAGCTGGTGCTCTTTGGTGACATTGGGGTTCAGTGCCCATAATTCCCAGCCAACAAGGATTATGGGGGTGAAATCTAATGCATTTCAAGGCACCAGACTGAGGGAACCTGGTACAAGAATGGAAAAGTAGAAATGTTGTACTGGAGGCTTCGTTAAGATCACAGTTGTCCAACCTTTAGCAACTTTAAGACTTGTGGACTTCAACTCCCAGAAATCCCCAGCTGCCTGGGGAAATTCTGGGATTTGAAGTTCCTAAGTCTTGAAGTTGCCTAGTTAGACAACCCTGGTCTAGATGCAAGGGTTGGACTCAAAGTTTTTAACAACCGATTCTGTGGGCATGGCTTAGGTGGTGGGCGGTCATGTGACTGGGTGGACATGGCTTGGTTGTCATGTTTTTGGCTGGATGTGGCCAACTCAACATCATTCACATCGAGGCACGCATCACCTCGCCTGGCCTCTCATGATTGTGGGAAAGCTGCAACAGGCGTAAGTGTGAAAAAGGGTCATAAGTCGCTTTTTTCAGTGCCATTGTAACTTTGAAGGGTCCCTCCACACAAGCAAAGTACCAGCAAAGGAGGGGAAGTTTCTGAGACAGGAAGTCTCATCCTGCCAAGAATGTAATAAGGGTTAATGGAGAGGCAGTTTCTGTAAGCGACACCAGAATGTGTCCTTCCTGCCTTCCTTACAGGATTAGCCCAATAATTTCTTCTAACAACCGGTTTTCCGAACTGCTTAGAATGTGAACAATCAGTTCTAGAGAATAGGTGCAAATTGGTTGAATCCCACCCCTGTCTAGATGATTTGCTGGTTTTAGCAGTGCAGTGTTGTTTAGAACGTTTTCCACCCCTTTTGGAAATCCTCACAAAAATTCGGAATTCTGCCTGTTATTCTCAGCCCGAGTGAGCACAATTTTTCCCATTTGATTCTGGGAGATGCAGGCAGCTGGTTGTTAGGAGAGAGAGAGAGAGAGAGAGAGAGAGAGGAAAAGACCAGGTAAACTGGAGTTAGCTTAATTCCTCCAGGAGCCCACCTGGTCATTTGCTATCCTCTGTTTCCTGCCCTCGACCCTTTTAATGCTTCCCTGCCGACTGTTACATCGCCAAACGTTTTGCTGATGCAAGACATTCTGCAAGCGGAACTAATCGCATCAAAAGAAACCCAACTGACTGGTAACCCTTTGGCTGTTAGGTGACTGGTAACCCTTGATGGCTAAAAAGGACATTTGTGTGTGTGTGTGTGTGTGTGTGTGTGTGCCTGTGTTTTCCAGGCAAGTGGTTTGAAAGCCTCCCAAAGCAAACAATCAGCTCCTGAAGCCACATACGGCGGGCAGCATGCAACGAGAAGGACTAATCCTAGCAATGAGGCATCTTGAAGCGAGGGGTGAATTTTGTTCCCTGGGAGAAAAGGAAAGAGGGGCTGGGTGGGGAGGGTCTGAGGAAGAGGCAGCGCTGCTGTGAGAGCTCTGCTAGAGCGCCATGTGAAGATGGAAAGAAGGCCAACAGGTGAAGGGCTGCTCCCCAGGAAAGAATATACTGAGTTTCCCAAGAAAGCCAACCAGACTGTTTTTCCTTGAAGGCATTTTGCTTCTCATCCAAGAAGATTCTTCAGTTCTGACTGATGACCAGATGATGACCACAATGAATATAAATCCTTCCATGCTCCACCATTCAGTCAGAAGTGAAGAAGCTTCTTGGATGAGAAGCAAAATGCCTTCAAGGAAAAACAGTCTGGTTGGCTTTCAAAAAAGCACCTTTTGGGACAGCCATGACCTGGAGGACTGAGAATCTCCAAAGAAAAAATGCTGGGTTGGTTTTTCAGATGCGATCTGAGCAGCTCACTGGCTCACAGTGAAGATTTTCTAGGCTTGGAAACACCAGACTTCTCTCCTGGAGATCTTGGGCAATACAAAGGATTCTGAACTCAGTCAGGGCCACTAACCAGATCAAAACTCCAATGTATGAAGAACTCATTTGGAAGCTTGGATATCAAGCCCTGGTGCCATATCTCTTGGTCACCACCGAGGCCTCGAAGCAAGAGCATCAGAGGAAACTCCATGCTCAGAGAGGATCTTCTAGGTGGCAATAACCATCTGCCTGAGCATTGTCTCAGGTAACCCAGAAGAGCTAATGCCGTCAGTCCTGATAAACCATCTCTCTTTGACCTCGGAAACTCTGGTCCTCACCTTGTGGGAAAGAGAGATTCATGGGGAGCTCTCCATTGTTGAGAGCTCTCTCTCTCATGGGGAGCAACCATCGTTGCTCCATGGTGCTGCAACAAATGGTCTACCTGTCCTATTTTGCCTTTTAGGGGCAGATATCCTGCTTGTTTTCATCCCATCCTTTCTTCTTTCTCTTCTGATCCCTTGCTGTTGGATGACCCCATCAGCTTCTAACTCATGCAGGTCAGCAACTACCCATTCACTTCCTGCCTTTGAAATACTGGACTGTGGTTCTTGCTGAGTGTTAGGGGTCTGTTGGGACTTATTCTTATCTTGTAGGTGCTGAGATGATGCCCTCAAGAACAATTCTAATGACCACATTGGCTAACCTCTGATCTCCTTAAGGAAAGTTTTGATGAATTATCAACATGCTCCTCCAGGATTCTCCAGAAAAGAATCCGAAGGCCAACCTCCCTTGCGGTGATGCCCTGCAGATCTCTAGAACTACAATCATTCTAGATGAGGATTAGGGGAATTATAGCCCAGGATATTTGATAGGCTCCAGTTTCAGGTGAACGTGTTGCTTCAATAGAGATACATGACAAAGTAGTGATCTCCTTCTGATGCACAGGTAGAACACATAGACATGACACACAAGCTGAAGAAAAAGGACACCAGGGATCTTGGCTGATCTCCCAAATAGATCATAGCCAAGCAGAAGCTCTGGAGAGATCCCCAGCATGTGAGCAGAAGGAACATGCAGTTCCAGCTTGGGAACACGTTACATTGAAAGTACACTGATGACATAGGAAAAAGCATGACACCCATGTCATACCATGCATGCAATGTCCATTGGAAGAGATGCCAATTCATGCACTGCAGAAGGGGGATACAGAAGGTGCCCGGGGAAACATAAGCTATTTGGTGGCCATAACTGCCCTCTTCATTACGGGGTCGTAGAACCAATGCACAGTCCCACTGAAGCCAATGCTTACATTGTTGTACAGACAAATAGGGGACAAACTCAGACAATGTATTATTCTAAATTCTTTTCTGTTTCCCTTTGCTTTGTTTTATGAAGCTTAGGGCTGGGTCAAAAGCTCATGGGGGTCACAGCAGAAACCTGGGGTCAAGATTCCATCTGGGAATCAGATCTTTGGGCCCAGAATGCATCCCTGTGTTCAGAAACTTCCAGGTCTTCTATTTGGTGGTGGAAAACATGGGCACACGTCATGTGCAACATATCCTCAAACTATGTCCTTTGCATCCCTTGTTAGCAGGGAGAAACGAATCTTCTCTGACCTTCTTCCATGGTCCAATCTACTTTCCTACCTGCTTGGCTTTCAAAAGCCAAGGACTTGTGTGGACTTTGGCCAGAAAGACAGAGGTTGCAGCTACCACCCAATCACAGAAGCCACTGGAGGGCTTTGGACCCATCGGTCTCCAGTGCTGTTCACCCCCAAATCTGTAATTATGTCTCTTGGTCCAATCCCTGCTTTACAATGCCTTCCTATAGGATTGCATTCCCATCATCCCTGGAATTCCTTATCTAACACAGGGGACTCCAAACCTGACAACTCCAAGGCATCTGGACTTCAACATAGATGGCTGAGGAATTCTGGGAAGTCCATAAGCCTTAAAGTTGCCAAGTTTGGAGAGCCCTGCTCTAACACTGCAGTTTCCCCCTCTAACCAGCCCCTTGGCCTGTTGCATCACTGGCAAGGAATACCCTTGTCCCAACCTCTGGTCTCTCACAGACATACCCCACCGAGCCACACAGAAGCTACAGAGTGTCAGCCACACATTAGATCTTTCTGAGCCCTCCAATTTTCTTTTTGAACATATATGCATCCTAATCCCTTGAATGAAAGAAGAACCCAAGAACCTGCCTTCTTCCAGGTGGGCTCTTGGCTTATCTCAATGAATAGAGTGTAGGTTGCGATAGAGGTCCTGACTTCCAGGTCAACATTCTTTCCCAGTCCTCCTTGGAACCTCAGGAGATAAGTGCTGGGACTTCTTGCATGCCAAGAGGGTTTTCTGTTGAGCTACAAACCCCTCCCATCTCAAAATCTTTCCTCACAACCTCAATTTCTCTGGTTTCACCCACTTTGTCCTGAACGTCTGAGCTGCTTCTCCTACAACTAACCATTTCCTGGTCTCCTTTCAACCAACATATTTTTCTCACTGTTGCTTCTTTTTTTCTATTAAACGTTCCTGCCATCCAACCCTAATATCTCTTTCCTTCTTGACTTTCCTCTCTGTGGTATATCAATTCTTAAGCCCCTTGGGCAGGTAATACAAAACTTCTATTTTTCTGTTCAGTGCACTGTTGAAATGGGAAGGGAAATAAACACATTTCAAAAAATGATTAGGTTTCTGCCTCGACTCTCTGCAGAAACCTGACTGGAGGCCACCTTCCAACTATCAAAATCTTTTACAGGCTGAACGTGCATCTCTTTTAATGGAGTCCATTTAGGGGAACACTTGTTTCCTGCCCTTGAAAAGGGGAGGCCTCCTCATTCCTTCCCTTCTGCTGGTTTTCCACATGCATCTCTCATGTGGCATGCAGGGCCCATGGGCCAAAATCCTCCAGGAAATTTGCAATCACTTTTTCCCCTGAAACCCTTTGGTGATGCTTTAAGTCAGTGGGGGCAGTTGAAATCTTCTTCAGATACAAGGCAAAACTAGGAGATCAAACTTCGAACTTCATTCATTGGTGATTTGGGGGTTCCAGCGGAGCATCAAAAGCCAGGCCTTAGGACTATGGAGGCTTGCTCTTTTGAGACTCCCAAAGTTATGGTTGCTATGCAGTGAGTCTTCCTTGGGTGCCCTGGGAAAACAAGACTCCCAGGGAAACCTGGCTGTAAAGACGGAGAAGAGAGTGCTTTTACAAGTGTCTGATTTGACAAAACTGGATCCTATAAAGCATGGAGGACTTGGATATCCTTTCTGCTTTAGGACTTTTTACATCAGACGTTGGTCTGTCTAGTTGTCTAAAATCCAATCTAAGTGATGATGTCTGTACAAGCTTTCCATCTTAATATTCTGAGTTCCAGGACTTCAGGAAAACTTTCTGCTTGGTCCCCTACCCATAATTCTTTCCAGATGTATATTAATATTTATACTTTGTTCTTCTTGTAAGAACTATTTGCAACCATGGGGTGGTGGCTGGGTTCTGTTTCACTCATAAGCTTAAGCCCCTGTCACACTGCACCAATGGATGGAAAGAGGATGTAAAACGGAGAAAAACATTTGCCATCCGTTGGTTAACGCGATGCTTCCGTTCTGTACTCACTGCCTCCGTTTTGCTTCCTCTCTATCCGTCCAGCATCCGTCTATTGACATTTCATCCGCTCAGAAGGTTTTGAGCTGCTCAAAACTTTTGAGCGGAAAATGTATCCAATGCATCCGTTCTGCATCCTCTAGGCATACGGGGGACATCCGTTCTGCATCCATTACGCATCTGCTATATCTGCTAGGCATCCGCTGCGCATCTGCGCAACTCAAATCCGTTCCAGCGGTAAACGGACGCAGGGAGGAAGCGGAACGGACGCGCAGCGTTAGTAGCACGGACAGAGAAAGAATGAAAGCAGATGCAGCAACGCATCCGCGTCATCCGCTCTGCATCCACTCTGCATCCTCTACGCATCTGCTCTGCATCCGCTTCCACCCGCTTCCATCCGCTAGGCTTCCGTTCCGCATCCGCTTTCCATCCACTCTGCGTCCTCCCCCCATCTCTTCTTTTCCGTGTTATCCGCTCTGCTTATGCAAATTTTTGCCCCTTTTGAGAGCGGATAACAACAGATGGAACATTTTTCTCGTCCGCTGTGTCCTTTTTACAAACGTTTTGCATCCGTTGGGCAGTGTGACAGGGCCTTTAAGCCCATCAGTGTTGCCCTGAATCACCTCCACCCCTCAATTTCAAATGGCAAAAGAAATGGCGGGGGGGGGGGTCACCTCGAAAATTTCAGTCTCCCTTGGGATTAAACTCTCAAGGCCAAGAATTAGAAGGAGACACCTTGGAGCTCAAATCTTTGTGGTTCTGAAGAAATTCGTACAGGAGGATATTTGTAGATCGGGGTTGAAATGAGGGGTCCTTGGTGTCCCTGTGCTTGATGGTTTTCTTGCAGACATTTCATAACCTACCTAGGTCACATCATCAGTACAAGAAGAGAGTGGGCTTTGTGGAGAGGAGGAGGAGGAGGAGGAGGAGGACGAGGACTGAAGGATCCTTTGTACTCTCTGAACTTGGTGATTTTCTTGCAGACATTTCACTACTCGAACTAGTAATATCATAGCCCTGATTAGTATTGATGAGTACCTAGTTTGGGTAATGTAATGTCTGCAAGAAAACAGCCAAACTCGGAGAGTACCAGGGAGCCCTCAGAAGGAACTTGCACCCAATACCTGCTTTGGGGAACTGTGCTCATGATTCCTATCCGTGCTGAGCTGGGATGTTAAGAGAAGAACCTCGTGGATCAGAGAAGAGACGATGAGCTACCTTCTGGCTCTTAAAGCATCTCCAAAGATGGGAAGGAAAAAGGTCTTTTGGGGTCCCATCACCAACCCGAAGAAAACCAGGCAATAAGGAGGAAGGTTGAGATGGGCGTTGGGAGCAGCAGGCAAGTGTCAGAAAGATTGTGATTGTACCGCTGTCTACCGACCAGACATGTATATCGCCTTACTCCTGCGCTTTTTCTCCAGACGCCGCAGCCGTTTCTCCTCGCGCCGCCGGGCCTCCTCAGCCTCCTGGTGCTGCCGACACTTGTGGAAGTTCTCCACCACCACGCCGACGAACATGTTGAGCACAAAGAAGCTGACGATGAGGAGGAAGGAAATGAAGTAGAGAAGCATCCAGAGGTTATGGTTCCGGCTGGGCTGGCGAGGCGGCCAAAAGGCAGCAGGAAGAGGGGAGAGATGGGGGGTGGGGAGACAAGGAACAATGGCGTATGAGCACAATGGAGATGGAGCCCACCCTCAAGATGAGTGGCTGCCAAGGTCCAGGAAGGGGCAACCTTTCGACCTCCAATGGTTGAGCCTGGCCATTGGGCTCCAGAACAGCTGGACCTTCCTGGAAAAGTTGGCATCTTGACCAGCTTTCTGGTCAGGGCATCCTCCCCCATGGAATGTGGCCAGGATGCCCCCATGGCATAATCAACTAGCTTAGCTCAGCTGCCTTAAATAGTTGCATTCTCTTTTTGGAATATCGCCTGTTTGAGTTATTTCTGATTTCAGTTGCATGTTCTGCACCCCGACAGGATAACAATGGGGAGTCTAAAAATTTTTAAAAAAAAAAACCTTCAAAGAGAAGACTTCATACCAAGAGGAAGGGAACTTTCCAAAAACAGTTTGGATCTGATAATTCTTGACTATCTTTGTTTTGCTTTTAAACTTAGTTGCACTGCAGGATATTAAGTCATTTCAGACAAATTTGTTTTCCAAAAGGGAAAGACTTGAAGACTCTGAGACTGTCTTTAATTTGTTTCATGGAATGGCTGGTTAAGCATCCCTAGGTCAGGATGGAAGTGGGTGGGAGAAGTCATCATGGAGCTTCTGGGGGCTGGAGAATCAGAGCAGCTGAAGGTGAGACCCACCTGGGGCAGCCGCCTCTGTTCAGGAGGTCTCTACAAAGGACACCATCAAATAAATCTCTCCAGCAATGTTTGAATGACATCATTCCTAACTGAACCATGATGGATCATCATAATCTGAATGCTACGGGGTCTCTTGCTTGAGCAGGGGGTTGGACTTGACGTCCTCCAGGGTCCCTTCCAACTCTGTTATTCTGTTATCTTCATCATCATCCCTGTTGGTCATTTATCACCTAATGGTTATCCCCCCCTTGTGAATGAATGATCAGCACCTTAGCCAGGATGTCGACCCTATCGTTGATTGCCAACCATTGAGCTACACATGCACGTGGGAATGAGTCTTTAAGCAACTCCCCATGAAAAATTCTTAGGATATTTAGTGTCTACCTGCTGGTCAATCCCCACAGCATCCAATCCATCATACATGATGTTGACCCAGCCATCTTTGGAAGAGAGAACGAACAGAGACATCAGGGCCTGTGGAAGCAAAGAAGGCTGTTTATAAAAGGGGAATTTCCAGTTTTTGCTTAGGTTTCAGTCAACCAACAAATCAGATCTATCACCCCAGGATATATGTGACACTTTCCTGAGGGAAAATAAACATGGATGGATAGAATCCACATAACTCAAAGCTCTTTGTGGTCCTCCATTGTTTTTAAGAAGACCAAGACCAAATGTGTGAGAACTGCTACTCTAAAAAGTGTTTCTTTCTTCAGCCCTGCAGAAGAAAGTGGCTTTCCCCTGCCATGGGGCCTGCCCTTGGCACAGCATCTCCCTAGAGATCCACCTTAAAAATGTGCAGAAAATCCCTGAAATCTTCTCAGGCCTGGGGAGAGGCAAGGGTGGTGCCCTCAGAAGGATTTCTCTAATTTGGTACATGGAGCGTTCCTTCTGAATATACATGATCTGTGTTCTTTGATTGTGGTTCCTCACTTTTAAAATTGCAAGACACCCAGAGTGTCTCAGAGTTGGGAAGCCTCTAAAGTGTAACATCCAATTAAAAATCCAATTAAGTTTAGAAGATGGGGAAGGTTGCTTGGCTGGAGAACCAGTTCCTTTCTGTCCTCCTTCTCCTGTCCCTCTTACCTGCCCCAAATTGTCGAAGTTATACTTCCGCCGGACCCATTTGTAGTGGGCTTTCCTGCAATCAGTTTTAGTGGAGATGTTTCGGATGTCAACCCCCTCACAGTGGTAGAACTTGCCCTTGAAGAGCTGGGAAAAAACCAAATAAAATCAGCAGGAGAGGTGGAGGGCTTGACTTCAGCTTTGACTTGGCAGGTGGCCTAGATTTTGGGAAGACTGGGAAGAGGAGACCTGGGTGTCCGGTCAGAAACAGGGTCAAGGTTTCCAGCATGAGAACAGCCAACAGCCAACTCACACCAATGGGACCTGAGCTAGGGAAGCTCTACTTGATTTTGTTTGGTGGTGCTGAGTCATGGCTGTTGAGGAATCATCCAAGCAGGAAGGTGCGATGGTTTTCACCACCAGGGAACATCCAGGATGCAGGGGGTTGCAAATGCAGAAGGCAGACCTCAGGGAGTCCCTGTCCTGTCCTGGAGTATTTATCAGAGGGTTTCTTTTGTGATCCAGGAGAAGAAGGAAGAGTGTTTTCCAAAGCAAACTGTGAAGGATCACTCTGTCAAGGTTTAAGAAGGGGGCAAGTAGGCCTCGGCTCCAGCAGGCCATGGGGAACATCCCCTGAAGTCCACGTCTCCTGTTCAGACCAAGCCAAGCCAGGATTTATTCCAAGGCAGAACGAAGAACCCTCCAAGGTGTTGAAACCTTTCAGTGGATCTTGCTCAGCAAAAGCAGGCATGGTGGGGAAGTCTTACCTGCACTCCCAAAATGCCGAAGATAATAAAGAAAGCGCAACAGATCAGGACAATGTTGCCGATAGGCCGGAGAGACGAGATCAGCGTCTCGACCACGAGTTTCAAACCTGGAGCTCGGCTGATGACCCTGGAGAGGAGAGGAACACCTCCTTTTTTCATCCCATTTCCAGGCTCCCCAAGAAACATTCAGTCTTCCCAGAGGAAACTGACGGTTGGGCAACAACAGAGCCTTAACTTTTAAGCATTCTGGTTCTCTTCCCCCGTCCCTCATTTTTGATTGCATGATGCATGATGAAAACTAAGGAGAAGCAAATGGAGGAAGTCCAGTTTGGATCCTTGAGGATGCTGCTGGTTTGGAAAAGGTTGGGTCCTGATTGTCATCCCCTGCAGCGGAGAGGAAAACCTCTCCTCCCTTGCCCAGAGGAACTCGTCTAGGGGTATCCCAGGTGTCCCCACTTTGTAGGACCCAGAAAATGTCTCCAAACATGAAGTTCACCTAATCAATGCTTTCATACGCCATCAAAGACTCCCCCCCCCCCCGGGTCAAGATGGGCTTTCTGAACTCTTAATGTCTTCAAATGTCAAGCCAGTCCCAAAATCCACCTCTCCCTAAGAATACCCTAGCACAAACGTCACCCCAGCAAGAAACAGATGGAGCAGTTGAGCACCACAGCTGTTTCTTAGTTTATTTCCACCAAAGGGATCAAAGACCCCCTGCCGGGTTGTTTTTGGGGGCCCAGTTTTGCATTTTCTGTGGTCATAATGTGAAGCAGCAGACTCCCGCAGAGAGCAGAGAAGAATTTCCCCACTACGTGTCCCTCCTCCTCCCTCCCTCTTGCTTCTCCTCCTCCTCCTCCTCCAGCTGCCTCGCTTATTACTTGACGACAATCAAAAAGACCAGCTCCCTTTCGCCTGGTTCCAGATATTGAAAGTGTCGTCCTACTTTTGACTTTTCAGCCAGCGAAATTGCTCCTCTGAGGTCCTGAACACAAAACATCTGCAGATGCTGGGAATTCTCAAATTATTACCCATCACACTTGGAATGCAAATTCACTCCAGGGCAATGTGTCTGCTGTTCCCCTCTCTCTGCCACCCTGTCTGGCACCCCTACCCTTAGGGGATGGGGTTCCTGGAACTGCTACGAGGTTTGCCATTGTGCATCGTCAGAGGTTTGGGCCCCAGACTGCTCTGAAAAGGTCTGGAAATGCTGGGAAAAACAGTATTTATCTTGCACCAGGCATGATTATGCGACCTACTGCAAACGAGGGCAACCTTTCTACCTGCTGGGAAGAATGGGGTGCTTTGGCTTTTGAGACAGGTACATGCTTGTAGCTGCTAAACAGGAAATACCAGCATGCTAATCTATGCACCACAGGACCCCATGCCAGAGACTGCTGGAAAATGAACACTGAGTTTTTGCATTCACGGTCACATTGCTTTTGTTCTTCTGTTGATACACGGCAGAATAAGCAGGTTCAGTTCAAAGCAAAATAGACAGAACCAGTTTGGTGGCTGGCCAAAGCACCAAACTGATATGCATGGTGCTTAGAGTTAATTAAAGCACCATGCCACATTAGGATGCAATTTGGAAATGACCAGGAATGCACCAACTTAGTCTTGTTCTTGGGCCAAGAAAGGGTCGGGACATGAGGCATATCAGTTGCAAATGGCGAATTGTAGCTGCCCAGGATTCTAAGTGAATCTTCAGAGTCATCCAAGGCCCTCAGTCCAAAGAATTTGCCACTGAGAAAAGCTCTGAGAAAAGATTTTGAGCCTGTTTCTTAGCAATAGTTAGTCTGGGGACCAAAATAGTCTCCTTAACTGTTTTTTCAGGTGTGGGAGACTGGGTTTTCGCCAGCTATTCCCGAGGAGGAATTGATTAGCTCAGATGCCTCCTGCTTTTCTGGAAGCCAACAAATACCGTAAAGGTCTCAGGGTGCGCAGCAGCCGAAGTACCCTCAGCACCCCTAAAATCTTGGCTCCGCCTGCTGATGCCATGGAAACAATGATGTCAATGATGGACACAAAGACCAGGATCCCATCCAAGACGTTCCAGCTGCTCTGGAGGTAGGTGTGCTCCCCGGAGAAGAAGCCAAGAGCCACAACCTAGAAGGAGAATGGAACAGACTGTTCCAGGCATGGATCTTCATGCTGCATTGAAGCTCAAGAACCATTTCACTGGAAATGAGACAGAATCCTGGACCAGAACTGTTCAGGAGGGGGGAAGGGGATCTTTGCAAAGAGTAAAATCTTCCACCACTGCAGAAAATTGGCTTGTGGTTAACTTTTCTGCCAGACGCGAGAAAAATTGACATGGGCCTCTTTGTTGCTGCAGTGGAGAAGTTCTTGGATGCAATTTCTTTTATAATTGGGTCTCCCTCAAGAATATCCTCCTTCCCCTAAATGAAAGTAATAAAATGGACAATTGTCCCTCTCTGATTTATTCTCCGACTCAGTAGAGCAGATGGAGGGACTTTTGCTGTACATGAATCCAACGGGACCCAACTGCAAATGCAGCAACGGTACCTTAACCATCATCTCAGCAACAAAAATGGCTGTAAAGATGTAGTTGGAGACACTCAAGAATATCCGTTCCTGCAAAAAAGGAGAGAAAGCAGAGAGTTGAAATCCAATCTGGCAAGGGACTCAACCCCTAATCCCAGGAAATCTCCATGAACTCTCTCCTAGGTTCCTGAATTCAACCCCTCTTCTGTGCCAAAACTCCACAGCTCACCGGATCATCCTGGTAAATCCATTCTCTACCTTATTTACCTTGAAGTTCAAGTTACGCAGCCTTGAAGCTGCTTAATCGTATTTGGGTGGTTTGGGAGTTGGTGTTTTTAATTGCAGGGACATTCAGCCAAGTCAATTTGAGAAGCGGAAGAGGAGAGTCAGCAGCTAGCCTGTGTCTTGGGGAAACACCTAGATTTACCCCAAATAATTCATCTATTCAGTTTCAGAAAAGTTGTCAGATTGCCCAGTAACTCAGCACAAGGCACCTTTTTTCATCCTGGACTCTTTGAGAAGCAAAGATGCAGCTCCTTCCTGGACAGGAAGCAAAGACGGTTCCCATTGGAAAAATTAGCCTTTCGGAAAATCATCCTGGCATTGAACTGTGTCCTTTTGACCGGGCAGGACAGGATCCATCATGGTGAGCAAAAACTTGAAGACTAATACCTTCCCCCTGGGGGGGGGGGGTCAGGCTTCTGTTCCCCACCAAGAACATCTGGGAGCTCACCGTGCTGTTGGGATTGATGTCTGGGCGCTCCAAGGCAATGGTGATGCAGTTGAGGAAGATGAAAACCAGAACTACATGGTCAAACATCTTGTGCGCAATGACCTTCTGGCAATTGGCCCGGAGGCTGAAAGTAAGGCAGGTGGGCTGGTCAGCTACCCCCCAGGATCCCAAACATTCCTCTACTTTTTAGGCCAATAAGAAAAGTGCATCAAGTGCCCCACACCTGTCCCCTTGGTTAGCTGAGCTGCAGACTGTGCAGGCCACCTTGATATTTATAGCATATCATGGCTCCCAAATTTAGGAGATCCTTATCTTTAGCTTGAGTTAATGCTCTTCCCCACAGCTGCCCTGCAAGGGAAATCCAGGAGAACCCCATATGGAACCTGATACAGCCCCTGTGGTATATGTTACTCTATACCAGGGGTCTCCAACCTTGGCCACTTTAAGACATGTGAATTTCAACTCCCAGAATTCCTCAGCCAGCAAAGCAAATTCTGGGAGTTGAACTCTACAAGTCTTAAAGTAGCTAAGGTTGGAGACCCCTGCTTTATATGGTCTGTTCCACAGGGACATTCAACATCAGTTTACTACCCTGCTTTGATTTAAATTTCCAGGACACTCTGATGACTTTTATTAGCTGTTAAATAATCAATAATAAATCAGTAATCCAGTAATCAGTTTACAGTCATTTTCTGGTCTGGTCTACTTAGTGAGGATGACCTCAATCTTGCACATCTGGGGATGTTCCCTTGCCGTCTCTTATTTATAGTTGAGTGAAGTAGGTAGGGGTCAGTTTGAGCCTCTTCCAAATGTTGTTTAGAAATTCTGGACTTTAAAAAAAAGCTTCTCCTTGTTTTAGCAATAGCCCTTAGACTTACATTCCGCTTCACAGTGCTTTCCAGCCCTCTCTAAGCAATTTACAGAGTCAGCCTTTTGCCCCCAATAATCTGGTCCTCATTTTGCCCACCTTGGAAGGATGGAAGGCTGCGTTGGCCTTGAGCCTGGTGAGATTCAAACTGCCAAATTGCAGGCAGACAGCAGTCAGCAGAAATAGCTGCAGTACTGCAATCTAACCACTGTGCCATTTTATGTACACCACAGCTCTTGCACACCTCCATCAAGGTCACCTTCCTTACTCTGTATGTTGGCCTTGAGGAGACCAAGTATGGAACCCTTCTTGAGATACCAGAAAGGATGTCCAAAGAAGGACATTAAGACTTGCTTGGTTCAGCCCAATGGCCAGCGCCCCACAGGAGAACGAGCCCTTACCGATTCTGAGGGGAGAACAAATAGAGGGACCAGTCCTCATGATTCTTGCACCATTTGGGCTTGTAGGGCTCCAAGCTCTTGCGGATTCTGCAGCAGAAACTCTGGGGGGAGGAAGAGAAAGAAAAGAAAGGAAGCCCCCCTTGGGAAATCTAATCCCAGCAGGCATCCCTTTCCACCCACTATCTAATATCTCCCTTAAAGTCTGACAGGCAGTGGCAGCTTGAACCCAGCATCGTGGCTGGGCTGGGTTGCAGGTTTGGGATGGGCAGCTGTCCCCGATCAGCTGGAGGATTGTAGAAATGTCACAGGAAGGGGCTTCCTTTTGTGGGGTCTTCCCTTCCTACCTTAAAGGGGGCAAAATTCACCAACCCGCAAAGGCCACCCTTGACCACTCCAGAGGTTGTTGGAGGGTGGGAGTGGCTGGAGGCCCTCTTGCCACCGGGGAGAGCCGAAGAGGGAGGGGGAGCCAAAGAACGTTGGACTTACATTTTCCATGTTGTCATCGTAGTCGAAGGGATCCTCTTTGTGGCCGTCCACGTGCAGGTAGAGCTCACTGGGCACCTGCAGCATCTTGCCATTGCAGTCCTGGTACTCGAGGGGCAGCATGGCTACTGGGGGGTGCACCCCAGGCACCTGGAGGAGTTCCGGCAGGTCCAAGGCACCTCGGAAGTCTAGGGACTCTGCCCGGTGGTGCAGGGGAGCCCGGCTGAGGGTGCTGAGCTTGGCCTCCTCAGCTTCATCGTCCGTGCTGCCTTTGCCCTCCCCTGAGAGCAAGGACTCCCGCTCGCTGCACTGACTCTTCTTCTTCAGGCTGGGGGCCCGGCCCAGGCTGTTCCAGCTCGAGCGGCGGCTGCCCCAGTTGGCACAGGGGGAGCTGCGGAGGCTAGACTGGGAGAGGGGAGGAGGCCAGGTCAGGGTTTGGCCGGGAAACCTTGGAAGTGTAGTCCCCACTCCAGAGGGTGCCAGGCTGGAGAAGACCTCTGTCCTACTTCATCCTCTCAGCTCAAAGAAGCACCAGGCCTTCCTGGCTGGAGGTTTCTCCTCCACCTTCTTCTCAGCACCCACCTGCCCCAAACGGAGAGCACTCCCCCTTCCCACCCCTCCCCGGCCCTGCCAAGTGGTCTCCTTCTTGGGAAAATACCAAAGATTTCTGGTCAAAGCCGAGTGGGTCCACCGAGACGTTGCTGCCCCTCCTGGAGTCCCCAAAAGGGTAGGCGGAGTCCATGTGTGGGGAGCCCTTTGGGGTGGGCATGGGGGTGGCTGCGGTGTGCATGATGATGGGCGGGGGCATGCTGCCCTTGCCCTCCAGATGGCCGTTGGGCGTGACGGCCAGTGAATACATCTTCATCTCTGCAAGGGAGGAGACAGGACCTTCTCAGCAATCTCTGGGCAAACTAATCCAGAGTTGGAGATGTTCTGGAGCTACTCCTGTCCATGAACCACTTCTAGCCCAACTCCAGGCCACTCTGGACAAAATGGTTGTCCATTTCTCTGAGGGACAGTAAAGAATTTCTTGGGGAAAGAAGAAGAGAAGCAAGCAGTGAGGTCCTGGTGGGCCCAATCTCCTTGCTTCCTCTGATGACCCTCCCAAGGTGAACCTCTCCTCCTTGCCTGGATGTCCAGAGCTTTGATCTTTCCTCTCTGGTCGAAAGTGAAGCCTCTCAAGGGTTGCCTTCCCCAGCCAGCCCTCTCTCCTTACCAGAAGCATGGAGTTCCTTCAGCTTCTCAAACTCTTCCTCAAAGTTGGTCGATGTTTTGTCTTCATCCGTGTCAGATCTATTGGCGTCACCCTGAAATGGCCCCAAAATAAAATAGGACAAATGGTTGGTGAATAATTGGTAATTATGCCAGGTGAACGGAGCTGCCTAGAACCAGAAACCAAATTTTTGTCCTAGGAGGGTTTGCAAGCATTTATTTATTTTTAAATGCTTATTTCACGGCTCTTTGGTTTAGCATTCCTAACTCCTCCTGGAAAACACAAGGTCTGTTTGGAATAGACCCTCCTGAGAGTTTGCGCACAACAATTCTTTCTCCTGTTGAGAAATAAGGAGATTTGGGGACAGATTTCCCACTACTTCCTACCAGACGTCCTCAGCCCTGTGCCTGTCCCATGCGCTAGCTTGTTATTGTTGCTTAGCCCCCCCCCCCCCAATTTAAATGCTGCAGATCAGAGCGCTCAAAGAGGGAGAACTTTTCCCTCTCTCCACCATTTCAGGAATGTCCCAAATTCCTGGCCGACTTCCAGGCCCAGAAGACCCCAAGATCCTCTTTTGCCAGGAAGGTCTTTTCCTTCCAAACATCCCACACTCTGCCTGCCTGAGCTCCCCTCGCCTGCGGTGCCTTGCGTTTCGGGGAGCCGTTCCTGCTTGGATTTGCTGAGGCTTCTCCTTGGAAACGGAACACAGGAAATTCTTGGCTTACAACAATTCATTTCGTGACCTTTCGAAGTTACGATGGCACTGAAAAAAGTGACTCAGGACGGTGTTTCACACTTACGACCGTTGCAGCCTCCCCTTGGCCACTGACTTGTACTTAGGATGGCGGCAGTGCCCCAGCGGGGTCACGGGATCCCTTTTTGCAAGCCGGATTCATTTTACAACTGTGTCACTAATGAAACAACTGCAGTGATTCACTTAGCAACTGTAGCAAGAAAGGTTGTAAAACAGAGCGAAACTCTCTTAAGGAATCTCTCGCTTAGCAAGAGAAATTTTGGGGTCCATTGTGTTTGCAGATCGAAGGCTTTCTGTACCATTTATTTATTTATTTATTTATTTATTTATTTATTTATTTATATATATATGTGTTTTCTTAGGCTTTCGTGGGTACGTACATGTGTGCTGTTTAGCTTCCTTCGGGTATTATCCCACGTCATTGTAGTTCTGTTAAAGTTGTAGCAACATTTCAGCAGAATCTCATCTGCCATCATCAGGCTTCTGTGTAGAGTTAGTTCCTGGTTTCAAATTTGAGGCTGGTCCATTCTGATTGGCTGGGAGCCTGGATCTGTGTTCATTGGACTTGGAGTTTGATTGATTGGTGTTCCTGGTTTCTTCTGTCTGTTTTGTGGCTTTGATTGGCTGGCAACAGTCTGTTCTTGTGTTGGAGGCTTTTAGTGCAGCTTGGCTCCGTGTGAAGGGACGGCTGCTCTTCATTAGCAAGCTGGGTTTCACCTGGGTGCCTGGTGGGGGGGTGTTTGGGTTGGCGCTATCAGAGGGAGTCTGTTTTTGCCCAGGTGTTTGCCTGGCTTGTGGCATGGAGATCTTTCTATTTGAGAGTGCAGGCTTCCAAATGATTGACAGTCTGGTGGAATCATCTCTTCTATTCATGCTGTCAGGTCTTTTTTCAATCTCTATGGCTTCTCTGATGATTCTGTGGCTGGGGTTTTCTATAGTGGCCAGGGTTTTAGTGCCATTGAAGTTGATGTTGTGACCTGTGGTTTTCATGTGTTGGACTAGGGAGGAGGTGTGTAATGCAGTAAAAAAAGCTGGAACACAGCTCTCAAATAGAAAGATCTCCATGCCACAAGCCAGGCAAACACCTGGGCAAAAACAGACTCCCTCTGATAGCTCCAACCCAAACACCCCCACCAGGCACCCAGGTGAAACCCAGCTTGCTAATGAAGAGCAGCCGTCCCTTCAAACGGAGCCAACACAGACCCAGGCTCCTAGCCAATCAGAATGGACCAGCCTCAAATTTAAAACCAGGAGCTGTAAGACCCACATCCATACAGAAGCCTGATGATGGCAGATGAGATTCTGCTGAAACGTTGCTACAACTTTAACAGAACTACAATGACGTGGGAGAATACCCGAAGGAAGCTAAACAGCACACACACACACACACACACACACACACACACACACACACACACATATATATA
>BLBF01000067.1:12614206-12658138 GCA_015471245.1 Laticauda colubrina
TACAAATTAGATGTATAATTAAATAAAATGCCATTATGTTTTCCTTTGTTGTGTGTTCTTCTCTTTCAGTTGTTCCATCCTATTGATAGCAAGGCTTCTCTTTACCAGTGTTGTGCCAGAGCAACGTATATCTTAATAAATTGCATTTTTCATTTATGTTCCTTGGGATCATCTGTAATAAAAAAAAAATATCCATGGTTTTGAGATTTTCAAAATTTTCTAGATCTTTGCTTGCATTTCTTTCCAGTACTTTGTGTTAATGGTTTGTTTGGGTCTTTTTTAATCTCACCACCACGGATGGGAAAAAAAGAGTCTTCCTTCTCTGTAACATCTCCAACATTTCCTGTGACATGATTTATCCATCTTGGCAATTGTTGGTGGACTTACACGTACCCTCTGCAGAATATTTTGCACTCAATTTATCTCAGATCATAGCTCAGTGTCAATATTATTGATCCTCCACATAAATCTGCCTCAGGACCTTTTTGAAACAGATCAAAATCCTCAGGCGGCCTCTTGTTTGCGCAGCAGGTCTGCTTACAAAGCTTCCTCTGATGAACAGGTAGATCAGAAATACTGAAAACATTCAGAGAAACTGGAGGTAGAATCAGAATGCAAAACCGTGTATTTGACACAGGTCTCTGTGCGCACACCTAAACCATGTGTCTGGTTGCAATCTCTGGATCTGAGGGTACATGGCACCCAACACCCCGAATGCCACTTGACCTAGGAGAGCCAAGGAGGAAGGAGCCGATGGACAGGGCTTTCCTGCTACTTAACGGCTGTTTTGGCTTCTTTCTTAAGAGGAAACGAAAAGGATTTGCTGGACATTTAAATCACAGCTTCAAGGGGCATCATCACCACCTCCAAAACCTCTTCCCACCCCTGTGATTCACCGAGCCCATAATTACATATTTATGCCAAGCGGAGAACAGGGCTGCAGAATCCAGCCATTTATGTGGCTAAGAGACTGGGAAATCTGGAAGACCACTCTTCATTACAGCTTATGCAATAACTTATTTTGCTGACTAAATTAAGGGGCTGCATTCTTGTGAACACATCTGAGAGGAAAGGAAAGGGGGGGGGGAATTGGCTCATATTTGGAGCTAGGATGTTTTGCTTCCGGGGGGGGGGGGGGGAGTCAATCAATTCGGACCTCAATAAGACCTCTGGTTCTTGGACCGCATCTTCTCCTCTGATCTTAGCTGTTGACTTGCAACCAACTCAAGGCGCTCAGTGTGTACAGTGTCTGGAGCAAGCAGAAACAAGGGCATCCTAGGCCTCTCCTGAAAAAGTGCCCCTTCCTGCTTGTCCAGTGCCAGCCAAGCAGTCGAATGTTTCCAGGTGGTGGCTGCCAACCCCAATCCCTGGGAGAGAAGCGGAAGAAGCCAAAAATGCTGGAGACTCGGCAGATGAATGGAGATCAGGAGAACAGCTGTGGGGCTGGTGGAACTGTTCTGATTGGTGGCCTCGGTTATTATTGTTGCTTATTTAGGGAAAAGCCATTGAAGAGATGGAAATGAAACTGTGGGTGGCAGACAGGGCCATCGTGTTCCCAGAAATTCTGGGCCACCATCCCAGAGAACCATGTGCCGACCTCTTCTGGCTGTTGCCCCGGCTATCTCTGAGCACAGATGGGGAGAAAATTGGGAGGATGGGTCTGTAGCACTGGGAGTCCACAGAGACCCTGGCCAAGAGCAGGCACTGGTCCAAAGCAGACGAACAGTGTGTTCCTTGGGTCACAGCACAACCTATTGGGGCAGGCTGGCCCTAATGAAATTCCTTAAGGCCACATAGCAGAGGTCTCCAACCATGGCAACTTTCAGACTTCTGGACTTCAACTCCCAGATTTCCCCAGCCAGCAGAATTCTGGGAGTTGAAGTCCACAAGTCTTAAAGTTGCTAAGGTTGGGTAGCCCTGCTTTCTATGGCTCATGAGATGGGCATTCTGATATCAGCTCCTTCGAAGGTTGCAAAATATATCCAGGGATATGATGGTAGAACCACAGGAGAAGGAAATGTGGAGGCTCCAAGGAAGGAGAGCATGCAAAGAGTTTTGGAAGAGAAGGGAAGGCTGAAACAACTTTCATCTGGGAAAAAAAATATTGAGTGTTGCAACCCCAACAACCCGAAAGGGTACAAGCTGCAAAATGTTGGGTATCACTCAACACCTTAAAAAAAAAAAAAAGAGAGAGAGAGAGAGAGAGAGAGAGAATGAGTTAGGAGAGAATTGACAGCATTTTCCATCCCTGGTGAGCTCCATTGTTGACTTCTGCACTGATTCTGCTTTTATCACCGACTGTCAGAGAGGAAACCCCAGAGGGAAAGCCTGGAATTCCCCTGAGATGTCTCAAAGCCAATGGTCATGAGGATTAGGGAGGTTGGAGCGGTTGGGCTAGAAGACCTCCAGGGTCCCTTCCAACTCTGTTATTCTGTTATTAAACTGAACATCACAATCATCAAACACCACTGCCTTAGTTGTCCTGCTCATGGGTTTCCCAAGAGTATCCAACTGGCCACTTTGTGGAAAAAAGGAAGCTTTGAATGAGTTTGCTCTCTAACTTTGTGGTTTCTAGTTATTATGAAGAGAGCAGATTTTGAGTGGCTAGAGAAGCCGAAGCTGCCAGAGCCGATTTCAAAGAACAGGAAATCAATAACTAGCAAAAACTCTGCAACTCACAAGAACCCAGCAAAGGCTCTGACAATAATACAATTGTCAACCAGCCTCCCCAGATGGAAGCCAACCAGAGGCCGAATTCTCAGCCAAATTGGCCACAGGATGATGGGTAGCAGAGAATGAAATGAAGACACAAGCGCCACCATGAAGGATGGAGGCTCTCTCAGAGGAAAAGAGCAGGAAGGAATAATCTTGTTGCCACAGTTGCAGTCCACTTTCCAGTGGCTGGAACTAAATTTAATGGAGCCTTTGGCCAAGGACGCTGCTGCTGCTCCTGCCATTTTTAATCCAATCAACCTGAGTTAAGATGCAGGAATTTTCTCCAGCAAAATCATTTCTCATGGAGGAATTCCAAAGGAAGATCTTCTTGGAAAATCCGATAGGCACGCTTAAGATGTGAAGGCAGTTGCAGGAAGACAACTGAACCAAAGCCAGTCAAAGTAGGTCAAGGAGAGGAGAGGAATTATTAGAAGGACTCAGGTCTTCACCCTTAGAGGAAGAATGGAATAATACTAAATGCACAATAGAAGCTGGGGGAACACATGATTGCTCTCTAATGTTAGACCTATGTTGATTTGGATCCTGTTAAAAAAAATCGTATCTTCTGTCTGCAAGTTCAACTTTTGAAGATTTTATTCAGCAGAGGCAATTACCAAGTGGACATTTATGAGCTTCTGGACAGGAAGGAAGGATCCTGATCAACCAAGTCTTTTCCAATCATCAGGTGTGGTCCATGTGGGACTTTTTGCTCCATTTTGTTAGCTTGGCCTTGCTTCTCAAATTGGCCTCCTGCTCTGTTTCCATTTTTTTAACCTGATGGTCATCTTATTTCAGAGTTTCTTCTTTCAGGATCCTGGGCAGGCCCCTTTTTTGTTGTGGCTGAAGTAAGTCTAAAGTAAATCTAAACTGGAGGTCACCAGGAATGCATGGAGGAGAGTGGAGAGAAGAATTCAGGAGGGTAGCATAATTCTACCTGTTCTCCATCCATTCCTCTGATGCTCCTTGAGGACTTGTGCCTTGAAGAGCAAAGCAATTTCTCATCCTTCTGAGAAAGGCAGTTGGGCATTCGGAGATGGTAAATGGCCATTTGGTTCTTACTGAGCTGGGAAAACATAGTAATATTCTCCTCCTGCCTGTGATTAAAGGCCCTCTCTGAATCATCATTCTTCGCACCAGCAGGCTGACTGCAGGTAAGGCTCTAACTTCATTTCCATATGCTAATGACTTCATAAAAGCTCCTTGATAACATGTGATATGATGGGTGATACTTCTGAGGTGGAAATGGGGACATAACTCTTGCTGAAAACCTGTGCTATGGATTTATCTTGGAGAGATGTCAGAAGTGGGAAAACTTAGACCAGGACAGGTAGGAAAGAGTTTCCCGAAGGACATGTTCTTATGGAATTCTTCCATAAAGTGCAGCTGGACATTCATATCCAAGTGATTTTCTTGATGTTGTGACTTTTTCTTGAAAAATGGTCTTCCTAGATGACTGACAATGAACACCATGGCTGTCTGTTAGTTTTGATGAATATATTTTGAAATATGTCATCCTATCTAGACAGTTTTGTATTTGTAGTCACTTTATTTAGAAGTCATCAGTGGGGGGAGTTGGCTATTTGCAGACGCATTTTGAAAAATAAATTTGTTTAACCAACTGTTGAGATAAGCCTAACTGTCTCATCCCAGGTCAGAAAGTTCAACCATGGCCTGTTAATACCTGCTGAGTATGTTTAGATAATTGTGATTTCTTACCATTCATAAATAAGGAGCTGCAACTCAATGTGTCCTTGACATCATGAAGGTCACTTAGCAAAAAAACCCAACCAGCCATTTGTGGATCCCTTACCTCAGCTTGGAAACCTTCTACCAGGATGGCGACCAAGAGGTTGAAGAGGACATAATTGCCAAAGGTCATCAGAGCCACAAAGTAGAGAGCAGCCCAGGAGGAGGTGGAGGCCATTCCATTGTAGAGGACTACGTTCCAGTCTTCCTGGGTCAGGATCTGAAAGAAGCAGTTGGGACAGGAAGGACATCTGAACCCACGCCTCTCTTTTCTGGTTTCACTATGTTTTTCCATGCTTGGTCATTAGTCCTTCCAAGTGGTCTCACAGGTTAAATCCTTTTGGTGTAGCATCTTCTGCCTGCATAGCTCCTTCAATGTGTGTGTTTCCAAAGAAATGAACCTGGTAAGAACCTAAAACACCTCCTTTGTTGGATAATTGTTAAGGGGAGTCTCTGTCTTGTGCATGTTCAGAAAATGTACAAGATCAGACCCATCTGGTTAACAGTTTTCTCCCAGGAATGAAGGCCCACCAAGGCTTTCCTGACAGGTTCCTGCCCTCCCAGGAACATCTCTCATCATTTCACCAGCTGAGGTTGAAGTGAGACACCAAGGACCAACTCCATCTTCTGGATGGATCTAACTGTCACAGGTTCCTCCCTTTCCCAAACTCTCTCCCCTTATTGGCAGCTCATCTGTGGGTCGGTTGCCGAGATGAAACTTTTCTTATTTCCCTCCTGCTCTTGACCAAATTGAGACCAAATCTGATTGCCACCCATCCTTCCATTTTGTCTGGTAGCACCACAGGTAATTAAGTTTTTGCGGGTACTTACATGAATGCAGTTCAGCTTCCTTCGGGTATTATCCCACGTCATCAGGCTTTAGACGAACTCAATACAGAAGCCTGATGATGGCAGATAAGATTCTGCCGAAACGTTGCTGCAACTTTAAAAGCACAACTATGATGACGTGGGAAAATACCCGAACAAAGCTGATGGTGAGCCATTAATCATAAATGCAAATGAGGGCTTTGCATTAGAACGGGAGATAAAGAAACTTTTTGTGGGAGCAAAATGCTCTTCGTCTCTATTCAAAATAGCAAGGCTTTGGTTATTGTTCACAATGGTGCTAATTAGATCAGTTTTGCTTATCGCTCACGCTTCTTCCTGTTGGCAGGTATGGAAGGTGACCAAGAATAACCCAGGAACTGAGCTCCAGAAAGCATAAGCCTCTCTCCCCAGACTAGCCTAATCTTAAGCAAGATAGCTGTTTTCAAACCCATCATGGAACCAAAAGTGAGGCTTCCTTTCACCCAGGCCCCCACTGGAACAGTTTCCACTGACCTTGACAAGAAACATCAAGTTTAGCTTTGGTCTTTTTTTGCGCCTAATTTAGTTAGCTGCGAGACTTTGCTTGGAAAACAGCACCAGCCTCTCTATTAGGTGGACAGAGCATAAAAGACACGGAGCTGCTGTCAGATTCTCCCAGCAGTCAATTACTGAATCCTTGGTGGTTGTTTATCTAGACAGGGGGGCTTGAAGGGGAGGCAGACTCGGCATTTTCCTATCTTCCAGATAATTTTCAATTATTTTAATCTTCTAAAGCAGTGTTTTCAAAACTCAGCCACTTTGAGATGGGGAGGCCTCAATATTCTGCCTTTAAACAGGGAAGCTTCATGAAGCCATTGAAGGATCAGCTGTGGCTGCTGGAAAGGTTGGGGATGTTTTACACACAGCAAATTCCCCCCCCCCTTGTCAAACAGGTAGCTGGAGGACCTCACCTGAAACACGGTGACAATTGCCCACAGCAGGGAATCGAAGTTCTTTCGGTCTGGCATGGTGTCTCCTGTCTCGGTCCTTAAGCCAAACTTGCACCCAAAAAGATGCATACCTAGGATGCTGTGAAGGGGAAGGAGAGACAGACAGATAAATAGACAGACAGACAGACAGAGAGAGAGAGAGATTGAGATAAGATGGTTGAAACAGCTTATTTGAAGAGGATATTTGAAAAGGTTCTGGCTCCTGTTTCATCTTGAACAGAAGACCGAAATAACTCAGGTCAGATAATGCAAAAAGACGTGTCTTTTCTGTCGTCAAAGAAGAGATAATTTTGCAATTGTATTTTTCTGCAAAGGAAATCAGAAATAGCTTTCTTCTTTTTAATTTTTCCTTTTCTTTCTTTTTGCACTTTTACTCCTTTCCTTTCCCTTTCCCTATTCTTAGTGTGTGCTAATTTTTGTGCCCTTTGTAAATTTTGAATCCAAAACTTGTAATAATTAAATAGGTCATTTTCCAGATTGCTAACTAGGAAAGATGAGTTCAGTCATGTTGTCTTCTCCAACCTGGATCTCACCAGAATTTCCTGTCAGCACAATGGAAGAAAGACCCTGTTGGCTGAGCATGAGAGAGCTGGGAGGCACCAGACTGGAGAAACACAAAGGGTGTCAGAATTAGCTTCTTTATCCACCGGAAGACTACAAAACCTTATTCGAAATTCTCTAGAAACGTTTCACAGATTGCAAAACTGTCTCTCCTTTGAGGAATGTTGTACTAGATGTACATTTCTGGGGAACACCCCCCCCCCCCCAGTTCCTTTTCTGGTACTTTTCATGGGGTCCATGTCAACCCAGGAAGACTCTCGCCCTCCTTGGAGAGGAGCCGTCCTTGGCCTCCGATGCAGGGGTCTCACTGTTGTTTGCCAGCTATCACAAACAAAGAGGGAGGCACTGTTGTGTCATGCTTATCGCTTTGCATCCTTCATTTGTCTCCTGGGTGGCAGGAGGCAGAAGGAGTGAGGCGGCCTGGGGGACATCGATCTGCAGAATGCCAGCCTGTCACGATGTGGAGAGGCCATATTTATTCCCACGCGTTGGGCCAATGGGATCCATGTCACTCTAATTGGTGCAGCACTGAGAGGAACACACCAACCAGATAACTAGGCAAGGCAGGTGCAGCAACCCCTCCTACCTGAAGATGAAGATGAAGAGCATGAGCAGCATGCAGAAGGTGGCCACGTTGTCCATGGTCTTCATGAGAACCACCAACTGCCGGCGGAGAGCCGGCATGAACCGTACCAACTTGAGAACCCGGAGGAGACGGAAGGTCCTCAGCACCGAAAGGCCCCCGTCGGCCTGGCCAATGATCTCCCAGACACTGCAGGATGGAGAGAGAGAGAGATTCAGGCAACTTGGGCTGTCCGGCTCCTGAGCAACCATCAACTTCCTAACTGTCTCTGATGCGGGCAGAGATGACCTGGGGGCCCAGCTGCTTTCTTGGGCCTGTTGGCAGATAATGAAGTTGGGCCCAGAGAAGGTTGCTTTTTCATCGGGGACTTGGAGCACATGAGGGTCAGAAAAGGGGGTATAAGTGTACGTTCTCTGGGGACTCTCTCCCCTCCCCTCCCAGCTCCTCTGCAGATGCAGCTAAGTCAGCACATCTTCCCCGAAGACAATTCAATGAGGTGACCCCAGGGAACACCAGAAGTGGAATATTACTTCCCCAAGATTTGCTGCAGTGGTAAAAAAGATACGCAGGCAAGGAAATTCAGCTGGCAGGCAGTTTCAATCCTCTCTCTCTCTCCCTCTCCGCGCCCCCATCTCCCTTGCCCCAGTTTTAAGTCGAGGGAACCATGCGAAGGATTCTTCTGAGGCAACATTAGAAGACAACTTACCTGATGACAACAATGATGCCATCAAAAATGTTGTAGGGATTCTTGATGTAACCCCAGATGCCAAAAGCCAAAAGCTTGAGGAGCATCTCCAGAGCAAACATGCTTGTGAAGACAATGTTGCTGATCTCCAGGGCATTGGTGAGCTCGTCCGGCTAGGCAAGAGGGAGAAATCAAGGCAATTCAAGTCAGAATGGGAGGCCAAAATATTTCCCTTAGCTATTATTCTCTGCAGATGAAGGAGAGCCGAATATTTGACAACAATGTTATCGACAATGTTATCTTGCTCCATCGTGATTGTCAAGCTGAATTGTTTTCCTGACCCTGTGACCACAGAGATTGTTAACACAATGTAAAATAGGGTGACAGGGTGCAAAATATGGAAAAGTAACAATTGCAGATGAAGTATCAAACAAGATAGGATCAAGATAGGAGAAAAATTGTCTAAAATACACATGTAGTGGTTGACATATAGATGAATTGCAAATATTAGCAATTCAGAAGGAAGGTGTTAAGTGTTTATCATATCCATGCATCCACCCATCCACCATCCATCCATCCATCCATCCATCCATCCATCCATCCAACCATATCTATCTATCTATCTATCTATCTATCTATCTATCTATCTATCTATCTATCATCTATGTGCTAGAAACTGTCTTTTCCCCATTGAGAATGAGATATTGGCAACGGATCTATTGCATGTGTAACTTTAGTTTGGAAGGGCTGTGAAGCATCCACATGTTTTAAACTCCCTTTTCTCAATCCAGCACACAATCTTGCCTTGCCACAGCCTTTCAGGCCAGTTTATTAATTCATAGAACAGTTTTTCAGCCAGGATGCATGAAATATGAATGGCAGCAAGAGACACGACCAGACCCACAAGGAGTCAACAAAGAAAGGCCGGCTGGGAAGAGCATTCCTTCTCTATCTTGTCCTTGGTTTCTAAGCAACTCTTGTAAATGTTGCATTGAAAGGGATCTAATCCACTCAAATGGACTGTTGAGAACAACTCCAAATAATTCCGGAAGCTAATCCGATCCACCAGCAAGGACTTTCAAAATCTTTTCCCTTGCGTTATAAGATGAGGCAAGTAGGAGAAGACAGAGAAAGTTTCTTGAGCTTTCCTGAAGACCTTGTTAATTCAGGGAAGAAAAAGAGCACCCTGAGTGGCAAGAAAACCATTTTTTTTTTGCAACGTCATTCAAACCTCCCCGTCTACTTTGCTCTGCCCTGGTCTGTGCCCCAGCTGAAATGTTAAGACACTTTTGCAAGTCCAAATTTGTCATGTGGTCTCAGTATAAAAAGGACTATACAAAATAAATGGGTATTTCAGAAAATAATGTATGAAAAAACCCCAATGCATAGGGAAATGCCTTAGAAAAATAAGAATCTCTTTTGTGCAGAAGTTGGATGCGATGGAGATCTGAACACTTAAGGTTATGCTTCCAGCCAAGAAAGGGCATGATTTATTCTTCTTTAGAGCTGACTAATCTCCATATCTCTTAGCTAATTTCTTAAAATGATGGCACTCTGTTTCATCTTCTCCTGCTCAAGAACCCCAAGCAGAAAAGGGAATTTATTTGGAGGGGGGGGGGCGGAAATGCCTTCTCTTTCTGTGATCCACAAAGCAGCATGTTGAGAACCGGAAAGAACCAGATTGGACAAGAACTGTGTGGGAATTATAACAGGCAATGCCCAAGAGAGAAAGGAAAAATAAGGGCTCAATTTGAGATGTCATGTAGCTGTCAGAATGACAAGAAGACAATCCCGGATTAAACAGAAGTGAAGAAGGGTTCATTGTGGGCTTTTGGGTTGTTGTTGTCATTTTGCAAGGAAGGGAGGTTGTTTTACAAGAAGAGGTTGCATCTCTACCCTACCTTTCTGCATGTAGGAAGGCAGCCTCTTCTTGTACAACAGCCAGACTTCCTTGCATGAAGAAGAAGCGTAGATGATTGTATGGTGTGTTTGGTTAGCTTCCAAGCCTGGAAGAGAGCCTTCCAAAGACTTGACTCTGTGAAATTGCAGCCTTAGACCCCTTTCTCCTTCCAGACAAAAGGGGGGTGATTAAAGAGACAATTCACCATAATTAGCCTGGGACAAGCAACACAAGAGAAGGAACTCCATGAGTGTCAATCTGTTTGGAGGAGACACACAGTGATGACAGGATAGCTACTTTTCTTGGCAGAAATGCCAGAAGAAGTAAATTGCAAGAGGGATGAGCGTGCAAAAGCAGTGCTAGAGTAAGTCAGGGTTTTCCAGTCTTGGGAAAGTTAAGACATGTGTACTTCAGTTCCCATTCTGTGCAAATGAGACAATTAACAAGCCCAAAAGGGAACAAAAAGACCCCCAAAACATTTCCCCACCAGCAATCAGCCCCCAGATGAGCACAGATTAACTCCAAGATTCACATCAGAACAACCATCAAGAAGTAAACAATTGGCCAATCAAGGAACTGCCAAACAGCCCAACCCCAAAACTCTTAAAACCATCCCCACCAAGGGGGATAGAGCAAACCCCACTTCCTACTAGCACTGATGACATTTCCTAGTTGGGTCATGAAATGTCTGCAAAAGAACTCAAGCTCAGAGAGCACCAAGGACCCTTTGTTTCATCCTTAAGCTACCAATATTCTCCTTTATTGGAATCAAATTGCATTCAAAGAAGGCAAGACCAGGTCAACAGAGCAAAACTCTGCTCCGAAGAGAATCGGGTGACCCACTCAAGGGAATGGATCTGTAACAATGGGTCCCATTCTGGGATCCAAGGGGAAAAAATCAGCATACAGGCACCACCCTAGATTATATTTACCTGTTGGCCTTCTTCTCATAAGGACACAAACGTGTCCTTTTAGTAGTGATTAAGGGTAGACCAGGATGCTAACTGAGACTCTGAAGCAGGATTTCCCTTCCCTTGTTGAGCCCTGTGATGGATGTTATGGGCTATAAAAGCCCTCGCTTGCCTCCCGTTGAACCTCTGCAGCTACACGAGGGGCCATTGTGCAGATTAAGCCTTTTACTTAAGTCATGGAGCTCTGCAATCTCTCCCATGACTAATCTGTTTAACTAATGAATTACTTTCTGGCCACCATATTAGATTTCCAGTGCATGAACATCATTAAGGAAGGAAGTGCTTGATAGAATGCCCCCCCCCCTTAAAAAAAACAATAATACAAATAGAAGAGATTAGAACAGGGCTCAGGTAGGATTAACTAAGCCCCCTTCCACCCCCACCCCCCACCCGCCATCTCTTCCAATTGCTGGAAATCCTTTAAAAGGGTTTCCACTCTTGGGTGGGTGAGGAGCTGAATTAATGATCTGGTTAAAAGGGGGAGGCAGGGCTTTTAAGCCCTGCTTAGCCTCCAGTCAGATCCTAGAATCACAAAGCAGGCTAAAAAAACTCAACTGAGAAGGGGAACAAATTCAATAATTTGAGCTAGCATTGATGGGGGCCCAGAAGGGCAGGTGGCCTTCTCTTGGGGATGCCATGTTGGGAGCTTCAGAGCTCCTCACTGCCTACTTGTTCTGGGGAAGAGTAAAGGAGGGGATTGTCTTGAACAGGCGTTTAAAAGCAAGAAACTTTAAGACTTGTGTCTTTCTGGGCTTTTTTTTTTTTTTTTTGAAGATGTTTCACTTCTCATCCAAGAACATTCTTCAGTTATGACTTGGGTGACTGAGAATCTCCACAGACCTTTAAGACTTGTGGACTTCAACTCCCAGACTTCCTCAGACAGCATGGAGAATTAAAGTTGCCAAGTTTGGAGAGCCCTGGTCTTGAATATGGGGTCTGACTTCCAGCTGGGTTGGTTTTGGAGGTGAACCAGCTGCTTCCTTGCATTCCTGTCCCTTTAACTTTGCTGAGGAACCAACTGAGGTCCTGTGGGGATGCCTCCCCCCCCCCCAGGCAACTTCCTAGATGCCCTCAGGACTCCCAGGAAGCTGCTGAGGCTCTGCTCTTCCCATTTCTCAGCCTCACTTGACAAAAAGCAATTTTATTTCAAGTGGCTTAAATGCCAGGCTAGATTAGATCAATTACCACCTCTCCCAAATGAGAAGGAAGAATCAGGAGATGCTGCTACCTGAAGCTTCTCTTCCTGGAGATCAGAAGCTAAATCGGGGAGGGGGGCGGCTCCAATCCAGCCAACTTTGGGACTTGTGGACTTTAACTCCCTAAATTCCCCAGTGGCAGCCTTTGGGGGGAGAAAAAGGCCTTGACTTCTTCCCCCTTTTCTTTCATTGTCTTTACCCAGAAATCCACTCTGTCCATTTTTGCATTAACCTGCATATCCCTTTGAAGGAGGACATCTACAGACCAACCCGCAAAGTTTCTTTTTGGATCTGGGAAGATTTGGCGAGTGGAAACGCAAACCACCCTTCCCTGGGATCAGTTTCACAAGCAGCCTCCAAGATCCAAGAGTTGGACAAAGAGAAAAATTCTGTTTGATTCAGAGGATTTAATAAAGATTTATGAGGTCTGCAAGACGTCCTCTAAAAAAAGAAAGAGAGAAAAAAAAACCCAAATCCAAATATTTTGGCCTTTGCAGGAAAGGAATTCCAAACCTCAGACTGTTGGCTTGCTCTTTTCTGCATTGTTTCCAGAAAGGCAGAAGAGGGAGGGAGGCGGAGGGAATTCAGAATAACGCCTTGCTCTTTGCAGCATGTTGAGGCAATAACTTTGGTCGACCAACAGAGACATCAAAAGCCATTCTGGCTACCATTGTTTACTCTTCCAACTTCCAGGGCGCTGGGAATGTTTAATCAAGCAGGGAGGCCACAGAGATCCCCTCCGAGGAATAGACTTTTATGGAGATTCTTTCTGGCAGGGGCTGCTTGGTGGCTGGTGGGACAAAGAGGGAGGGGAGGCTGAAGCTGGATGGGGTGCCAGAACAAAGGGTTGGTTGGTTCAAGCAGCCCATCAGTTAGAGAAGAAGTCAAGGAAACAGTGGGGAAAGTCAACTGCTTGTGAATGAAGGGGAGGAGGACAGAGAAGGACCTGCTGAGGGATGAACTTCAAAGAGTAACAGAATTGGAAGAGATCTTGGAAGTCATCCAGGCCAACCCACAGCTCAAGCAGGAGAGTCTACAGTGTACCATTTCAGGCAAGGGGTTGTCCAGTCTCTTCCTAAAAGCCTCCAGTGATGGGGCACCCACAACTTCTGAAGACCCAGAGGTAACCCAGAATGGTTGTTCACTTAGCAGAAACTTTCCTTAATTTTCTTGAGGCTCCATACAGTAAACTAACAAGCAGCCCTGGAAAATCGGACCTGTTTTAGAAAGCCTGGACTCAGCCACACACACACACACACACACACACACACACACACACACACACGAAGAATACCTATCCATTCATATTGCATTTCAATAACCCATGATCAGTATTTGTAAGCATGCCATGGATCCTCAAAGAAAAGAAGGCCTGATCTCAAGGAGGAAAGGAAGGAAAAAAGGGAGAAGGGAGGGAGGGAGGAAGGAAGGAAGAAGAAAAGAGGAGAAAGGAGGAAGGAAGGATATTTAGTCCAAAGGTGATCTCAAGGGCCTGACAAAGAATAGGCTGTATTCAACCTCCATCAGAACTTCTATTAAGAGCAAAGAAGCTTCTATGACGTTTGAGATCCATTTGCAATTAATCTGAGCTGATAAGGCTGAACTGATCTGGTTGGGCCCCCTCTGCTCTTGGTCCCCCTTCCTGGAGTGGCATCTCCTTTCACCCAAATCATCAAGGCCCGGGGAGCAATCTTGCAATCCAAAGCAGCAGATGGCATTCCCACAGAAGCTCATGCCACCCTTGGGACTGGGTTACTGATAGAGCTGTCAGCACTGCTGAGCCACCTCGTCCTTGGCTGATCGCTCCAATCAATCACAATTGGATCAACGCATAAAGGATGAGATTCACAGGCGAGCGATTGCTTCTCGAAACTGGCTGGCTGGCCAGGTAAAATTCTCCCTTTCCGCAACCTCCCTCTTTCCTCTCATTTGCTGAATTACATTAAACCATATTCCATTACATTTCATTAATTCAATTTCGGCCCTGCCCGACTCCGAGCTAAGGCTGAGTGATGTCCTATGGAACCAGACAGAATAGAAAGCACAATGCAATCATTTTGAAAGAAAAAGAAAATCAATGGAAGAACAGTTGCTTCCTTTGGAGAAATCAGCAAGAGGGCTGGAAGCAAAGAACTGGCTTTCTGGCGTTTGGTGTCTCCAAAGACCTAGCTTGTTCAAGGGTTTGAGGGCAAACATCTCAAGCTGAAATGCTCCCCAGAGCCGACTCCCCAAAGAAAAGCAGGGGGTTCAAGGAGGGAGAAATAGCAGCTGATGAGTTCAATTCCCTTTTCCATTCTGAGCTTGCGCAAAAGTCTCGTGTTAACAAGACATTCTAGTTGTGGGAGGCTGGATCAACCACAAAGCTCACGAGGACTAATTAGTCAGTGACTAATGATTGGATTGTTAATCTTACATGAAGCTCAAAGGAATTCTTCAGTTCAAAGGAATTCTGAGTTTTGAGAAATGTCCCACTTACCTTTCAGAGAGTGTGGGATTCGTGTTTGCACCCTCTCTTATTTCAGCCCCACACTAACCTTATGAGGGAGGTTATTCTGTGAGAGAAGAGATGGGCCAGGACCATCCACTCAGTTTCTGAAGATCAGGGTGGATTTCAGCCAGTTCTCCTCAGCCCCCCCCCCCCCCATTTACCACTTTAACTTCTTCCCTCCTTCTTGTGTCTTCTCCCCCCCAACTGGCTTTGCCTTCAGTGAGGTCTTCAGAAGACCCAAACTGATTGGTTGCTCAAGTCAGGGATATCCGATCATTCACTCAAGGATCTCTGATGGGTGGGCTCATCCTTGCATCTCATCCAGGAAAGATAAACAAGTGGGAAGCAGAGGGGAAGATGTCAGTAGAATGTAGAAAGAGGAAGATTTCACATCAAGTGAATTCCAACTCTCTCCCAAAACTCCAGACAAAAGGAAGGGCAGCACTGTCCAGCCAGCTGATGACCCAGCTGCGCTTCAGGGATGACTCATCCCCTTCCAGCCAGCTGTCCTTCATGAGATGCCAGCATCTGGGACATAGTGTCCTCACCTTGAAGACATGCTCTTTGATACCACAGCGTTCCCAACCTTAGTGTGAAGAGTTTGGGCTTCTCTTCCTCTCAATTTTTTTTTAATGAACTTCTCAGACCCAGGAAAAGCAAATGATTTATTTTCTTCCAGGAGAAGTTATGAAAGATTGTTTTGGAAGAGTTGTGGTCTTCAGACAACTGTGAGGAAAAGGAACAACTGCATGGATTAATTTTTGATTATCTTAATATGCCTGAGATCCATAGACATATTTCCAAATCCCACATTTTTCTCAGGCCAGATACCCCTCAACACTAGGATCTGGGGACAAGTGGATCAATATATTCCAGAATCCAAGGGCTGCTTCAGGTTTATTTTGCAGGTCACACTAATCATGTTTCATTGAACAAACTGCAGTCAGTTGAGTTTACAGCACATGCAAAGCCCAAAATAAAGCCAACATATGATGAGTCCTGTATTAGATGAATCTACATTTGGTTGGGTTCAAGATAAACATTTGCCATATTCTTGAAACCGCTATTCCCAATGCAACCAAGAGGGCTTCAATCCTTCCAGTCCGAGTCTCCCACCCAAGGACACGTTGCCAGATGACCCTCCTCTTAAGAAGGTCCAAGAATATGTGTTCTTTCAGTATGAGATCAGAAAATGGCCTCTCCTGAGTTTGGCCAGCTAAGCCAACCTACCTCCTTACCTGTTCATGATACTCAATGCCCATGCTCAGCGTATTGATGAGAATAGCGATCATGATCCCACGGTTGAAATACTTGCTCTCCACAATCCGTTTCAGCTTGTTGCCAAAGGCCTTCCAGAGCTTGGTTATCCTGTTCCTCTCCTTGGCTGGTTTCCTTTTCTTCTTTTTCTTGTTCCTCTGCTGCTGGATCTGGTCCCGTAAATCCCCATGTTTTACATCCTGGGTGAACTCGTAGATCCCATTGTTGTCCTCTCCTGACTCATAGCTGTCTGCCTCGCTGAACTCAAACTCAGGATCCTCCAGGATGCTGGCACAGAATGGGCAGTTTTGCAGCTCACAGCTCAAGGTGTTGGCTTGGGGCCCTGGCAAGGGACACGGCACATTCAAGCCAGATAAAATGCTGGAGGTCCGGCAGAGGCCTGCAATGGAAGGGGAACGTTAGGAACTTGAGGAAGGTCCAACAAAAACCAAAGTGCAAACCAAACAGAAACCAAATATGTCTACAAGCACGGCTATCAATTTACGAAGGAGTAACCCTATGAAGTGCCTTTAAGCATCTCCTTTGGGGGGGGGAGGTTGGGTCCCTTGGTGTCTGTGCCAAAGCCATGAGTACTGGAGGACTGACAATGTTCAGAGGACTGTGGAGGCTAGTGGCTTTCAAATATTTGTAGTAAGTAGTTAGAAACTCCAGATTGAGAGGTGATCTGGGGTGGTGGAATCAAGTCTGGACAAGACCTTCAGCTGTAGCAGCAGAGATCTTCTACTGGGCTTTTATCTCTAACCTTTTTTGATCTCCGCTCTGGATTCTGAGTTTAAATTAGGTCACTGAAGCCATTTTTCTTACCACGTTCTCCCACTAGACGATGGAGCTTCCCATAACAATCTGCATTGAGATGGGCTGGGCTGCTGACCACAGGCATGGGAGAGGTTGCCTCACTGCCCTCATAGTTCTTCCCTTTGGACAAGGGAGGGACACTGGCTTTGTTTGCCGGAGAAGGCAAGATGGTGGGGTAGTTCATGCTGCTGCGATTGGCAGCTTTGCTACCTGCAGCAATGCTGGAAGACTTGCATTTCACCGAGGTCCCTTCCACGTGGCAGTCAGCGTGGTAGATACTGTGGATGGACTCTGAATCTGCAGCTCCACCACTTGGGTGGCTGGGTGAAGATGGAGGAAGCATCAGTTGGCTTCCAGGCTTCATGACATCCAACTCCAGGTCACAAATCCCTGGGTTGGCCCTTGGCCCCTGGGGGCTCCCATTGCTGATGTGGTAGTGGTGATGGTGGTGGTGGTGGTGGTGGATCAAGTGGTGGATGGACATGATGCGCCGCTTGCCACTCTGGTGGCCCTGAACATCGTCTGCGCCACTGTTGGGGTTGACTTTTTTCCGCCGCTTGCTCTGCCAGTTGTTGTACAGGCGCAGGGCCCTCCGTTTGACTTTCCTGAAAATGTGGCAGATGTATTTGAGGAGCTCTTCGTAGCAGCTTCCCGGCTCAGAGAAGCTGGCAATTGTGCTGTCGTTGGAGAGGTAGCGGGCTCGCTGCTCTTGCATCAGCTGGTTCTCCCGCTGTTTGGTTTCAGAAAACTGTGTTGCTATCACAACCAGGCACAAGTTAATCATGAAGAAAGAACCAACCTGGGAGAGCCAAAAGAAGACAGAGAGTGCTTGGAGATGGAGGAAACCGGCCAGGCTCGCCCCACACCCATTGAAGGACAAATAGCTGTGATGGAACACCATGCAGAGCTTGGCTTAAGTTGACCTTGGTCAACTCTTCATGGCCGGGTGTGTTGGGCTGACTTAGCAGGAACGGGCAAACAAGGAAATAGAGTGACCCAAGGAAAGTGTCTATGGAGATTCCCAGTCATCCAGGTCATGATGGCCCCAAAGGGGTTTTCTTAGATTTTTCCTTGAAGACATTTCATTTTTCATCCAAGAAGCTTCAGAACTGAAGAAGAAATATCTTCAAGGAAAAGCAAAGAAAGTCCAGTTGCTTTTTGGAAAAGCACCTTTGGGACATCCAAGAAAGGCACCTTGAGTGAACTCAGCCAATGTAACCATAAGAGCAACTTTTTTTTGTTCTTCCTGAAATGGAAATTTTAAGGATTGCTGGTACTCTGAAAAGCACCACTGCCATAGTCATAATTGACTCTCCTTTGCATTTCCTCTCCGTAAAGAAATAGAAATGCATTCTGGACCAATGGAACTTTGAAGAGGTTTATCCCCAGCTATCTGGCTGGGGAATTCTGGGAGTTGAAGTCCACAAGTCTTAAAGTTGACAAGGTTGAACACCTCTGATTTAGACTAAGAAGACCCAGGTATGTTAAAAGCTGATAGTCAGCCAAAAAGGAGCATTGAGACAGGCGCTTGTAAAATAGGAGTGGGGATTCAATCAGGTGGTCATTGGGTTTTTTGCCCCTCCTCAGATACCCCTGAATTAGTTCAAGAGCCTTGTCCAGGATCTGATTTCAGACTGCCTACTCTTTTGACTGCAACACGACTCATCCTACTTAAATAGTCTGAAACCAGTCCACCCCCTACAACTAGGTCCTACCCCCTACTCCTAATATATCCCAGAAGTCAAATAAATGTGGCCTTCCCATTCCCAAAACATCACTCTATATCACCAGATGAAGAACTTTGCATCTAGGTGATCCTCCTCAGAACTATGGCTCCATTCCCCTTTTGGAACTGTGGTGTCCACCCCAGGAGACAGGCATCCAAGGAGGGTCTGGCCAAGGCAGAACTAGGTCTAAACTGCCCCCCCCCCCCCAGGGAAAACAGGGCCTTTTCTGGACAAAAGCACTGGGATATTTGGAGCCAGGAGAAGTTGGAGACGCTGCCAATAAAGTTCCCGTCTGCTTCTCTCTTCCTCTTTAGTGCTGCTCCTCTGATGTGAACAAACTTCTCTCTTAGCTTCTTAATGTAAACCACCATGACCGAAAGCTTAATGCAGACATAAAGGCTGTGTGTGTGTGTGTGTCTGTGTGTGTGTGTGTGTCTCTCTGTGTGTGTGTGTGTTATTGCTAGTGGAAGTTGTTAATGGCCTACTTGGCAGATTTCACATGGGCTGGAACCTTGGATGTGCTTCAAACAAGCTGCTACCACTCAAAGTGTTGAGAGTAGATTTTCAGGAATTAAGACTGTATCGTATACGTCTTGGTTATGGGAAACCTGGCTTTGGAATTTGGGGATAGTCTAGCTGTGAGGACATGTAGACCCGGGAGAGGTTTGCAGCTTTCCACAGCCACGGCAGGTGTTATGAGGAGATCATTTACCTGGACAGAAAGGGTGATTTTTTAAAAAGTGGGGGCTGCACAGCTGTACAGTGATTCTACAGTCATTGCCACCATCTTTAATCTTAGATGCCCCCACCCTACAGACGCCCTCGGCTCAAAGGATCCTTTGCCTGGCCCCTCCTCCTTAAGAGCCACGGGGTTAACCTGAGCTGCCAGCCCCCTGTCCCACCCCATACTTACTATTATCAGTAGTATAAAATATATAAAATTGTAAAAAGAGTGTGCGTCCATAACATAATACATGATGTCAACCCATCCTTCCAGGGTTATAACCTGTAGGAGAAGCAGAGATGAGAGAAATGCATTAAGAACATCATCAGGGACCAGTTAAGAAGCAGAAGATCCAGGAAGTACACGGATATTTCCCCCCTGCCCTTCCAGTCTTTTCTGGGTTCTTCTCCTTTCTGTTCTTCCAACCACTCTCTCTCCCCCCCCAGTCCCTGCCCCCACCCTTCAACATTTATTCAGCTCACACAGAGTCCTTGTGGGCACCCAGGGCTGGAGAACACAAATAGCAGCAGCTCTCATCACCCTCAAGTGAAGGAAAGCAGAGCTTTGCTTGCAGACGGATCTGTGGATCGTTTCCTCTCTTGTTGTTCTGATGGGCATTTGAGCTGGCAGAAGAGGCTGAAGGGGAAACCAAGGACCAGGATCTCTCTGGGTTTCTCACTTTCAGAACCTTCCACTGGATCAACTTGCTTCCCATGCACGGATATAATTAGGCAGCCTGTGGACCGCATGAGTCGCCCAGTGGTTCCTCTCTGTCAGAACGAAGCCCCGTCTGTCCGTCCCTGAACCCAACAAGCTGAGGATTTAAGCTTTTTTCCAAAATTAAAAGGGAGAAAGTGGGATGCCCATTAAGGCTTCACCTCCTGCCCTCCATAAAATTTATCTGCTCTAGCAAACTATTTGTTCTCCTGCAAGACTCCAAGCTCTGCAGTTTAATCAGATGCCTCGTTCACTGTTGCTGCAAGACAGGAGGAGCCCAAACAGATAATCCAAATTGACGCCAACTCAAGAAAGAAAAATATAAAGATTAACATCAAAGTCTGTTGGTGGTTAGTTATTCTTGTATGCACACGTGCGCACACACACACACACACAGGCACGGCTGGTTTGTTAAGATTTGTAGGAGCCTGGAGGAAGAGTCTTTCTCTGTGGGGCTGTCATTGCAATAATGAGAGCTCTTCTGTTTTCCCAAATTTGCCCCACATTTCCTTCCAGGGCACGTTTTTCTTAAATTTGGATGGAAGTCAAAACTTGGGAGCAAGGAACTAAGAAGAACAATGACATGGTGAGACCTTCAGGCCAGTCCTTGGAGAAGCTGAGCCATGATGAACAATTGGGATGTGGGGAGGGATATAGTTCCATTTTAAATGCTTCCTATGGGTCAAAATCAACCTGCGCGAAGCAGGGAGGCCCAGGTTACAAGGAAGGAGTGCTAGGTTTCTGCATGCAAGGCTCGGTACACGGAAGCGGAAGCTTTCTAGCAATTCACAAAGCCTCAGGATGGCCATAATTTATCTCCCCTCCCTTTTCCGAGTGGAGAATCTGCCTCCCATGGAGGTCCGGGTTTCAGATCTGATCTCCGTTGCTGAGCCCATAAATGGCCTTAAATACACCGTGAAGGGTTTTTTTCCCACTGGCTCAGCAGCCTGCATTAAAGTTGCACAATTGTCCTTGCTGCTGTCACCATTAAATGTCTGAAAAAGGGGAAGGATGTTTTAATTACATGGAGAATCCACGGCACTCGGCTACAGCTTCCCATCGTCTTTTTGCTACGGAAGAAAAGAACCGAAGACTTAATTAACACCACAAGAAGCGAGTTGTGCTGGAACCTGCAAGTGGGCATGTCTGAAGGTTGTGGTGAAACAGTCAAGATGGGGCCACAGGGGCACATGGACAAGGCACATAAAAGCAGGCGAAGCATCAATTCCAACATTGTGAGCACCATCTTGATTTTTTCAACCCTACCTTGCAGACACCCAGACGCAAAGGGGGAAGCCACTCCTTAGCACAATCCTTGTGCTGATGCGCAGTCTGGTTGCACAGAACATCCACCACCACGCGATAGTCCAAACGGCAAGAGGGAGGGAGAAGAGTGCCAGGTGGCCTTTCCCGGAGATGCCTCTGGGCCAGTCAACCTTGGAAGGTCTTGAGAACTTCAGCTGGCTTAAGCTTGGATCGTAGAACCTGGTTGGCCTCATCTGGGCTGAGAAGCTAATCTCAGAATGCTTCGGTCAAGGGATCACTTCTTGACCAGGTATGGACACGCAGCAGAGACTTCAGGATTGCCACACAGACACATATGTGAGTCGTAAGCCAGTACCAGGCAGCCAGGCATTTTCCTGGCCCAGGGTGGGACTGAACTTCCTCAAATGGAGGCTCTCCGCGAAAGAGACTCTTCTGCAGATAACACAGAATTAACTAACTCAAGGAACTCAACATCCCACAGTGAACCCTGGTTTCAGACTGCGGTAAAAGAGGCTTTGGACAATTCCTGGGGGGAAATTCAGCTGGTGGCTCACTAGAAGGATTCCTCCAGGTTCACAAATGGCCTATCTGAATGCTGATGGTGGGGAGGAGAACCACAGAGAAGAATGGTCCCTTGTTTTTTCCTTGTAGGCTGCCCCAGAAGCATCTGCTGAGCCATGCTTGGAAATAAGATGCTGACTTATGTCGTTATTCTCATTGATTCATGGCCTGATCCATGGACCTTTCCTCATAACCCATTAACACGTCCCTTATCAACAAACCCCCCCCCCCAAGAGCACAAGCCCTGCATGCTTTTTTGGAAGTCACTCCCAAGGACTCCGAATCCCCTCAGAGTGGAGCTTATCTGAAATAATATCTAATAACGTGAGTTTCAAAGCAAGCCTGGCGTGGGAGGGAAGTGTACTTGAGAGAGAAGAGGTTAAAAGATGTCTCAGCCTCCATCACATCAAAGTCCTCCTGGCTGACTGCAAAAGGAAAAGATGGAATCCGGCCAGTTGCCCGTCTCCTGTCTTGGCACCTCAACTTGGGAGCAGCTGGACAGCCCTGAAGGCTCCTTTTCCTCCTTCTCCTTCTCCTCCTCCTCTGAGCTGTGCTGGGAATCCAGAGCTGGGAGACATCTTGTAAGGGAAACCGAGGCACCGCCGGCACGCCTTGGTCCCACGCCAGGGTTTCCCTTCTGTCACCATCCCTCGTCTTCCTAGGATGGGTTTCTCGTCACTCTGCTGGAACAGCTGCAGAAACAGGTGGCTGCTTCTCTCCAGGCGCTCCAAAGAAGAACGAGCTGAGGGACCCCAGGATATTGGAGATGGAGGAGGCTTCCTTGCAGCAAGAGAGCCTCAGGGTGGAATTCAGGGAAAGCAAATGAGTGGGAATAAGACTCTGGGGTTCCTCTCCTCCTTTTGTTCATGCGTGGGGCTATGCCACATTCCAGGGGCGGAGGGAATACAGAGAGAGAATCAGGTGTACAGGGTCTGTTTCCTGGCTTGCAGAAATTCCTCTTCCTACCTGGTGGACTTGGAGGTGCTCAAGGAAATGCGATCTACTTGTCTCAGTGCCCGCTGGAAGGCGATGTATGGGCTCTGTTCGCACCAGGTGCTTGGCACCTCAGGCCAAGATGGAGGAGTTGCAATTCTACAAAACGCTTAGCTTTGTTGCAATTATTCTGGTTTGGTCTTTCTTTGTGGGGCTCAGCGGGCTATTGGTTAGTTTGATGTGAGGTGCGCATCATGCCGAGCAAAGGCAGCCTTTGGGCTGGCCAGAGGATTCCAAGCGCTGCAGCACTGTAACCTCTTAAAATGGTACATGGATTTGTGTGACCCTCTCATGAGTAAAACAGATGCTTCCATCGCTTATGGGAAGGCCCTGGTTTTTTCCTTTTGCACTGAGGAAGCCGGTTGCCCTCGGAAAGTGGCAACTTTCTCCTGCAGGATGTGCCAAATTAACTCCCAATCTGGCTCCAAAGTCTAGGAAGGAAACTGCCTCCTCTGGGAGACATGAAAGAATTTGCATAGGAAGAATTATTCTCTTTTATCTCTTCAAGGCTTATTATTTTACTCTCTAAAATATTTTTAATTTTCTGGTTCCAGATCAGGACACATTTTTCAAAAGACAAATCTCTGAGATCCTTCCTTCCTTCCTCCCTCCCTCCTTCCTTTGCTTGAATTTTCTGCAAACAAACCACCATCCCAGCCTTGGAATGAAGCTGCTGACAAACTGACCTCTCCGTCTCTTGGTCTGTCAAAAAGTCCCAACACAAGAAACGGGTGTTTCTAAGGATGCAATGACTTTCTCAGAAGTTAAAAGCTCTTTGTTTCCTTGATGAAAACTGCTGGAGAAGCAATCTTTCCTGTTTCTCTGTCCACAGAAGTCTGAGAGATGGTTTGCTCAGAAACTTCACAGCTCCCAAAACATTGATCAATTGCAATTGTAGTAATGGAAAATAAATTGTGCTTCATTACATATTCATGAGGCTTGATTTATCATGCTAATTAGCCCCAGCATTTGCTGTGCTGTGGCAGGCAGAAAAATGGAATTCATGGTTTTGTGGTGTGCGAGCGCATCAATCCAGCAAGCCAGCCCTGCAGATTGGATAGTGGAAAACAAGAAGCCAAGATTTGGAATGGTTTTCTTCAGCAAGTCCAGCAACAACCAAGAACTGGACAAATAACCCCTGGCAATGGTTCACTGGATTAAAGGGGCGAAGCAGATCTGCTTTGAACATGCGAAGAGTTTTGCGTAATTGGTAAGAGTGACACCCTCCATTTCACTGGAGAGATGGTCTCCAAGGCCTGACTGGCAGCAGATGGCCAAACAGTCAGCATGGGGGCTCTCTGTGGCTACTCATTTTCCTATCTCCAGATGCCAGGGCTCCTTTGCCAGCCGAGAAGCTGTGGAAGAATTATCCAAGACAAGAGCAAAGCCAGCCAGATAATTCCTTGGATGGAGGATCAGCCCTCCTGGAGGGAGGAGAGAATTCTCTTTCCATGGCATTCTGGAGTTCTGGCAAATTCCACCCCTTTCTGGTGAAATGCAAGAAAGTGTCATCCATTTTTTTCTCTGGATGGGCTGTAAGCAGGAGGAGCTTTGATCTGGAGCCTGAATCAAATCAGATTATTGCTGGATTTCTCATCATTTCTGGGCTCTGCGTCCATCCCTCAAAGCGACTGTGGGAATCTTCTGCACACTGCTGAAAAGGCACGGCATTGTTGGGACATTGCCTTGTTCCCACAAATTGTGGGGTAGAGAACTGTGCCCTACCCCAAAAACTGAGAAGCAATTTTGCGTGTCTTGAACTAAGCCTTCTTTGGCCCCAAGGTGACTGCATTGGAGACCCACAAAGATTTCCAGGCACGAGGCCTCCTGGAATAAAACGAACCCTTGGTGAATTGTGTAGAATTCGAAAGCAGCATTTGCTTGAAATACACAGGAGGGAGAACCAGGGGAGTGCAGGAAGAACATTGCGTTCCAAAGAGCTGTTTTGTTGGAAGGCATCTCCCTTGATGGCAAGCCCTGCAAAGGAAACTTCCTTGGCCTTCTCTTGGCCGCCTGCAAGGTGGAATTCCTTCCCTGCTGAAAGAACCAATCTGCTGGTGTCAGCAGCAACCAGAATTCCCTGCAAGATTTTGAGAACTTCTTTTGACAGAAGGAAGCTGAACTCCCTGCCTTGGGGGCTCATGATCTGCACAGCCTAAGAAAGGAAGTCTGAGCAGAAGCAGTGAATCTACCAACCTTTGCTTTCTCCATGGATTCAGAAGATCTGGCTTCTCTTGCCAGATAGATGTGCAGAGTTTGATCCATGCTGTGCCAGCTTGGGACTCAGGCTGGCCCAAGTTAGCTGTGCCACAAGAATCAAGAAGATGAGGTAGAGCAGAGGGCTGGAAGAGCCCACCAAATGGTAATAGCCCAGAATAGACTCCCAGGGGAATCAGGAAGCTGCTTGTAGCCCTACCTGCCAGGTGTTCCGCAACTGCCCCCCTGCCCAGGTTTAGGGCTCAATGCAAAAAGGAATCCTGGCAACTTAAGCAAAACACTGAACATTGTTGTAAAGGCCAACCAACAGTTTCCTTGGAACCAGCCAGGTGTGTTCTGAAGATGCTCCCTCCCCATTGGAAAGGGAGAGATGAAACTTATTCCTGCGAGGCAAGAATCCTGCAGCATGAAGATTCAGCGATTGCAGTTCCAACTGGTAGAACTCCAGAGTGCGACATGCGCTGAATGCTTCATTTACCCCTTTATTGACTCCTGCCAACAACTGACATGTTAATATAATGGGGTGGGCAATATACCTCACAGAGGGGGTCAGCAATAAGCCGCGCCCCAGCCAGTTCCTGCCTCCGTTGCTTCTTGGAGGGACCTGAAATATTTCACCGTTGATTTAGGCCCCACCTTCTCTCTTTCACTCCAGAAGACAATTGCTTCTCTGAATCACAGCCGAAAACCCATTACACGATAAAGGCACAACAATGGTGGGTGCTTTGGAGGAGGGCAGAGGAGATGATGAGGGCCCCCAAAACACCCCTGGGATTCCCTCCCCCACCTCCTTTCGGCTCAAGGTGAGCAGCAGCTTTTCAAAGGCTGCCTTTTCAGTCTTTGGGAGGCTGCCTTCTTGCCCTTCAGGAGCCCAAAAGGGTCTGCTTTGGGGGTGCCCTCGTGGGCTCCTTGGTGCTCTCTGAGCTTGGCTGCTTTCTTGCAAGCATTCCTTCTTGCACTGAGGATGTTCCCTAGATGGGTCATGAAACAAGAAAGCAACCATGCTCAGGGAGCACCAAGGACCCCACAGTCCTCCTCCTCCTCTGCAAACCCCGCTCCCTTCTAGCACTGATGATGTTTCCTAGTTGGGTCATGGAACATCTGCAAGAAAACAGCCAAGCTCAGGGAGCACCAGGGACCTCACAGTCCTCCTCCTCACACAGATGACATTCCCTAGATGGGTCATGGAACATCTGCAAGAAAACATTTCTCAACGTATTATTTTAGTTACTTGTGTACTGCTGCAACTTGCACCGGGTTCTTGTTAGTTTGCAACAATAAAACAAGAACTAAAGTTATTTTGCTTTGCCGGCCCTCCCAGGGCAGAGGAAGTGTGTTGTTGTTCAGCGGCATCAACCATCCTTGAGGATAATTCCACATCCCGGCAGCTGCTCATCTCAAACCCTCTGTCGCGATCCACGAAAGAAGTCCCCTTACCTGAAAAATAGCTATCCAAGCATAGCCAATATTATCAAAATTAATAGCTCCATTGTGTGGGTTCAAGTCCCCTGTCCTGCAAACATTATAATACTGGTTCCAGTTAATGCAGCCGTTGCGGCCACTCAAGTCCAGTGAGTCCAATTGCGGGTTGTAAGCATCCACGGTTAACGTGCAGTCCATCTTGTACTCCTTCCGGTTTGGGATGCTGGAGCACTTCTGCATGCCGTTATCCCGGAGGGACGAACAGATGAAGGGGTTCTCCTCGCTCTCTTCCGGCCGGTAGTACTTATGCAGGAAAGTCAGGTTGTGTGTCCTTGAGAAGGAGAAAGAAAGGAAAGGGGGGGGGGGGAAACGAGCAAAAGATGGGTAAGAAGCAGATAAAAATTCAGGGACCAAAAAAAATAAATTCCGGTGAGGCAAGGAGGGAAGAGTGTGGGAGGGGGGGGGGGGGGGGGGGGGAGGGAGGAGAAACCAGTGCACAGCCAATGCTTATCTGAACCGGGCACAAACCACTAACAATAATAATCAAAGGACCAAAAAGTCTGCAGGGTAGACATTGCAGTACCTGGAGGCAGCAGCAGAGGAGAGAAAGAATAGAATAGAGCTGGAAGGGACCCTGGAGATCTTCTAGTCTAGCCCCCTGCTCAGATAAGAGAAGCTATCCCATTTCAGACCAGAGGCTGTCCAGTCTCTTCTTAACAGCCTCCAATGATGGAGCAGCCACAACTTCTGGAGGCAAAGCTATTCCACTCGTTAGTTGTCCTCCCTGTCCGGAAGTTTCTCCTTCCTTGCTTCTCCCCTTGGTGAGTTTCCACCTGTTGCTTCTTGTCCTGCCGCCTTTGGGGGCTTTGGGGAAGAGCTTGACCCCCTCCTCTTCTTTGGGGCAGCCCCTCAAATACTGAAATACTGCTGTCCTGTCCCCTCCCCGGTCCTTTTTTCCCCTAAAGTAGCCAAACTTTAGTGGACAATTGCAAAAGGAAGCTTGAGTTGGAACAGCTGACAGCCTGTGACCATAGGTCCCTGGAAGGGCTGGAAAGGGGGACCAGTCTAAACATCGGGCCAACTACATAACCAAGCATCCAAATGGGAAGGAAATTTTTCCAGACTGCTCACTCACAAATATACGTATTGAGGACTCTTTGGCGGCCCAGTTCTCTAGTCTGTAAACCATTCCAGTGTTGCTTGAGCTGCAAAGCTCTCTAACTTTTCAAAGAAAACAAGAAAATAGGTTTTCGGCTTGGCTGCATTCACAGAAGCTGCCTTCTTTAACCATGCAGAAAGAGTAGACAAGGCAGAGAAGTTTCTTGTGGGGTCCTTGATACGCTCTGAGCTTGGTGATTTTCTTGCATTTCAGGACCCAATTAGGGAACCTCATCAGTACGAGAAGCTAAAATCCTCCTCCCTTCTAGCACTGATGTTGTTACCGAGTTGGGTCATGAAACATCTGCAAGAAAACAGCCAAGCTCAAAGAGCACCAAGGACCCTGCAGTCCTCCTCCTCCTCCCCTTCTCTGCAAACCCACCCTCTTCTAGCACTGATGAAATTACCTAGACGGCTCATGAAACGTCTGCACGAAAACAACGATGCTCAGAGAGCACCAAGGACCCCACAGTTTGATTCTGAGCTGCAAATATTCTCTTCCAGAAGTTTCTTGTCATTACATGGAAGGCCAAGAAGAAATGCAATAGGAAAGGCTAATTCACAGGGCAATGATTAGCCTGTGGAATTCACAGCCACAAGAAAGGACATTCTTTCTTGAGAGGCTACCCAAGGGCCGGAATCAAGAGCTTGGCCAACCCAATCTCCATGAGACCTGGACCTTTCCTTCTGGCATCTTCATGGTACAACTCCCTTGAACACCCCATCCCCCACAAAGTTCTTCCTTTCTGAGCTATGTATTTATTTATTTATTTTAACAAAATCTGTCCCTTGGCGCACCTGTTAAGGAAAGGACCCTCTTTTGGGTTGCAAAAAGAGCAGAGAAAAAGAAATTAACCAGTGCTGAAGGCTTATCTCAATTTTTTTTTTAAATTGTGCTGGGATTGGACTGGCTGCTTGGCTGAGATAGTAGCAGGGTTTAATTGCTAAGGAGTGGGTGACTTGTTTTTCTAACCTTTGCTTTGATCAGACCTTCAGAAATACGCAGAATTTTTTGGCCACCGGTTCTTCAGCCCTGGGGGGAGGGACCCCTTTTCCTTAGAGGTCTTTGAAGAGCCCTCCCCATTGTTGCAGTTTCTTCCCACCCAGAATAAGGGTTTTGCCAATGGTCAACCTATTTTGTGGTGCAATATTGGAAAACATTTCTCCATTCCTGGGGCCCTCTCACAAATCTCCCCCCACCAGGATCCTTCCAGCCTTATTGCTCTATGTTCTGTCTCAGTCTCCAGGGGCAAAAACCTACAATAGAGAATTGTTGCAGTACTGAAGGACTGCAGAGTCAACCAGGGAAAAAATCAACAGAAATAGCCCCCAATCCAGAACTGCTTAGGATCCTGGTTTCTGGGCCTGGTTCAAGGCAATTGGAAGAATTTGTACCCCCATTCCCAGCCTCCAGGCACAGTTGATGCTTGTAGTAACAGAATAACAGAGCTGGAAGGGACCTTGGAGGTCATCTAGCCCAACTCTCGCTCAGGCAGGAGACCCCACACCATTTCAGACCAATGGCTACCGAATCTCTTCTGAAAAATGTTCAGTGGAGCATCCAACTTCTGGATATAATAAATAATAATAACATTGATGGCAAACTTGGATATATTGCCTACTTCCATAGATTTAAGTTAACCCCCCCCCCTCTTTTGGGGGGGGACAGTTTGTGTGTGTGCAGATGTGTGTATGTACAATTCTGTATGTTGCTTTCCATATTCTTTCCCTGTTACCTCTTTCCCATCATATTAGGGTTTAGCTAACTCGAGATGGGTGGCATATACACTTAATAAATGAATAAAATGGCGAGAGGGATATTTGGCCGCTATTTGGCTGCCTCAGCTGATTTCTGGAACCCTCAGCAGCATCGATCCCAGATTCAATGGCAGGAACTCTAATTCTTATCTTGTTGGCAACTTGAACCATGTTTGTCCTAACTATGAGAACAATCTGCCAGTGGAACAGCTGTGGGTGCTCCATCCCTGGAAGTTTTTAAGAAAAGGCTGGACAGCCACTTGTCTGAAATGGTCTGGGGTCTCCTGCTTGATCAGGACTAGAAGATCTTCAAGGTCCCTTCCTGCTCGATTCCGAGGCACTGAAGCGAACCTGCACCACTCTCAGGACTAATGAGCAGTGCTGCAAAATGTCATTCGCACTCAGGTTGGCAGACAAGGGTGTTGGACCCCAAATGGCTCTTATCAGCAAACCAAGCCCCTCCTCTCCTTTTCTGGGGGCGTCTGCGATGCTGACACTCTCGGAGAAGAGCAAGATAAGGCAGGTGCTGCAGCCAGCGGAGGTTTTGAGGTCTCCCTTGACCCCAGCACCATCTCCACAGCAGGATGAATTCTGTTCGAAGCCACCTCAACTTATTTTAAAACCTCAGGCAGAAAATCCCGAGTATGCTCTCCCCTCCTCCTCCTCCTCCTCCTTGATCAGCAAAAAACCAATACTATTATAAAGTAACTATTTGCCATTGCTTGGTGACCAGCAGAATCGGCTGCCTGCGTCAAGCAACTGTAGGGCTGGTGCGAGAAGAGGGAAGGAGAAGGTCACCTTTGGAAAACTTACCTTTGCAAGGGGGAATCCAGGAAACACCTGTTCCTCAGCAGCCCAGCCCAGAGCTGCACCCCCACGATGCCAAAGATGAAAAAGACGAAGAAACACAAGAGGAGAACGTTGCCTAACATAGGCAGAGTGTCTAGGAGCAAGGTGACAAGAATGCGCATACCTGTGGAGAGAGCAGAAAGGAGGGGTCAGGAGGAGGGGTGGCTTTGGACAAATTGGGACACAGGTCCAGACAGATGAAGCTGCTCCCTCCAGGCAGAACATCTGTAAGGGGCCTTCAGGGAGAGGTCAGGTGGTCTTTGTTCATTCTGGGGGCTGGCTGGGGTCTCAGTTAGAGACATGGACTAAGAATTGAGCGCTAAGGGGAAGAACTTCCTTCGAGTCCAGCCAGCGGCTCCATGTCCAAATTGTTCTCCTGGTGAAGCTTGGAGAGGGTTGTCCTAACCTTCTTTTAGTTTTTAATCTATAGCTTCCAATTGTGGATATTTTTGATGGATCCCCTCATCCAAGAAACCCAACTTAGCTTTCTAGATCAGTTAAAGTCAGCCAGATTTCTTGATCCACTTGCCGGACTCATGGTCAACATCTGGTAACTTCACAAGCACACACCCCCTTCAGCTTTCTCTACTGATGTGTTATTGGCATCTGGGTCTAGCCCACAGCTTCCCAATTTCCACATGGCTTCCCCATCAAATACATAAAACATAGATGGCCAGCCATAGCATGGATTCAACAAACCATGGGTACATCTTTAAATTAGTTCTAGGCCTGACATCTCCATGCAGCGAGCTATCTTAAGGGTCCATTGTATGAGATAGAGGATGCAACAAAACACATTCAGTCAGTGTTTCTCAGCCTTGAGACCATGAAGATGTGTGGACTTCAACTCCCAGAATTCCTCAGCTGGCATAGGCTGGACTATTCCAGGAGTTGAAGTCCACACAGCTTCAAGCATCTGTATTAAGCTATTATCAAAAAGAAAATGTATTAAAACTTAAACTGGGGGCTATCAACAGTGGAACAGCTCAGTCCTGAGATTAAATGACCTCAATGTGCACCTGAACTGAAATAACTATGAATCAATACTGTCAGTTTGCTCGCTGATAATGGACTGAGGAGATTCTCTCTGGGTTCGGTCATTAGCCAAGTTGTTCAGAGGCATTTCCCACCCTGCCTTTTGTTGCCTTTGGCTGGGGGTGGGTGGGCAAACTGTAGGCCATCTTCAGCTATCATAAGACTGGTGGGAAGAAGGCCGGGTACCTGCTACCACCGGCAGAATCCAATTTATATGAGAAGAAAAAAACTCCAGGAAACTCAACAAATGTTAAGGCTTTGCTGTGAATTGGGGGATCAGAAAGGATTACGCGGATAACCGATGCTCTCTAAGATTCATTATATCCCATTGCTGTCGATTTGCTCCGTGGCTGGCTGATCCCTGCGGAGGAGCTACGTTTCACATCAAGGGGGATCTGGAAAGGACTTCCTACTTGAAAGGAAACTGCTGGGTTGGGTTGAACCCGGGATCTTCCTCACCAACTTAGCTCTAAGCTGCATCCTTGAAGACATCTGGAGGGAAGGGGCTGCTCTGATTTGGAACTCTAAGCTGAGCTTCAGGCTTCTCTTAAATGATGAAGCACACAAAGAATCTGCATCAACATAAGGCCGGTAACACTGATGCTAATGTGAATATTAGTCCGAATGTTTTCTTAGATGATTAGAGTAAGTGTTGCTCTCCCTTTTGCTAACTCGGAGAAAAACGAAACCAAGCAAATTATGTGGGCCTTGCAAACAAACCGCCCAGAATAAACTCAACTTAAGAGGGCGAGGAGGTTGGCTGCCTTTATTGCCCCAGAATAGGACAGCTGCATACCTCCAACTCCGGGGTTCTGTAAACCCACATTTTATTCCAGTAATCAAAACCCTCCCACCTTCCTTGGACACAACGGGCCTCTGAAGCCAACTGGTTAACGTTTGGTGTCTTCCACCTTGGCACCCATGGGTGGGACTCCCTGATTGAGCTCAGGGTGGGAGAAAGAGATGGAACAAAGCCTCCCCTGTCACAGGGAGCCATTTTCAGGTTAGAAGAGGGAACAATTGCCATTCAGAGGCACTTCGGTTTTATAGCCGCAATAATCAATATCTGAAAAATGTACTGAGATTCAGAAGTTTCTCAAGACTCCTCAGAAGCTTCTCCAAGATCTCTCTGGGGCTCTGGCTCGTCTTCCTTGAGGTCACCCTGATCTTCTGGACTGGGGGAGAAGGCATTTGGGATCCATCGTCAATGACGTGGCTTGTTCCTGACGTCTAAATTGGTCCAGCCCAAAGTTTGTGCTGCCTAAAAGAGAATCCAGGGCCGCCAGCTGAGGACTAAAGAAAGGGGTCTTTCCCAAAAGAGGTTCACCCCAAAGTGAGATGTTAGAAACCCATCCCTGCCTTTGGGGGAGCGCGGAAAGTCCTTGCGTGCACAGTTCAGAATTTCCACTGCTAAGCAAGGCAGGTGCTAACAGAGTCCTGCCCGATTTTATGACCTTTTCTATTGGTTGTTAAGTGAGCCACACAGTTGTTAAACAAATCCAGCATCTCCAATTGGCTTTGCTTGTTGGAAGCAGGCTGGGAAGGAAACCAATGGCGATCAGATGACCCCGGGATGCTGCAACCATTGTAAACCCCTGTCCGTTGCCAAGGGCCTGAATTTAGATCACCTTCCCTCACCGTGACAGAGTTGAGTAACATCTGCAAGCAAACGACCCAGCTCAGAAGCCCCAAGGAGCCCAGGGGGCAGAAATTATCCTGCAACCTCTCAAGGCCAGGACTTCTCTGTCTGCCTGTGTGTGTGTGTGTGTGTGTGTCTCCTGCTTCTCATCAGTAAACCAGTTCCAGTGGCCTCCATATTCCATCGGGGAGAGTTTAATCCAAATGTTCCTTTCCTTTGCAAGAAACGCCAGACTCCAAGCGGCCTTCCTCAAATGGCACAGGAGGAAGGGGATGCAGGGAAAGTGCTCGGACTGGCACATCTCCCTTGGCCAAGGCAGCCGGGAGAGATGCTGATCTCCAATCACCGGACTCTGCTGAAGAGCTTTTCAGACAATGCGAGAGAACGTCGACGCTGCTTCCCTGGCCAAGGACCTTGCCTGTTTTTCTTCTGCTACATCGGCTCTCAGCAAAATAGGATTTCTGATGAAAAGCAATCAAGGAGCTGGTGTATTAGCATATCAGCTAAGAATCACTCAAAGCCAAGTGGGCACAACCAGGAAATGAATTCGACTGGTTGGCTTAGCCTCCAAATTGGATTGAAGAGAAAAACAGCTGGAAGGGGCTTAATGCTCACTTGAACCTCTCCAAGCAGGCAAACCCAGGACAGGTGTGGCCTCGCAGCTGAAGGGCTGCCAAAAGCGTCTTTGCAGAACCAGAAATCCAGTCAACAACCTTCTTGGGGAATCAGGAAGGGGAGCAGAAGGGGAGATCCCCTTTGGGGAGATCCCGGATGACAAAATGCATTCCATTCCGTTCCAAACTGAGGACTGAGGGCTGAATTTGAGCAGAACTCAGTGGATTCCAGACAATGCAGAACTAGATAACTGGAGATCTAGAAAACTAGAGACCCCCTTCCAATAGCTAAGGGGTTGCCAGAAAGAAGAGGGAATCAAGCTACCCCTTAAAGCACCTGAAGGCGGGAAAAAAGAAACAATGGATGGAAACCAATTAAGGAAGAAGCAGCCGAGATCTAAGGAGAAATTTCCTGACAGTGAGAAGGAGGTTTTAAGAACAGGTTGGACAACCACTTGCCTGAATTAGTATAGGGTCCCTGCTCGAGTAGGGGTTGGACTAGAAGACCTCCAAGGTCCCTTCCAACTGTGTTATTCTGCAGCTCTCCTGCATCTTCAGGGAGGGGCCAGGAGAACCATGATAATTGGAAGTCTTCTCCCTCGGCTGTTTCTCCCCATTGCTCAGGAGCCAACTTCTAGCAATGGCAAAATGGGGGGGGGTCCTGGCCTCGCTGTCTCCCCCAGTAGCCTCCCTTGATGTCCTGCACCCCATCAGGGGCCAGGGGTGGCCACCATCCATTCAGGCTCTCCAGCAAGGAGGGCTTTGATGCAGCTTGGCAGGCTGATCAATCTCGTCTTTGGGGTGGGGGCCGCTTAGCTTCGTCTGGAAATGCCTTGGGCCCTCCTGGGGTTTGCATGTCCTGGGGGTTGGGAGATGTCAAGGATGCCAGCTGCCGAGCAGCCCAGCTGGGGAGAGTCGAGTTGGAACCGATGGCCCCTCCAGGCCAAGTGGGCTGCATTCATCTTCTCTTTCTGACATTAATAGTTTTATTAGCTTTTCCAGAGTAATCCATAAAGACAGAAACAAACAAGAAGATGGCCAAGAAAATTACTGCTCTCAAGGTCAACGAATGAGATAAAGAATGAGGACCTGTGTGGAAGGAAGGAAGGAAGGAAGGAAAGGAAAAGAAGGAAGGAAGGAAGGAAAGCTGGAGGGAAGGAAGGAGGGAGGAAGGAAGGAGGTAGAGATGGCCAAGGATTATGGAGTGTTTAGTCCCAAACATCTGGAAGGTCCCAGGGTGAAGAGCACTCGTTAGATAAGAAGACCCCGAGAAGCTGATGTGAATCTTCTCCTTCGGCTTCTTCCTGGAGGGTCTTAGGTTGCCTTGAGTTTTTCTTTGGATTGTGGGTGGGGGGTTATGAATGAAATGAAAGCATTCAAATCAGGATATTTTTCCTCCTGGACTGTGGGTTAACCCCCATGTTGGAGCTTAGACAGGCCTGGATTTTGGAGGCTCACCTGGTCAGGATTTCACAGGACGGTTGCAAAATGAAGCTCTGGCAGCCAGCCCGCCGGTACCCCAGAGGGGGCTGCAGGACCCAATTCTCCCCATGCATTTGCCCCACCAGGAAGGGCCCCCCCCGCCCCAAAGGGCCAGAGAGCTCCGACTTACTTGGCACCCTGTTAATGGCTCGTAAGGGCCTGAGAACCCGCACAGTCCGGATGGCTGAAAGGCTGACATTATGTCCATCCAGAGAATATTCCATCATGCTGGGAGAGAGAGAGAGAAGGAGAGAAACACGAGAGTTGAGGAAGAGGGCAGGGTTGGCCCCTCTGCTTGGAAAACACAGGCTGAGCCAGTCAAACCTTCACCATGTCTCTTATGTCTGCAATATTTTTGGTCAACCTTCGGGAGTATAAAAACAGGTTAACTACATGGACAGCAGGCACATGCTTTCTTCCAGGAAAAAAAACCCAACAACTTAGGAGCATCAAAAGGAACTGCAGTCATCCCTCCCGTCCCTGTCCACAGGACATCCATCAAATTTGGGCCTTCAACATCATCAATCCAGCACGGAGTGTTTTTCATTCCACTGATGATGTTACTTAATTGAGTAATGAAACGTCTGCAAGAAAACAAGCCAGGTCAGAGGACCTCAAGGACTACAGAGTCCTCCTCCTCCTCTCCAGATACCCCACTCCCTTCTAGCACTGACCATGTTACCCAGCTGGGTCATGAAAGCTCTGCAACAAAGCAACCCAGGTCGGAGAGCTCTAGGGACCCCACAAGAAGCGTTTAGTCTACTGACCCAGCAATGACAATGAAGAAGTCGAGGCGGTTCCAGGTGTCTCCCAGATAACATTTGTGGCCAAAGATTCCCAGGGCAATCATCTTGATGACCATCTCCACAGCAAAGAAGGCGAAGATGAAGTGATCAAATGCCTGGATTTAAAACAAGAATGGACACAGTAGAGCGAAGGAGGACCGTTTCTTCCACCAGAGGCTGACTTTGCGCTTTGCCTGAGCCTTGCCCTAAACCTCAGCCTTCTTTTACCCCTGAGGGTCTTATACCTTGAAGGTACACACATCCCAGGCACACCCTACTTGCAGACTTCTCAGGACTCAGGGGAAATTGCCATTAGTAGCTGAAGACCGACCCATAAGCTGCAACAGGTCCAAGTCCACGTGGACAAAGCGACACATCTCTCTTACCTCCAAGATTGTGCACCTTTCTGTTTGGCACCTGATATCCTGGCATGGCTGGAACATCCCAAGGGTGACGCAGTTCAAGAGGATAACCAGCATGCTGACGTGCTCGAACCAGGTGGGAAACCAGAGTTAAGGAGAACCTGAGATGCTGCTTCTGGGAGACACAACCTGCCTCCCAGGTCTTAGAAACCCCCGTGGCAATCAAGAGCTTGGAATCTGAATTATTATTTAGAAAGCTGCTATGTCTCTTTTAATATCTACAGCCAACTTACAGAGATAAGTACAAAAACATCCATAAAAAAAAGTGCACTGGAGATAAAACTAAGACAGTGGCCTCCTTCCTTCCTTTTCCTGCCCAGACATGGAGGGGAGAACAGATACACAATTTATGTCTGCAGTCCATGAACTGAGAAATGAAATAAAGGGGTAGAAAAGGATCATAGAGAGACACAGAAAAGGAGGACAGACTTTTATCCAATTTCACATATTTTCCCCCTCTCTGGGTTGGCTTCAAAAGACACTCAGCAATAAAAGCATATGCAGGAGCATGAAAGAAACCAAAATAACCAAAAGAGAAAGCATGAAAATAGTAGTTAAAAATAAATGCTAGAAAACAAAGACCAGCAATCCAAAGCATTCTCAGAAATGACCTCTGGCCACAGCTCTCCTGCCACTTCTGAATCTGCTATGTTTGCTGGCTGGGTATGATGGGAGTTGCAGTACCACACATCCAGAGAGAATCAGGCTGAGGAAAACGAACTTGGCCTATCACTACCTTCACCACCAGCCTGTCACAAGGGTGAAGGTTGCCCACCTCCTTACCCTGGACAGAGGACAGGTGGGGAAATATTGCTTGCTTAACCCCAAAGTGCTTTTACCATGAGACAATTGGACTTCCTTGATTTTTTTTCCCTTGAAGAGGTTTTGCTTCTCATCCAAGAAGCTTCTTCAGTTCTTCAGTACTGAAAAAGCTTCTTGGGTGAGAAGCAAAACATCTTCAAGGAAAAAACCCAAGGAAGTCCAATTACCTTTGCGACAATCATAATTTGGATGAGCTAGAATCTCCAGAGACGTTGGTTGCTTAAGTTCTCAAAACACCCGCAGAAGTCAACAGGTTTCTTCCAGAAATGATGCAGCTGCAAAAACAACAGCATTCAAGACAAATAGGGTTGAGCTGAGACATGTAAAAAAGATGTTGAGAATCAGGAGAGTCCAGAGAAGAGCAACAAAGATGATTATGGGGCTGGAGCGAAAATTTATAAAGAAAGGTTGCTGGAACTGGTTATGTCTAGTTTAATGAAAAGAAGGACGAGGGGAGACATGACAGCAGCCTTCCAAGAACTCAGGGGTTGCCCCAAAGTAGAGGGGATCAAGCTATTTTCCAAACACCAAAGGCAGAACAAGAAGCAATGGATGGAGTCAATAATCAAGGAGAGAAGCAACCTAGAACTAAGGAGGAATTTCCTGACAGTGAGGACAATTAATCAGTGGAACAACTTGCCACCAGAAGTTGCAGATGCTCCAACACTGGAAGTTTTTAAGAAGAGATTTGTCTGAAATGAGACAGAGTTTCCTGCCTGAGCAAGGAGTTGGAGTTCCAACTCTGTTATTGTCTATCTAAGACAACTCGAGGTGGAAGCAGCCTCTGAGCGGATAGAGATGCACCTGCAGGAAGGAAGGCTGAGGATGCAGTCGGAGGGAAGGTTTTCCAAAGGGACTTAAAGGGAGGGGGTGGGATTGGAGGCAGGTGCCCCCACCTCAATTCACACTGGTTCCTTTGCAGATGGCAGAAGGGGAAGGGTTTGCACTGGAAGTGGAGGCGCTTTTGTAAACACTCCACTTTCCCATTATTCAAATCACCCAACCACAAAAAAACGGGCTATTTGCTAAGTGCTGGAAACTGCAGGGAAGAAAATGAGGAAAAATGACTTAAAGCGGAATTCCCATCAGGCAGGCGGCATTTAACTATGCAACAGTGCTGGTTAAGGAACCCCCTTTTTTCACAGGAGAAATTGGATGAATTAAAAGTCATTTTAGTAGGAAAGGACACACACACACACACACACACACACAAGCCCACAAAAATGAAACAAAAAAAAAAAAGGGCTCCCTGAGAGCATTTGGATAAAAGTGGCAATGTTTTGAGCACGGCTTCCAGGGAAAACGTTTTTTCAAGGGAAGAAATCTTGCGAAAACATAGCCTTTTGCCCTTTCAAAGCCGACTTTTTTGAGACGCTTCTTTGTCTTTCACTTAAATCCCAATCTTCTCCACATCAGGGGAGCCATAATAAGAATAAAAAGCACCAGCAAATCTGAGGCATGAAAAGAAGCAAGCAGGCTGAGCATAAAGAGATTTTATTTTTCAACTCCAAATCTGCTCAGGTAAAGAAATATGCTTTTAACTTGATGTCAAAATGAAAGCAACACCAGCCTCTGTGGTCGGTGTGTGTTTCTTCTGGAGGACACTGCATACACGAGGGACCAGGGTGGGGGGAGTCTCTTTTTGCATGTTTCTGTCACAAAAAGACACCCCCATCCTCCCAAGAAAGAACCTGCTTTGAAGATTTGGAGCAGATCCACCGGTTCCCCTTGCTCCCCCCCAGATCAAGACAAACCCGCATCTACTCTTCAGTAGGAAGTCAGCATGTCCCAAAGGTGTTTTTTCAAGAGGCAACTGGGCTTTATTTTTCCTTGAAGACTTTCGCTTTTCATATGAGAAGCTTCTTTGGTTCTGACTGAATGATGGAGAATTCCACTAGAACTGAAGAAGCTTCTTGGATGAGAAGCAAAACATCTTCAAGCAAAACCCAAGAAAGTCCAGTTGCCTCTTGAAAAAACGCCTTTGGGACAACCATGAGCTGGGTGACTGAGAATCTCCATGGACGTTGAGGAAGCTAGCAGCAGCATGAAGAAGTGATTGTCGAAGAAATGTCTGCAGGCCACAAGAACTTCCCATCTCCTCTTCTGCATAGGGAGCCCCTCATTCTCTCACCAGATGAAGCTTCTTCTGGTGGGGATCAATGGTGTCCCAAAGCTTCAAATTTTTTCTCATTTTGGGATGAGACACCTGAACCCATTGAGAAAATAATGTGCAGTGAAGCTACACGCTTCACCTTCTTTGTGACTGAGATGTGCTACAAAGCCAGGCCTGTCTTGCAAGAACTTGAGGGATCCCTAGAATTTGGTGCCTCTCAGAAGGAGCCAAGAACACATTATGGGATAGATGTGTTGACATAAATATGTCAAGAATTGACAAGACTGTGCATGGTTGACTCCTTTGCACCTTGACTCACTTTCCAAATGAATGTGCAACAAATGTGCAGAAAATATTTCCAAATGTGCAAATTTTTTGCAATGTTTTGCAAAACATAGACACTTCTCTCCCAGTTGCAGAACTCAGCCTTGAGAAAGGCAAAAGGGTTATAGACAGACGTTCATAGAACTGGGCAAAAATATATTTTCCCATCAAGAGTAAATTTGGCTTACAAAGTGGGGCTCACAGCCTGCCCAGCTCTGTAATGGTTTGGCGAGGCTTGGTGCATTTTGCAGACCAAGTTACTTATGGCTTAGTCAATAAAACTTGATGAAACCAATCATAACTTAGCAGGAGGTATGAATCCAGTCCCTTTTGGAAAATAGCTGCTCTGAGTATCATTGTTTCCCAGCTGAAGTATTTATAATCTGGCAAGAGGAAATATTTTACATTGTAAACAAATGATAAATCTATACTTCTGCTTACTTGCTTGTGATAGAAATAAAGAGAAAGTGAGTTGCGATTGGAGAGGCTGGGAAGGTGAGCTTTTTTCCTAACCAGAAAGGCAGATCTATCTGATTTATAATCACATTATTTCTGCCTGCTAGAGGAAAAGTAAAAGGGAGGAAGGGTGCCAGCCCAGAAATCCTGCACTCTGCAAGTGTTTATATACCGGAAGCTGGTAGCAGATAATCCTGCGGGAGAATTTGTGTCACATTTCCAACTGCATAAACAAGCCATCTTTTGTTCTCCAATAGACTCTGGGGGATTTACTGCTGTGCACACCCATGCGACACACGGGCCTCTCTCACAGCGCCACTTATGACTGGCATGCCACCAAGAGGTCACTCTGGAGTAATTAATTGGGGAGGGGAGGGCAGAAATGTGGCTTGCCGAGAATTATGCTTTATGTCTTGGTTTAGCTTGGCCCTGCAAGAACCGGAGAAGCAGAGAAGCTGCCTCTGGAGACGCCCGTTGCTTTCTGTGATCCCTGATGGGAGACAGAGGTGGGGAGGGGGAGGGAGGGAGGGAAGGGGAGGCTCCTCATGCAGCCCAGTTCTTCCTCAACGTGTCAGGCACATTGGAAATGGAGTCCCACTTTATGAACCTTTGAAATACTTTTCAATTCTGGTCTTCCACTGCTGTTTGCTCAGCAGCTCCTGGGCCTTCAGGGCACCTGGCTGGGGACTCTGAAGCTGGCTGGCCAGCCTGTTGGGAGAAAGCCAGAGACTCTGACCTCCCCCCCATCCCTGTACCTGTCCCCAGCAGGAAAGCATGCAGGATGGTGGCGGAGCCCCTCTCTGTTTTGTTTGAGGCTGTGGCCTTTGTTGCTTGGTCTTTTTTCCTTTCCTTTTATTGCTATTTCCTTTTTGTGAGCAAGTCGTCTGGAGAGTTGAGCAGCCTCTCCAAGTAATACTATAAAATAAATAATACATAAACACTCCTCTGCACCTCCTCTCTTAAACACCATCCTAATCAGGAGGGTGTAAAATCTAAAGCAGAAGGGAAGAAGCCGACCCAGTTGAAGGAAGGGAAGAAAGGAAGGGAGAGAGGGAGGGAGGAAGAGAAAGAGAAGGAAGAAAAGAAGAGAAAGAAAAGGAAGCAAGGAAAGAAGGAAGAAAATGTTTCAGCATAATGAGGCAGAAAGTGAAGTGAAGATAGAAAACTGGCTCCTTCAGTGCTACAGAAGTTTCTTTCATTGCAAAAGAAGAAGGATCTCTGGCTTCCAAAAAAGATATTAGCCTCGAAGAGTTTGTGGTTTGCTCACCTGGGCAGGGACTTGGTTCAGCCTCTCCTTAACTGCATGACATGGGGGGCAGGGGACAGATCTTCCCCCTCCGCTCCCCCAAGTGGGCTTCTCATTTACTGGACTTGCAAAAGTTGCTTAATGCAGCATGAAACCTGGCAACCTGCCACAAAGTGTTCAAACTGCCAAGTTACAGTCCTCAGCAGCCTGATGGGGCTGAGTGAACTCTTTGTGCTACTTTAATTCTGCAGTTACCTTGGTGGGCATGCAAATACGGGAAAGATACACTGCAATTTACTCTTGCCTCTTTCTGGAAGTTTCTTCAGGTCTAGCCTGCAACTCTACAGCTCTTTGTCACTCCCTATCCAGGCGTGACAAGTCCAGTAGAGGCCACCAAGGAAGACCATCAAATACCAGTTGCTTTCAAGGAAAGAAAGGGAAGACTTTGCAAGGTGTTTCAGGAGGCCACCGAGATCTCATCAAATCCTGGAATTCTCCTACAAGAACATTGCAATCTCATGGGATTTAATGAGTTTCCTCAGTGTCTGAACCCTTTTTTAAAAAAAGCTGAGTTCAAGATATGTCTTTTGGGTTTAGGTGAATGCTTAGAAGTGAAAAAGAAAGATCTATGGGAAGAAAGGGGGTGCATTTATAGGGAAACGGAGCTTCCACTTGCAGAAGCAGCATCCTTTGAACATCAGTGTTGGTCTTCCAGCCCAGTTTGTCTGACCGCTTGGGGGGTGGGTGGGATTGCCCCTTACTGGATCTGGCACAGCCCCCTATCAGGAGAGCTGCTCCAGGCCTTCAGACTTCACTCAGGATTCTTTCTCTCCTCCCCTTCCCTTTTGACTCTGCTCCGGGGTGGAGTCTCAGTGCCTTGGCTTCTTTGATTCAAGCAGGGAATCTTCCCTCTGCCAGATAACAGGGTTAAGGAGTCCCAAGCCGAGGGAATGTGGTCCTTCTTAAGAGGACACCAACGTGTTCAAATGTGGGCTGATTCATCCAGGGATCCCTCAAGCGGACTACAGTCCCAGAGATTCAAGATGAACTTGTGCAAGGCTGGAAACAGCCTTCCCTTTTGGGAAACCACGGAGAAAAGCAACCTGGAATTAAGGAGAAACTTCCCAACAGTGGGGACTATTAACCAGTGGAACTGCTTGCCACCAGAAATCATGGGCGCTCCATCACTGGAGGTCTTTAAGAAGAAGAGACTGGACAGCCACTGAAATGGTATAGGTTCTCCTGCCAGTGCAGTGGGCTGGACTAGAAGACCTCCAAGGTCCCTTTCAGCTCTGTTCTGATTGACTGATAGCTTTTCAAAGGCACAGATATTTCCTCCTCCCCTGTCAGGCACAAGCAACCAGAGCCGTACGAGAGTAATCAAAGTTTATTGCTTATCGCCGATATTACAAGAATCTCTCCACACAGCCTGGGAGCAAGCAGGCGAGGCTTCATGGATTTTGGTGGGGGGTCATGCTTAGGCCTCTTGTGGCTGTGCAAGGACTCCCAGCTAGGCCCTTGCTTGACTCCTCCCTCCAGCCTGGCTGGCTGGCAGTTTCTTGACATCCCCTGCATTGCTTTCCCCCACCCCCAGCCCCTTCTTTGCTGCCCAAGGAACCTCTTGTTACTATTTGAGGCGAGAAACATGACTCAGCACCTGTCGGAAGGAAAGGATCAGATACCACTGGAATGCAAGAAAGCTTGCAATTACCCAGACCGGTGCCATTTGTCACTGCCACAAAGTAGGTCAGAGCGTGCAATCTGGAATCTGTTCCTGCGTCCCACATGGTTGACCATCCCTCTTTCTTTCCCTCTGTCCATGCACATGACCACTCTTTTACACAATCTGTTCCTTTCCTCTTAGACCCACAGAACTTACAGGAACTGCTCCAGCAAAGAGGAAAACAAGCTCTGCAGGCTTGGGTGGTGGTGGTGGTCAATGCCTGGCAGGATTCAAACATTGTTTTGATGTTTTGATCGGCAGCTGCCTTGGAATAAGGGGCAGCCTTTTCATGGCAAAATAGCACTTTGAGGATGGTTCAAATCAAAGGGCTGTACAGCCACTTGTGCTGGTCAAAAGCTGGTGATCTGCCAACTTACATGATTTCCTAAAACCATGTCCAGACATACAACACTTCAAGAGAAGGAACAAATCATCAATCCATTTTCTAGTCCAACCCCCAACCCAAGCAGGAAGCCCTATCCCATTTTCAGACAAGTGGCTGTCTCTTCTATTCTGTCCAGCCTCTTCTTAAAAACCTCCAGTGTTGAAGCACCCACAACTTCTGGAGTCAAGCTATTCTACCTAATTGTTAATTAATTGTCCTAAATATCAGCAAGTTTCTCCTTAATTCCAGGTTGTTTCTCTCCTTGATTAGTTCCCATCCATTGTTTCTTGTCTTGCTTTCTGATGCTTTGGAAAATAAGTTGACCTCCCTCCCTTCTTTGTGTAAATAAAAACCAACTGCAAGTGTTGGAACAGCTGAGATCCCTTCCATTGCTTGCTTCATTTTGCCTCTCCCAATTTCCCCTGAATCGATGCCCTCCTCCCAGCCCTTCCCCTCAGAACATTTTAAAAGAAGGGGCCTCAGATTTGGAATTAACAGGCAGAGGAGGTTTGTGGTTTGATGGCCTAAAGCAGTCTTTCTGTGCCTTGGCAGCTTGAAGATGTATGGACTTCAAGACTCCAAATGGATGGCTGGGGAATTCTGGGAAGTCCATGCATCTTCAAGTTGGCATGGTTGAGAAACACTGTCCTAAAGGAACAGAAGATCTATTGATGTTGAACCCTACTCAATATAGGTATCCACATTCAGTCCTGAGGAGGAGGAGGAGGAGGAGGAGGAGGAGGAGGAGGAGGAGGAGGA
>BLBF01000067.1:12658148-12745566 GCA_015471245.1 Laticauda colubrina
GGAGGAGGAGGAGGAGGAGGAGGAGGAGGAGGAGGAGGAGGAGGAGGTACAACTGAGTGGTAACTCGGTTTATCCTGATTCATGGCTAATCCCCTTTCTCAATCCATCCCCAATTGATTAACTTCCCCACCACTGATCATGTGTACATATTATGGGGTGCAGATCAAGAGAAATATCCAAATGTTTAAAGCTAAACTGTAACCAAACTAAATCAGTTGTTCCAGGCTAAATCGCTAAGGGAAAGTCTGCCCCCTCCCCATCTCCTTTTTGATTGGGAATGTGGAAGGACAATGGACAGAATTCCACTTGCATGCACCATTTTGTACGTCCGTATCAATTCCTTTCTATGCCATTCCATTCAGCCCTCTCTGCCTGGCCCTTTCCTTTTGAAAGAGAATCTCTCTCAGATCCTTGCAGAAGCAGAGGTTAAAAAAGCTGTTTCCTATTTTTGAACTGTCACCCACCCACATGCCTGCACTTTTTGGATCGCTAGACAGATGGGTGAGGGAGGAGGAGGAGGGGGCTAGAAGTCGATTGATTGGAGAGAAATATCGTGTGTGGATCAGCCAAGCAAGGGCAGAAAGATCTACCCTAGGACCTAACGAGGAATATGCCTCCATGGAGGATGGGAAGAAGCAGGGAATGCTGGGAAGAGAAAGAACCTTAACCTTGAAGAAGAATTCAAAGGAGTTAAAAGAGAGGCCCACACTCAGAGGTGAAATAGCTTAAAAGATTTCCTCCAGCTTCTCTGTTTTCCATCCTTCAGCACATGCCTCCCTTTCAATTTCATCCCATCAGCTTTCAGGATAATAGTCCAGAGCCAAGGGAATCTAGCGATCAAGAAGCAGGACAGAGGAAGTAAAAGGCAGCAGACAAATTTGAGATTGTGTTTTGTGGGCTGGATAAATTAACTTGCAAGAAGCGAGAGGAGAACATTTGGCTGTCTCTCGGAGAGCCAAAGGCAAAGAGCAGGAAGGCTAACCTCATCTCCAGGCCCTTCTTCCAGCTGGTCAAAGGGCGACGGGGGAAGAATGGGAAACACAGCAGAATCTGGGGGATTTCAAGTTGGAAAACCAATGGTGCACCGCCACACTCTGAGCCACAGTCATATGTACAGGGACAAGGCACATCCCGGTGGAAAAATAATGACAAATAAGACAGTGAGACAAGAGGAAACAGAGCTATAGAAATAATAAATGGTATACATGCTCTAAATCCCTATAAAGAATTCTGGGTCAAGTTTCTTTGAAGGTCGAAGCAGCAGGATGAAATACTCTGCCTGCCTACAGACGAGTCAGCCTTATTATTCCTCAGCACTGGAAGATCCAAGCCTGACATCAAATGAGGATCTCCCTTGCGAAGATGGATCGTCACCCAGTGGCTGGGAAGACTTCAGCACCTTGGAGAGCGCCGCAGAAGCGGCTGGGTGGGGGAGCCACAACCGGCATCCAGCCATTGGTTGGACATTGGTAAGGTCCCCTGCCCACAATGCTTTGCAATAAGGGACCAACTCTGTGGGACAGGCCAGCCTCTCTTTGAATCTTCAGTCAAAGGGGGAGACTCAGTAATAGCTGGAATGGTGGGACTGCAGGCCCTGATACCATCTTTACTGGCAACTTGTATACTGGGTTCCATTCTGACATTTCAGTTAGCCTGAGGAGGGGATTTGCCTGGTGGGTTGTCTCCCCTTGCTGGATCAAACTCTTGACTTCACACAACCTATGAGAAGGGCCCTCATATAAGTTTCATATAGCCACTTTTATCTTGTAACACAAATAAATACTTGGAATAGTCATTGCCAACCTTGGATCTCTGGATGGCATGGACCTACAGCTCCCATAATTCCCAACTAGCAGAAGTTGGGGAATATAGACCAGCAATAAGACCAGAATTACCTGACTGTAGCTTTCTTGCATCCCATAATACTGAAGGCTGAATAACATTTCAGAGAGAGTCAGTCAGTTTGGCAAGGGAAATTATAAAAAAGATTGGCTGGATTGTTTCTATCAGGTCTGTCTTGGCTTGGCCAATGACGCTCGCTCTACCTTCTTAGATTGCTATCACTGCTGAATGAAAAACATCCATCTCCTATTTACAAGTGACAAGGAAATTGCTTCAGCACACCTTCCTAAACATTGCATTTTATAACCTGCTTTAAATCATGTTCCCTCAGTTGGCTGAGGTCAAAACTTTAGGGCGCTGGTGACAAAAAAACACTTAACATTCATGGGAACATGATGGCACTATTTTAGAATGTCAGTAAAAGTGGTTGTCTCACCATCAGAGACCTTTGGAAGAAGGACAAGGTTATCGTTCCTTTTTAAACCAGTTGTGAGGTTAGTTAGGTAATCGTAGTGTGTAAACCAGGATTTATGGCTTAATGTCCTCTGGAAGCAGAGACAGTCTCACCATATTCAGCAAAAGCTTGACTTGGCAATGTGTTTTCTCGGTCAATGAGAGTAAATTCCTGGGTTTTCAGCCTAGAGGACAGTTCCTATAAGGAGGATCTGCTGCCACAGAAGACCCAACCAAGGAGATAATGTGGGTGTATCGCTCCCTCTTCACTAGTTGAAACCCATTGCAAGGAACATGCTAGAACAGCAGGGCACCTGGATCAAGGGAGATGGCTGATCTGGCTGCTTTTCATTCCACAGAAGCATGCCAGGTTGACTTTGCAAAATCGCTCCAGCAAGACTCCAGCCCATGGACTCTTGCTAGACCATCCTGGTACCCATCCATCATCTCCAGATGGGCTAGATGTTGTCCATGTCCCTCTCTAAATCTACCCCCTCTCTTAAAAGCAGGAAGATTTCAGCCAAAGGGAGCCCATCCTGCTCCCAGATGGTTCTGTAACTGAACTGATTTCCCCATCAAGACATTTCTCCTCAGGTCCTCCTGAATCTGATGGGCATTAATTTTTAATCCTGTCATCTGGGGTGGCAGGGAACCTGCAGAAAATGACAGCCCAGGATAGATTTGAAAGCTGCGATGGTGTCCCACTCCAAAATCCTTCTCTACCAATATAATTGACAGCTCTGGAGCAACCATTTCTGGAATTTGCTGCTATTAGAGTCACATAGGCTGCCAACTCAAAGTCTTTGGAAAACCCCAAAGGATTTCTTCACATGGGATGAGTATATCTCACATTCAGGCTTATCTCTCATTAAGCTGGGTGGTGCCTCCTTTCTCACTGCATGGAGTTGGTGTGAGGAATTTGAGTTCCATGTTGCAATATTAAGCACGGTCATCGTCAACACCAATCTCCAGCCAGCTGGCTGACTTTAGATTTCTTAGTGACTGTTGAGATAAGATATATCAGAAAGTGGTAGCCTTGGTGCATGCCAGCCTTTGGCTGTCCAGGAAAGGATGTTCATGCGTAGGAACCTTCTCAAGACTCAAATAGTCCAAAACCAAGCAAAAATGATTGGAGTCACCAAATGCTTAACAATAGTCCAACTAGAGAGAGAAGCCTTCTCTCATCTGAGCTCCTCCAGCTTGTTGGACCATGCCAGCCATTGCCTCCTCCCCACCCCCATTCTTGGATTTTATCTCCCTTTTATGTACATTGGATTTTAAGAACATTGGATTTTAGGAACATATCTGGAAGGCTGGGGAAAGCAAACTTGGTGGGCCACTGGAAAGTCTTCATCTCATGTACCTAACGTTGCCTTTTTGGATCCCAAACTCAACATTCTTCAGTACCAGAAGAAGCGCTGAGAATCTGCTTCTCCCGGCAGTCCAGCTGTGCGGGATGGTAAGCTGGTAGCCTCACGGGCCTGTCAGCTGTGCTTTCAGGGAAGCAATTAAAATGATGGATTATTAGATATGGGGCTAACACACTGTACCAGGCGAATAAATTCCTCAGATTGCCTGGGGGGCAGACCCATTTGCTAATCAAGCAGAGAGGAGGCTGCATAACATCTCTCCTTCCCTGGGAAAATAATGGACTCTGGGCAATCTAGATTTGGCCTTGTGGAATTGAGGGGCAGAATGAAGAGGAAGGATCTCAAAGGGGGAAGGAGGGGCTGAAGATTTGGGAGGCAAACCAGAGGTTTGACAGAGTTGGAAGGGACCTTCCTTCTTCATGCCCAACCCCCTGATTCATCAAGCAGAAGACCCTGTAGCATTTCAAACAAATGGCTGGCCAATCTCTTCTTAAAAACCTCCAGTGATGGTGCACCCACAATCTCTGGAGGGAAATCTGTTCTAGCTGAGCCTTGAGAAAACCTTTGGGTCCCCCCCCCCAATTTTAAAAAAAGGATATGGAACCAGTAGTCAATCATGGCAGGGGAAGGGTACCTGTAGGAACCGCAATGCAGTTGCAATTTCATTCTTTGACCTAGAAGGGCAGGGAGTCCAGGCCAGGGGGCTTTGGCCTGCAATTGTGTGCACAAAGGGGGTGATGGGAGGAGAACCAGGATTGTTTGGGATCCCCCCCTGTGTCAACCCACCTGGGCGGAGGGTTATTATCTGTCTTCATTCTGCTCCTCTCCCTCCAGCCCAGCCTTCTGACATGGTGCTAAATCAGGACAAAGCCACAGGTGAGGAGCCACACAAAGCACCTGGCTCAGCTTGAAAATGACCCCCTCCCCCCCAAACACAAACAAGTCCCAGGCAATGAAGTGGAACCGCTTCTTTTTCTGCCTCTGTCCACATAAACAACAGGCCACCCATCAATCGATACTAAAGCCAATTTCACAGGTCATAAAGCTCCCAATGAGATGGTGGCAGAGACTGTCCCAAGGGTGGAATGCCTCCCCTCCCCCAAGAAGAGACAGATGGATCTGGAGACAAGGTGAGGTCTCAAGGGCTGGAAAGGAAGAAAAAGGCCCAGGGGGCTGGGGGCGCTTCAGAATAAGACAAAAGGGGGACCCGGAGAACATTACAAAAGGATGAGCAGCATGGATCTTGAAAAAGGCCCTTGTACATTTACTCCTCAACTTACTCAACTTACAGTTGAGCCCAACTTTTCTATTATTAAGTGAGATATTTGTTCAGTGAGTTTTGCTCTATTTTCTTGCCACAGCAGTTAAGTGAATCCCTGCGGTTGATAAATTAATAAACTGGTTGATAAGTGAATCTGGCTTCCCTATTTGGATCCAACAAAGGCCGTAACTATGAAAAATGGCCCTAAGCCACTTTGTTCCATTTGTGGTCATTTTTGAATGGTCACTAAATGAATTGTGGTAAGTTGAGGACTACTGTACTACTCAACACTGGAGGGACTCAATCTTGTGGTCTAGCCTCTTGGGTTGGCTGAGCAAACGATCCTCCACTCTGAATTTTTAATGCAAACTGTCCCGACTTAGGCAATACTTTTGGCTACAAAGAATGACTGGCCGAGTCTTCTAAATCAGGGCTCTCCAACCATGGCTACTTTGAGCCTCGTGAAGTTGAGGTCCTCCAGGCTTAAAGTTGCCAAGGTTGGAGAGCCCTGTTCTAAATTAAGGGACTTTCAACCAGGCCAGTGAAATGCCGTCAGCAGGAATTTCTCTCTGCCCGGGACTAGCTGATTGTCGGCTCTTTAGTGGCATCGTCCATCATTTGAGCCTGTCTAGTGGAGTGTTCCCTTGAATTGTTCTAAATATTGTGCTTTTAATTAGCTGCCTTTTAATTGCACACTGTATTTGTCAACAGGCAGCTCAATTAAAGATTGCAGCTCCTCCTAATTAACTTCTGGGATTCTACATGACAGCTCTCCAAAATAGGGAGGCCGGCTTGATCCATCTGGGCACCAGGGAAAGGTTGCACTCACTTTGCAAGCCTTCTGGGGAGGCCCAAATGCATTGAGGCCCAAGCCTGGGCAAGTCACATCCTTTTGCCATCTCGCAGATTCAGTCTGCTTTGAACCTTTGGGTGCCTCCAGATTAATTGGGCACTCTTTCTTCACAATGTTGCAGAGGATCTGTCTTCAAGAACTGCCCCACACAGGGACATCTGTGGGGAGCAGGCATAAAAAAAAGTAAAGGAAAATTGTGCTGTAAATGTCATTATAGTCTGTACTCAGGAGGACAGAATCATTGAAATTACGTTCAGATCCATCCTTGGAGAGTGCAGAAATTTAACTCACTTTGAAACAAAAAGGTGGATGCATAATTGCATGATTGAACTCAGAATCATTGGGAATTGACATATGAATTTCATCATGCATTTTAAAAATAAGTAAAAGATAAAAATCAGCAACAAGTTGGAAATTCAAAGGTGCAACTCTCCTTCGAGCCAAACCAACCGACTGTCTAAATGCTTTCAAAAAGCCATTTTGGAAATGGCCATCAGCATGGACATCATTGGGGAAGTCTTCAAAATGTTCTCAGTCAGTTCTGGTTATATTATGGTGACGTGATAGGGATGTTCCAATACTTGAGGGGCTGCCGCAAAGAAGAAGGGGTTAACTTGTTTTCCAAAGCACCAGAAGGCAAGATAAGAAACAACAGATGGAAACTAACCGAGGAGAGAAGCAACCTAGAAATTTCCTGACAGTGAGAACAATTAACCAGTAAAATGGCTTCAGAAGTTGTGGGTGCTCCATCCCTGCACTTTTTAAGAAGAAACTGTTCAGCCATTTGAATGATTTTGGGGCTAGACCAGGAGTCTCCAACCTTGGCCACTTTAAGACTTGTGGACTTCAATTCCCAGAATTCCCCAGCTAGCATAGTTCCAAGGTCCCTTCCAACTCTATTGCCAAGCCCTTGGATGACCTGGGCAGAGAGCAGAAGGGGCTCCTTCCACAGATGACTCCCCACTGTCAACCAGTGGCACTTCAACCCTGTTCCTGCCTCTCCAAACCCTGGGGAATGTCATGCTTTGGAGAAGACGGATCTTGCTCCCCTGCAGCTGTTAAAGCTGCCTGCTCTGCAATCGGGTAGCTGGTGTCACAACTAGGCCACTGGCTTTGCTTAGACAGGGGCCATGAAGGGGGAACAGAAGAGCTGTAATTTACCCCTTTCGAAGGCGGACCTTCCCCGAAGAGCCTTTGTCTCGGAGCCCCAGGAGCTGCTGGGCTTCCAGCAGGGGAAAAATGCTAATTTGGCTTGGAATCAATAGGAGTTTCTGAATTGAGGCTGGGAATTTGCCTAAAAGAGAAACAGATGGAAAGGAGGGCAGGCAACTTTCCCAGGCCCCCCTGAAAGGCTGGCCTAGCAGGTGCCAGCACCTGGGTGGGTGGATGAGAAGGGGGCATTGGCCAGGACTGCCCCTCCTGGGCTTTGATCAAATGCCAGGTCTGCATCAGGGGTAACGGCAAGGGAGGGGAAGGAGAAATGGAGACCTGGTCAATGCAGGTGAATGGAAAGTCAGAAGTTGTCCAGGATTAATCCAGGTTTAACAATGACCAGAAGGCTCAACTCAGCCACAAGAGGCAGGACATGCTGACCAGCAGAGAGATTTGTTGGGATTGTGTGTATGTGGGTGAGTGTAAATCTCCATTCCTTGCCCCCACTCCTTGTTTTCCACAGGAGGCCTCCTCACGAGGAGAACATGACTTGTGATTAAAGTCCAGACAGCCCAAAGAATCAATTCCGTAAACAATCTGAAGACCCAAGAAGAATAGCAGACTCAGCTGTAGGGAGTGGATTAACGATGTTGGACTGTTTTATCCATTCACTGATTGACTGGTTTGGTATCCTGCAGGAATCCCTAAAGACTCTGGATGGTCAACAGCAGAATTAAAAAAAGGCACAGTAAATAATACTCAAAGCAAGAGCAAAAATCCGAAGCAGACCGTCCCGTCCGAGAAACTACAAACTCTCTCTGGAAAAGCTCTGTTTTAACCCATTTCTGGAAAGAACTTATTTATTTACCTAATTTCTATGGCTACCACAGGACGGTGTTGAACAATTGAACCCCCAACATTGGAAACCACTGCCTGGGTGCCCCCAACCAGTGACCCCTTCCAGTGATAAAATCACATCCACAATGGTGCTAGCTTCATCTTGGGGGCCAAATTCTTTGGCTTCATAAGAAAGGAGGTACTCTGAATTTTGGAGGGACCTATCCCACCACTTGAGACCATTACTAAAAAAACCCTGAAAACTGGAGCCACTTCACTCCTCAAAAGTGGAGCTCAAAACTGAGCTCCCCCTCAGATGGATGCACTGGGCCAGGTGGATTCTGGTTGGGGAAGCGATTGCAAGCATCAAGAAATTGGCCCTCTCCATACCAGGACTCTGATCCAAATGCACCCCAGTGGCTGCAGGTTTCTCTGTTAAACTTGGTTTTTCTTAAGCAGCCAAGCCCCAAATCTTCTTTCCGAGAACAATATAGTTGCCCTCCATCCCTCCTTTTTAGCAGGAGTTTGGGGCTGTTGTGTCCACCACGTTGGCTGGCCAGAGAGATGGAGTATTTGCCCAGCAGGCCTAAAATGGGGTGGGGTGGGGGAGGGAGATGTTCTGCCTTTTCTGCTGATTGAATGACACCCACACAGCCTCTGCCAACTACGTCACTGGTTGGAGGAGGAGGAGGAGGAGGAGGGTCAGGAGAAGAGGGAGAGAAAAGAGAGGAAACTGTGGATGGGGAAGGAGAAAAGCAAGCACCTCTGAGGTCGAAGGGAGGGGGAATCGGACAGAAGGGTCTCCAGAGGCCTAGAAGGAAGGCTGGCTTTTGGGAGGAAAGAGCAGAATGAGATGGCTGGAACTTCAGTGTGGGTCCACAGGGGCTATCAATGCATTTGAGAAAGGGGGCTGTTCTTGCCCCTTCTTCCTCTCAAGGCTCCCTCATGGACCATTCCCACAAGCACCAGTGTGGATTTGGTCAGAAGATGCTCAAGAACGGATGTCCTGCATTGCTGGTTCCATTTCCACCCTCGCTGTCCTGCTAAGGATCGGCTTCCTTTATCAGTATTTAATTTCCTGGGGGTGTCCTGTGCTGCCCCAGTCCAGCAGGGACCTGGAGGCCAACATAAATAAATGGTGAAACTGCCATCGCATCATGGAAACTATCCTGCCCCGTGAACCCTCCTGACGCCCCCATAACTTTCAGCGTCCCCCACTTTCACCCCAGACAGTCCGAAAGGCCACAGTATCCGCGTGACAACAGCATGCAGTGAACCGCTGGTGACACCGAAGGCCAACTTGGTTATCCCTCGGCGCTTCTGACCTGCAAACCCAACCCAGGCCTCTTGAGTTGGGTCACCACTGTGCCCAGCCAACCTGAAAAGCAGCGGCTTGTTGAAGACAGAAGTGGAACTGATTCATGGGCCTGTTTCCCGCACCGCTGAAGGCTTTTATTGTCCCTTTTCACAATGAGGCTTAATAGTCACTCGGATGCCCCTCCTGCTTTGGATTCCATCCCCATCTAAAGGAAACGATCAGGCCGAGAAAAGTCTGTCTCTCTGAATAGTTGTGGCACAAAAGAAATATTTCCCACTGACATCCACTGGGCGACTAGTTAACTCTTTTCCACCATTGGTTGACAGAGCCTGGTTACCTAGTAACCAAAGTTCCCATCTGTGGCGATAAGGCACCGGAGGAGCAAACAAATGACAGTGTCTCTCAGAGAGCGAAATGCAGCAGATACATTCTCTGGTTGCCTTTCTCCTCCCTCCCTCTCAGCAGTCATGTGGGTCCAGATAAGGCAGAGTGAGAGTCAATTATTGCCTTAATGATGCGCGTTCTGGAGCCGGCTAAATTGAAGGAGGTGGAGAGGAAGAGGCCTCTCCAGTCTTGCATTCCACTAAGCTTCATGCCAAGGTCTGGAGCCTGGGAGATTGCAAGCTGCTGAGACCTCAGGAGCCTGCAACGCAACTAGATTATGCATGCAAGTGCATGTTGTTTCAAGCAGACACCAAGCTCGTGTTCAGCAAACATGGCTGTGAGTGTGAAAAGCACCCTAGCGGGGATGCATCGTAAAGTCTGTGGGCTTTTTTGACCCGAGGGAACCATTTCTGGATGCTACTGGAGTTTGTAGGCAATTAAGTGTCCTGTTCCACCTTGTTGAATACATTGAAAAACTACAGAGTCTAAATATCCAATCAATGGGCCTCTTACAGATGTAGCCTCAGATCCCTTTGAAGTATCATAGTTAGGGCCAAGACTCCATCTGGAATAATCTGTCTAGTTTGGGTCATCACAGATCAAGAAGGATGTGAAGGAGCTAGGAAGAGTGGGGAGAAAGAAGGCAAAGGAGATAAGGGGTCTGGAGGCTACATCTTATGAAGAAAGGATGAAGGAACTGGTCTGAAACAAGAGAAAGCTGATCTCAATCTTCCAATACTAGAAAAGCTGCCATAGGAAAGAGAGGGTGGATTTAGCATCCATTGAACCCAAGGGTAGGACAAGAACCAAACTTTAGGGCTCCAAATTCAAAATTAGAACTTTTCTGGCTCTTTCGGTGGAACACTTGGTCTACCAGAGCTGTGGGGGCTCATCCCTAAAGTTGGACAGATGAGATGCCATGGGCAAGGGGTAGGGTAAGAAGATCTCCAGGGTCCCTTTGAGTCTATGATTCATGGAGAGAGAAAAAAACTTTACGGAGGAGCTGGGCTGAAGGAAACAAGTCCTTGTGGAAAATGGTGGTAATTGTGAGGTTTGGCACCACTCCTCTCTTACTTTTCATACAATCTAACCTAATGAAAGTTGGTATATCCTAGGGCCTCAGTTTTATGCCACTGAAATGGGGAGAGCCCCACTTTTCATTCCCAGGAATGAGAGACCAAAGAGGACCTCTAGAAGAGGACATTGGCCAGTTGCATCAGGTAGACTCAACAGATATTATTAAACTCAAAGCCTTCACAACCACGGAGCTCCTGAGTAAATCATGTGGCCATAAACTGCCTTGCCAATAAATTTACCACCATCTCAGCTCTAACAGCTGGGTGATAAAACACACCTGTCACTCAGAGATGTTACTTAGTTTGACTCTGAGAGTCCCATTAACTGATTGGAGGTCTGCGTGGAGTAGTTACCCGTGAAATATGCTGCTAGAGGAGCCGTAATCAATCACTTTTGGATTAATTATCCAATGGATTCTCATCAGCTTTAATGCTCAGAAATACTGGTGCCAGCTCCCTTTTCTGTATCTTCCTTTCCTCAATAATAAGCTGTGTTATTATTATTAATAATGATCTTTGGGTGGGCAGTGATTTTTTTCCCCAAAGCAGGCAGGGCTTCCTGAAGGTGAAACTTTGAGAGTCCAGAGTCCCCTGCAGATGGAGGGGGGGGGAGAGAGGGAGAGGGAGCAGGTAGGTCCTTGGGAAGGCTGGGAAGTCCAGATGGCAAAGGGGCTTTTTTTTCAAAAGGCAAGTGGGCTTCGTTTTGGTGCAAGTTCTGAAGAAGCTTCTTGGAATGAGAAGCAAAACATCTTCAAAGAAAAACAAAGTCCAGTTGCCCCTTTTTTTGGGGGGGGGGGGATGGAAAGCACCTTTGGGACAAGACTGAGCATCTCCAGAAACAAAAATGACAGGTGCAAAGTATGTCAAACAGAATCATCCCCCAGACAACCCTCCTAGCTACCAACACATTTCCAGGGGTCTTTCAATGTTACTGCTGCACTCAATGCCCCTGCTCTGCAGCCCCCTTGTGCCCAAACCTCCCTCCACCTACTTCAATATTGCACTTGTGCAGGAAACGGGAGGTGCAATCAGTTCAGCTGGGTGTTTGCAAAACTTTCAGCCCAGGGTAATCCACCCACCTCTGATCAAAGGAATGACAGTATATCCGCCAAAGAAAGGAGGCAAGAAGAAACTCCCAGGGAAGGGACTCAAGAGCAAAAAAAAAGTCCAGTATAAAATCAGGGACCCTTCTCGTTCCCCGACTTATGACAAACTCCTGGCCTTTTGTAAGTCCCTGTTGTAAGTTTAGGACTATCTGAATTGCTAGACCCAGGAGCACTCTCGCTCTCTCTGTAGGTGTTTGTGTGTGTGTTGTAGCTGGAGAGGGGACGAATGAGGGGGTGTTTGGGGGTTTGCCCATTTGGGTCATGCTGACTTGTAGAGGGGTGAGGCAGAGCTGCTTTGATGCAATAGCCCCCCATATTGTCAGGCATCAACTGCCTTTGCTCTCCCTTCCAGCAATGGTTATAACCTCCCCATCCCTCCAAAGGATGGCTAGATTGCCCCTAATATTGCAATTATGGACTAGAGTGGCATTTGCTTAGATCCATTGTGCCCTCTGGAGATGCGCAGTGCTGTCTTCTCTGCAAAAGGCCTCTTTCCAATCAGCTATTTTAGCCTCATTTCCCTTAATATCAAAATTACATATTGGGTAGCCTTCATCCTGGCAGCCTCAGCGTCCTTGGGTCTTCGGTTCCACTGATACTCCACAGATACTCCAGCTTCTGTTCCATCCCATGCTGATTCCCTCTCATTGGCTTGCTTCAACCTCTTTGCCAGCCCTGCCTTGGTTCCCTCTTTTGCCCAGGCCTTGCCTGAAGAGATGGTGGAGAGAGACGACTGGGTCATCTCTACAAGAAGTACAATGTGCAGTTATGGGCTGCTCCAGGTGGGCCTCAGAGACTGTCTAGTTCCTCCTTAAATTAGCCAATGTCAGGGAGGGGAACTGGAAAACAGCAGCTTGGATTACACACCCTTTCTTGGATTATCCGGAGTGTGTATGGGAGGGGGCCATGTGAGCAAGAAAATGGGCGCCCACTTTGGTGAGCTCAGCAGCTACCTAAATTTGATAAATAAATAATCATATATTTAATGAAAGAGGATATTGAGATGAGGATTGCACACCGCTCCCAAGGCGAAGAAATATGCATTCCCACAGGTCAACACACCCACCAGCTTAACACACTGCAGCCCTGGGGGCAACTTTGAGGAGCTGTCCTGGATGCTGAAGGCCTGTGTTCTTGGGAAGGAAGTCAACTGCCTTGTCTCTGTTCATTGCTTCCTCTTCAAGACGAGAGAACTTCATTTTATAAAGGAAGTCTAATGCAAAAGCTGTCCAGTTTTGTTCTGAGGCAGACTGTCACGGGCATCTGTTGCTTATACAAAGCATCAAGCCTTGTGGTCGGAGAGCAAAATCTCAGATTGTTTGGGAACACAGTTTCCAATGCTATAAATAATATTTCCAGAACGTGGTGTCTCTGCAGTGCAGCTCCTGAAGGCTTCCCAATTTTAAAAAAAGCCAAGCATTGTCTAATTGGGATGGGGAAGGGAGTCTGTATAATGACCAGGGACATATTTTCCTATAGAGCAAAGCCACCGATGGGGCAAGAGAATCCAGATGTTCCCCTTTCTTTTGGTGAGGCAAAAGAATCCTCAGTAGAACCAAAATGTCCAATCAGAAGTTGAAGAGCTTTTCGTTCTCCTTGCAAGGCTCTTCCGGTTCAACCTACCCTGGGAGAAAACCCAGAACTTGGCATGACATGGATTTGACCCCATGAAAATCTCTAATCTGACTGCCCTTTAGCTCAGCCAGAAGAGACTGAACAGGCCATATCTCAGGAGGTTTCTCCTGGAATGAGAAGCATCTGTTTTCATGCAGCTGGTGCCATCCTGGGTGACCCTGATGGACTATTCTGATGGATTTGGAGCAAGTGTCCCCAAAGAAGTGGAGATTTCAAGCGCCTCTTTCCAGCATTCCCTTCAAATGCACCTCAAAGGTGCTTTTTCAAGGGGCAACTGGAATTTCTTTGTTTTTCCTTGAAGATGTTTCGCTTCTCACCCAAGAAGCTTCTTCAGAACTGGATAAGAAGCTAAATGTCTTCAAGGAAAAGAAAAGAAAGTCCTGTTGCCCCTTGAAAAAGCACCTTTGGGACAAACATGACTTGGATGGCTGAAAATCTCCACAGACATCCTTCGAATGCACAGTCTGTTTCTGGAGGGAAGTGACACTCGACTGGGACTGAAGGAAGGTCTCAGCTGCAGAGCGCACCCTGTGCCTCCCCATGTCTGCCAAGGCCTTTCCAGCGAGATGTTGGAGTTCATGTATGAAAGGAAGGAGCTTGAATGTCTTTTCAAGGAACCCATTAATTTCCAAGCCTCTTGTCGTGTTTCAGTTGAATAAAGAAAGCAACACTCGGCCTAATTAAATGGCATTGGTGAAGTTTATGCACTGCTGTTTGGCCCAAGTCCAAGGAGCTGAAGATTTATTAAATCCAACAGGCTAATGTGCCCCAGATACTTTGTTCTGTCCTAAGCAGTCCTAAAAACAGTTTAAATATGCTTCCAATTTAATTATAATTCATAGATGCTTTCTTGGGGTTGTAGGTGGGAGACAGAAGGATGGAGGATTTTTTTCATAACAAATCTTGGATTAAAAAAAAAAATCCATCAACCCAAATCTGAACACAGATCCCTGTTGAAGGAGCAAGAAGGAGGAAACTGTCCTATTCTGAACTTGCTCTTCAGCTGTACGAGAAATTTCTGAAAAACGCTGGACACATAAAAGTCCCTTCCTTCGTATCAAGATGCTGTGCAAAATTATCACTCTTCTCTCGCAGGCTGGATAGATTTGGAGGCAAATATTAGCCATCTATTTAGAAGGCCAAAGCGGCTTGTTCCTGAATACTCAATTTCACATTTCTTAAATTAAAACAAGTTTTTTCTTCCCGAGGCACACAAAGAAGACTGAATAATTCTGGTAAGCAGTGAGCCCTACTTCTCCCCTGCCTTGATGAAAAGGCATGTTTTTTGTCCCAAAATGAACCATTGGGAAGCATTGTCCACATGCCTGAGAACCCACTGGAGTGGTTTGTGGATGTGTAATCTAATAGACCTTGGAAAACAGTGTGTCTCCATCTTGTCATGTGCTGCACTTTAATCAAGTAATGCAGCGGAGATGGAATTATGATGGATTAGAAAGGAAGGTGGATGGAGGCCGCAGGCACCGAAGAGAGGAGGAGAAGGTTGTAAGCAGAGCTAAGTCAAATGCAAAACATTCTCTTTGCAAAATCAAGCAGGAGGTTGTAAGTCCAGCCTTGATTTTGTGATTGTTGTTGTTAATCATCAAACAATAAAACACTTTACAAAATCATTCAGGAAAGCTGTGTGCTAAAAGAGATGTTTCAATGGCCCATTACTCCTCCTCGCCCTCTGTGAAATAATTTGTGGGATCCTATAATTTGATTTTGAAGGCAGCGGAAAGAGAAACAATGTCTTTTCCACCCTTAGATGGTTTTGTTTCAAGATTTTGGGAAAAGCATCTGTTTTCTCGTGATTCCGAAGACAATCAACTCATCAACTTTACCTGTGCAGCAAGGATAATCTCTGCACAGTGTTTCGTTCAGTTAGATGAAAGACAATATTTATATTCAATTTGTTTCCAGGAAGACATTGATTTCATTGATGGTTTCTTGGAAGGAATGTGATTGTCTTCCAGTGGCCAATGGAATGCCTCATCTCTCATTGGACAATCCTTTCTCCATTATTCTGGGGTTTAATCGTAAGGGAAGAGGGATGGAGAAACATCTCATGAAGGTTTTGCAGATAGTGAAATGTGAGGCCTCTGAGTGATAAAAAGAGGAGGATGAGGAAATGGACACCCTTGATCCCCTCCAAGAAGCAAGAGAGCTCAAAGCAAGACCAGGAGAAACTTGCCAGAAGCTTCTGAAACATTTTGAAGGCCACTTCAGTCCGTGTTCTGCTACCCCACCTGACAGAAGGCCAGAGGATCCCAAGAAGGGAGTTGCAAAACCCTCAGTGTAGAAACTGCCTTTGGGGAGGTTTTGCTTGGATGATTTTAATCCTGGAAGAGCTGAAGGCTCCCTCTTTGGGGACATGGCTGTGGAGAAAGTTGGCAGCTCCTCAGTTTTTGACCAGAGATCTGGATGTGTGAATGCTTAGCTCTGAATCTGATCAGGGAGCAAATCAAGGGTTGTCTGGATGCATCAAGGAAGAACCAGCGCTTGGATTGAGGAAATCAGTGTCTGGGGGTGGCCAGTCACATATTGCAGGGAATATTTACAAGATGCAGCTGACTGACATCTCCCCATGGACCTGGCTTGTCACCTTGATCAGGAGATTTGGGTTAGTTGCCTAGGACTGTATTTGCCGTCCTCCAAGACATGGAGAAGTTGGCATTTCCATCCCCAGTTCCAGACCCTAAAACGTGCAATGGTGCAATCAGGTTGGCATCAGTGAGGAAGGTTGGGGAGAGTACCCCACCTACCTTGGACTTCTGAACCTTTTTCATCTCCTAGGTGACTATGAGGGGTGAGGTTAGAAGCCCAAGTGGCCATAGATATAGAGTACCTAGACAGGCCTCGTACTCATGGGGCCTCTCTAGGCCTCTCACCTGTGCCATGGGAGGGGAAAGGGTGAACTACCCCCCAGTTTCATGGCTGTCAGTTTAATCCAAAACAACTGGTGGCTCTTTGACTGCCTGGATCAAGGATCCAGTTTTCTTCTTTGCATGACTCATGCAACCCACCATGAGGTTGTTAACTATGTTGTATGAATTGTGACAATACGCAATGACACTTAATAAAACGTATTGTAGGAAATAATTAACACCACTCTGGGACATCCAGATGCCATAAAATGAAGAGGTTTTTCCCCCCCTGAAGCTTATTTCAAAACATAACCTTGTGAAGCTGAGTTGAGGGACATAAAGAGAGGGCTCTTGAAGACCAAGAACTAAGTTCCTTTGGAGGGGTTTGTTTTAAAAAGGAAATATGAGAAGGACCTCGAATTTGGGAAGGGAAGGGGGAGGCATCCCAGCCTTCCAGGTGAGTTGTGTGGGAGAAGGTTTGTCTGCTTGCAGGGAGTCTTAGTTTTATTTGCCCCTGTCAGAGAATTGCTAGCGCTCTGTAGTTTTCTTCAACTACAAAAGAGCATCCATAGATGCCTTTTTTATATTTATCTTGTCAGAGCTGGTAAATGTAGGTGCTGGACAAAAACGACACCTTGGGGAAACTCAGTGGCTTTGAAAGGAGAAAATAAAATTGGGGGGAGGGGCAGGAGGAGCGAAGACAAAGCCTCCTCTGCTGAAATGTTGCATTGTCACCGTTCGACAAAAGCTCCAACCTGGGACTGTTTTCTCAAGGTGAGGAGGACGTTTGACATTTATGCTCTCCAGGTCGGAGGGCGCAGCTCAGCCACTAAAGGATCCCTAAAATAGGAAGCTCCACAGCTGGTTGTCATGATGCAAGTAATCAGGGTTTCTACACAATAGAGGAAGTCCAAGAAACCTGCTGGCTAATATTGTACACAGAAGAACCTGAGATGTTCACAGCTTCAGATGCTTACAAGATGGGGGTTGTTTAAATGGTCAAAGTCTGACTGGGATTTCAGGTGAGTTGGAAAACCATCTAGTTGTTTTTGCAAAGAATCCGACATTGGCACAAAACAGGCCAACATCAGCTGCACCCAGGTCAACTCTCCAGTTCTCTCCTGCAAAGTATCTAGGATTTCTCCTGTTCTGGCCAGCAGATCTAGGTGAGATCTCCAGAAAAACTTGTATGTTGTGATCTCCCTCACACTTCTTACACAAAGGGACTTCTACCTTTTATCCTACTCAGCTTGTAGAGACATCTGAGTCCTTGTAAGTGAAGCAGACATGAGTTCCTCTCCCCACTATAACCATAGGAAAAAGGCAGACGAACAGGAACCCCGAATGAAAGACGACGACAACAAAGTAGGTATACAACTTGAGTCAATCTGATCGCCCACCTCAAACTGTGGACCCACTGAATCCCACATAAAATCTTTATTTCAAAAGACCCCCTATGGGAGCCCCAACCAGGCTGATGGAGCTGACACAAATGTGGCCTCCCTGCTCTTTTTGTCCAAATATTTCCCCCTCCATAATCCTCAATCCTCCATTCTGCAGCCTTCATCCAAACCACATCTGGAGGCTGCAGCTTGCAGAAGATTGACCCATCATGAGCAAGCCAAACTCCACATAATCAGCAGCAGGCCTCCCAAACAGAGGCAAATCCTTTTTCTTGTCTTCCCTGGTTCAACTTTTCTTCCCCAAACCCCAAAAACTTTAGCCTTAGACTGTCTACTACTGACCTCACCCCTTTCCTAAGAGGCCTGTAGAAGGCGTGCATAAGCGCACCAATGCGCCTACCGTCCCTTGTCCTATTATTTCTCTTATGATTTCACTTTTCATATATGTATCCATGTATTCATAACTATGTTTATCCTTATACCGTCCCTGTCCTATTGTTTCTTTATTTTTTTTCTTACATGTATCCTATATGTATCTTATATATATTTCTTATATGTATCCATGTATGCATAACTATGTTTTTACTTATATCTATTATCTCGTAAACAATTGGCAAACCAAATAAAATTAAATTTTAAAAAAACTATTACTTGGAAACTTCTCCTGGCAGGGAACTAACCTTTGCTTCCTGATGCCATATCTAATTATCATCTGTAGGTGGGATCAGTAGCATGCCTGTAGCCTCTTTTGTGAAGGGAAGACCTCTCTGGCCTTGAATGCAGCATATTTGTATTTTGTTATACTATCTCCAATTAAATCTCATCCTGTCAGATTAGATAAAATCATTTGCAACATTCACACAAAGTCAGAGGGATCAAAGCATATTTTTGGCTTATATATCTTGGCATTACATCTGCATTCAACTCTCTGGCCATGTTTTTCCAACTGTGACCTTGAATTACAGTGCAAAGCTTCTGATCATGGACATATGAACACAGTGAGAGGAAGGTGGGCTGGGGGGGGGGTCTACGGGGAGGGGAGAACCATCAGCAGATGTGAATTACAACCTGAGTGTTGTCCCAGGCTGATGAGATGGTCGGCTGGGAAGGGGAAAATACAAAAGCTGTTGGAGAGTAACTGCTCAGCAAAGGAGAGAGAGAGAAGAGAAGGGCGTGTGAGATAAGGAATAAAAAGGTATTGCAAGTTTGATGTAAAAAAATACAGAATAGCAGAGTCGGAAATGACCTTGGAGGTCTTCTAGTCCAACCCCCTCCTTGGGCAGGAAACCTTATAGCATTTCAGAGAAGTGGCTGCCCAGTCTCTTCTTAAAAACCTCCAGTGTTGGAGCACCCACAATTTCTGAAGACAAAACGTTCCACTGATTAATTGTTCTCACTGTCAGAAAAATTCTCCTTAGTTCTGAGTTGCTTCTCTCCTCAGTTAGTTTCCATCCAAGTTGCTTCTTGTCCTGCCCTCAGGTGCTTTGCAGAGTAGGTAGACCCGCCCTCCCTAAAAAGAAGAGGTGATCTTTTCCAAGAAAGCAACCAACAATCTCTAAGTTTCTCCGTGCAGAACATAAACTATCAAGGATCCGTCTCTCTCTTGAAATGCTAAATAATGTAGGCTCCATTTAGCATAATTTGCCTTGGCTGGCGTTTTATTAACTGTATTTGGTTAAATGAAAGGGCTCCTGATAGTGAAGACTCCGCAGCCTGTCCTGGCCCAGCAGTAAATCTTTGAGAGGGGGGCAATGGGTGGACCTTTTTCCAAGTACATGTCGTTTTATTTTATTTTGTTTTGGTCTCCAGATAATAGAGCTCAACAACTCCCTCAAAGTAAGTCACAGTGAAAACAAATGACAACGTTGTCTCTTCTTCCAAAACATTGTGTTTTTTTGCTGCAACCATCAACCTTTTCCAAGGAAGTGCTGGGTACATGATGTTCCAAGTCTGTTGATTCAGATGGGGAAGATCGTGCAAATATCACAGTGCCGAAACGGGGAGACGACGTTGGTGCCTGATCAAAATTTGCAGGGCTGGAAAAGAACGGCTCGTGGGTAGGTTTGGCCGCTACTACACAACTCTGAGCAGACGCCCATGGGATTGTCAGGCTGTGAAGAAATCTCACAAGGCACCAAGACCCAAATGGAACTTATTTGATTTAGGCCCAGCATCATCTGCCGAGGCTGCAAACCATGGTTTAGCTAACCGCCATCAGGACATTGCGGCTTATTTTGGAGCCTTGCTGAGGTGTCTTCGACAGTCAGAGGATTGCTTTGTCCTGCAAAGACTTCTCTGCTTTGTTCACAGGAGACAAGACTTTCTCCGTAAGAAACCTCTCTGCATGGAGCTTGAAAAGTGGTAAGAAAAAGAAGAAAAAGAGATTTCCTTTTTAACACTTCTGCCTCAGACATCGAAAATGACTTCATCATTTCTTCACTCTCTCTTTCTAATTCTCAGGCCTTCTTCATGTGGAGAAAAACTGTGAGCTGCTTGGTTTCACAAGAAAATCTCTCTGAAAATATAGGGAAAAGCTAACAATGAATTATTCCATACCACAGTAAAGCCACAGGGCTGGAAAGGATGTTGGAGGGCTTCCAGCCCAACCCCCTCAGCTCATGGCAGGAGGCCTGATACCATCCTGGACCACTGGCTGTCCAGCCTCCTCTTGAAAACGTCCAGTGATGGAGCACCCACAGCTTCTGAAGGCAACTCGTTCCACCAGTTCATTGATCTCACTGAAGGAAATTTCTCCTTAGTTCCAGGTTCCTTCTCTCCTAGAACATATTTCTCTGACCTTTTTCACAGGAAAGGGAGGAAAAGATTTGCAAAGATGTGGGAAGGATACCCGAGGAAGATGGGGTGGAGACGGGTTGGGAGGAATGTGCAACTTTCACAGTTTACAACGTGGCTCCAGAGAAGTTCTCTTTGCTTAATGTATAGCTGGAAAGTCACTTCTGCAGATGCTTGACAGGTCTAAAAATAAGTTGGGAGGGGGGCAACAGCCTGCCTGGGGAAGAGGAGCCGCACCTTCTCGGTTATCAGACCAAAATAATCAAATATTCTGGGATGTACATGAAGCCTCCCCCCCCCTTCAAGTGGATCTAGGATCTCCTTCTCCTTTCTGTCTCTGACCAAAGTCCCAGGCCAAACAGTCAACCCAAAATGTCCCAAGTTGCAACCTGTTCATCTCATAACCTGTGTTTGAAAAGCTGCCCTTGTGGAGATGAAAACATATCAGGCCACAGTTTTCATGGGGTCAGTCCAAGGTCGCTCCGTGGAATCACGTGTGAACATTGTGACCTTGAGTTGGTCTTGTGAAGGCATTTGCCCGAGTGGAGATTTTCTCTTTGCTTCCACTTAGAGTAACGCACTGGAGAATATTGCCAACTGTTCAAAACCACCCTCTGCAGCTTCTGGAGGTGTTGTGTCAGGCACTGTTGCCTTGGAGTTCACACGTAGACAATCTTGCATATGGAAGCCTGTTCTCCTCTCCATCTCCATCTGGATTATTGCAAGCTGCAATTCCCAGGCAGAGCTGGTGATGGTTGCTACTGGTATTTAAATACTACTGGTAATTGCAGGGTGGGTGGGGGGAACTAAGAAGAGAAGGAAGGGAAAAAGAAATGAAACACAACTAAAGGGTGAGAATGGTTGTTTGCACAACATTCCAGCAATTGCTGAGGTAGGTGCAGAATTTCACTCTCTGATCGCTTCTGCTGTTGTTTGGAAAGGGCTCTCAGACCCTCCGGTGGCAAGGAAGTAACTGGGCTCCGCACTGGGAGATGAAAAGGGCCCCCAGCCTTCTCCTTCACAGCAATTAGCAGCATGGATTTCAATTGCTCGGATTAAATTGTGGTGCAAAAGGAGATGGGAGTTTTGAATCCAGGAGAGGAAGGGAAGGAGGAAGGGGAAGAGCCCCCAGACTCTGGGCCAGCGTTTTGTAGTCTCATCTCCTATTACCCCCAAATGAATGAAGGTCTGAGCACCACTCCATGTATTTCTCTCTTTCTCTCCCCTTTTTATTCTCGCTCGGTGGCCTTGCTATGTGAGATACTCGGATATCCCCCACTCACAGCTGTTCCCTGAACAATGGAAAGAAAACCAGGCAAGAAGCCGCGTGGTTTGCAAGAACTTAGGTGTCTCGGGTGTCTTCAGATAGCAGAGGAAACAGCTGAGAACAGCTGCCTCATGGCTGGACGCAACAGCCAAGCAGATGGACATCAAGGCACCAGGAGAGGAGGAAAGTTGGGGGGGGGGAGTACAGTGGCCGTTGGGAAGCATGGCCCCAATGCAAATCTGCTTTGGATGAAAGCAGTGCAAAAATTAAATATAAAATTTCACGGGTGTCACTGAGAGAAAATAAAATTCACCCCCTGGTATGTATGAGCAGGTATGTATTTCACACCAGCTATGATCCTTCATCCAGCAACTGTTCAAAGTTGGACCATCAAATAGACAACGCTGGCAGGTGGGCGCTCATGGCTGACTGGCAGGCTATGTTTCCCCCTGCTAGGTTGAAAAAGTGGCCAGCTTCCTTGCAAATGTGAAGGAGCCCTCCCCCCCCCCCTTGGATCTCATGGGGAACAGCTCAAGCCTGGAGAAGCTCTGAGGTGTCATTTTAGAGGCTCCAAGATGCCAGCTCAGCTCAGCCCTTCTCCAACAGCACCTGTTGTTCTTCTGGAGTTCCTCATGGAGCCCCATGGCTTTCCATCACCCTCGTTTTCTGGAACAATTGCAGCAATTCAACCACATGATCACCTTCCACCCATATTTACTCTTTCCAGTCAATCACTCAGCAGGCCCTACTAATTAATGGGCCACCCATGTGGCTGGGCGGCTTTCAGGCACTCGGTGGTAGGCTGGGCACATGGAGCCTCAGACGTTCTTTGTCCTCTTTGGTTGCAGCAGAGCATTGGGGGTGCAAGACTTCCCCAAAGGGGATTTTTAACCTGGGGGGGGGGGGAACCTTGCAAGGCCAGAAAAGTTGCCTACGCCATCCACCCAGCTTCATTCCTAGAGAGTCCTGGGGCACAAGTCTTGCTCGCCCCCAAAGAGAGGCCCTGCCAGGCTTGGAGGAGCCGGGCAATGATCTTTCAGGCCTCCTCATGTGCCCATGTGCTTTTTCTCTCCTCTTTTATGTCACACATGTGCTCTTTGTGCCTCCGAAGAGGCTGAAGGAAGCCCGACCAAGAACCGAAGCTCCCTCTCGGAGAGCTCCCTAGAACTTGGCATCCATGCCTCATAAATGCCACCATGAGATTTTGTTTTACCACCGTCATTTATTTCTCTTCTGGACTGACATCCCCCCTTTATGGTGGAGCGCTTTCTTCTCCCATCCTTTGATTAGGAATCAGTCGCAAGCAAAGCCCCTGATCGCTCTGAGGAGCTGCTGCGCCTGATCTTGGCCCACGTGAAGATTGGGCCATTTGGGAGGTTGTCGTCCTATATTCAGTTGTAAGATTTGGAGGGGCTTAGGAGACTTTGGGGGTATCAAAGGTGGAATGAGGGGGCAGGCAGAAAGAAACGGAGCAATTGGGAGGGAGGCAGGGGTGGGATTCAGCCAGTTCTGACCAGTTCTGGAGAACCAGTAGCGGAAATTTTGAGTAGTTTGGAGACCCGGCCAATCCCACCTCTGACTGGAGATTTTGCAGTCTCCTTCCCCTGCCACGCCCACCAAGCCCACAGAACCCATCCTAAAAAAAATTGAACCCACCCCTGGAGGGAGGGCATGTTCCAGATGCAACTGCGGGATTGTGAATTCCCCAACAGACCCCACAGTTTTCAATGCATGTTTCTGTAAAGAGCTTGTTTCTCTCCAATGCATGGGGGGGGGGGGGTTGTTTGCGAGATAAGCCGATTGGAGACCCCCCAGCTTGATTCACAAAGTTTTTGCTGCTCATCTGGAACCCCTTGGAAATAGGTTTGTGGCCTGGTCTCATGCCGGGCTTTGAAATCTAATTACTGCTACGAGGACGAGGACGACGACAGAAGGAAATGATTGACCTGCCTTTCCTTGGCTGAGGCTGGTTAAGCGCGAAGATCGGTCTCGGTTGTCCAGAATTGCCCAGAGGCCTTTGGGAGGGGCTGGGAAAAACCTTCCCGGCAAGCCGCAGGAGGGCGAGCCGCAGAAGCCCCACCAAAGGGATCGCTTGGATCTACCGGGGTACAAACAGTCCCCCACCCCAGGGCGGAAAGGGTGATGGGGAGGCTCCTGAACTGCAGGGAGCCTGGGCCATTTTTAGGGGCTCCCTGGCAGGGAGATGGGAAGAGGTGTACTTGCAAGCAGGACTTCATCTCATCTCAGCTGATTTGAGGGAACCGGCTTTGATGCTTGTCCAAGATAATTGCAGCCTCCACCACCCGAGGAAGCCTGAAAGGCAGAGAAATTAATCGGAAGCGATTTCTCTGATATCCACTCGCTCAGATCTTCCTCCCTGAACTGAGACACGAACGGAAAGAGGCTTGTATTCCAAATGTCGCGTTTGTTGGAAATTTGGCAGGCTACTACGTGAAGGAAGTGTGTACACTAAAACTGCACATATTAGGAAAAGAATGAAAAAGAAATGCCAAGACATCATGTGGGATAATATCACTTGCAAAAAAAAAAAAAAAAAAGTGTGCCTCTTAGAGAAATGAATGTGGTAGGAGAAATGAGCACAAAATGCACACACACATGCACACACATGTATATATGTGTGTGTGTATGTCTATATATGTGCAGACTTCTCTCTTCTCAAATTTGCAAAATGATGCAGATCAAAATGCTATTAGCTACCCTGACTTGCAAAGGCTTTTCAAAATTTCCAGCAAGAGTCTTTGCTTTTGGTCTTGACCTAAAGTGGTTTTAGCTGAGGAGGCCAAGGATGGAATCTGGGCCTGGACCCTTTTTCCACTCTGCCCGTTTTTCAGAGTGTTAAGTGGATCCTTGACAGGCCCACCTTTGAAAGAAGAGGTGAGACCCTCAAAGTCGATTCTTCCTCAAGGCAGAAGGGTCCTTTCAGAGCTCACCAAACGCCCCATGGCCAAGAACAACGTAAACCAGGGACGAAGAGAATTTCAGTTCAAAGCCACCAGAAGCCACCAGCTGAGAAGGGTCTGGGGGAGGCCACCCCTCATCTCACCCCCATCCCCAAACACACCCCAATCACCTTTCCTTCCTTGAAGGAATCCACCTTTTAGTTCCCTCCCCAAGGTATACATCTGGAGGATTGCCTTCACACGTGCGCTTCGCTTGATATGAGCGAGCGTATCTATGTACATCTAACAACACAAGTGCCTGTTTCCAAGACAATGGAAGCGCTTGCTTAGAAATGGGGCCATATGGCTTTACATTTTGCAAAGACACAAGGAAGGGGAAATTCACGTGTGCCCACGCACACCCATACACCATTGTAACCCCCTGGAAAAACCTCACAAAAACTCTGTATTATTGGGGTGAATAAGGACGGCGGTGCATTAAATCTGCCCTGATATATTGATTTAATAAATCCCCCCCCCCCCCCCCCACGCCCCCCCGGGATTTATCTGCTTGTTGCTATAGCTGCCAGCTGCCGGTTTATCTCTAAACGAGAAGAGGAAAAGAGAGCAGAGGTCTTTCTCTCTCTCTTTCTGGTCTGAGCCTCTCCTGGCCCCCCACAGGTTGCTCTGTGCCCAAGTAGGGGTGCCTGAAATTCCCCAAGCCCCCCCCCAAAGAAATCGGGCCCCTTTGCTCAGCCAGGAGGGGGATTGTCCCCAGGAAGGGTAAGCTACCTCCACAGTTGTGAGGAGCAATCCCCAGCTTGGAAAAAAGACAAAGCAAGTTAGCCTGATCTACTCTCAATCAGGGGGTCTCCAATCCTGGCAACTTTTAGACTTGTGGGCTTCAATTCCCAGAATTCCCCGGAGAGACCCCCACCCTAAATCCCAAATCCTTTAGATGGATTCTGGGAGTCTTAAAGTTTGCCCTGTTTGGAGAGCCCTCCTCTTGAGCTGCAAAGCTCCTGATGTGGCTGTAAAGCCATTTTTCCTGGATTCTCCCCCCCAAGCGCAGAGACAGGTGGGGTTATGTTCACTCCACCTTCCCTGGTAAAGAGGAGAATGGAAGATGGCAAACCTGCTTGGGTTGCTTCTCAGCCAAGGACATCCTCCCATGGAAATATCCTGTGATCGAAAGAGGAGGAGCTGTTGTTGATAGAGAGGGGTGGGGTCTGGTGGGCCACCCATGAGAGTTAATTCCATTTTGCACCCACAAGAGAAGAGAAAATCTGTTCCCCGATGCTCCTACCTGCCAAAACATGCAAAATCACCCCACAGATAATGTTTATTTCTATCCCTTCCCTTTGTTGGTATGCAAAGCTCCCCCATCTGGTTTGGTGGCTTTCCTCAGAAATTAGCCCTGCAGCTTCCTAACACGTTTAATAGATTGATTTATGGTCACCATTCTAATCAATTAATAAACTTGGACTTCTGAAACGGGCTTTATTGATTTCCTTTCAAGGTCTGCTTTTTACAGCAAAGCAGTAGCCTTGTCCATATATTAAGCCAATGATGACACAACTTGCTCCCCCTGGGTTGTGCAAAACCAGCCATCTTATGGTCTCACAATGGGCAGAAAATGGGTAAACCACGATGGCACCCCCATTCCTAGCAAACAGAAGATTTCAGCAGAAGGGAAACCTGAATGTGAATCTACATTTTTGTGGTAGGACATTTACCAGTGAGATACTCCTGAAAAGGTGTGAATCGAAAAGGTGAACCATAATCTGTCGCTCAATCTTATTGCTTAAGAGAGATGACAGGATGGGATGCCACCAGGTCTTGTCCCTGGAAGTTGTTCATTGGCTGAAATAATTTGTGCCAAGTTGTTCCCACTCACAGAACAGCCGGATGGAGCTTCAGCGCAACCCTTGTGGCACCATCTGGCTCACCCGGAGGACTCCTCTGGTTCATGGAGTCTTTCAGGGCCTTGAAAGAGGAGCAGGACAAAAACGGATCTCCCCTCTGGTCAGATTCCTCGTTCAGATGCTTCCTGGTGGAAATTATGGGTGCTGAACATTGTAGGAAGAAGCTGCATAAGACAAGGGCAGCCCAAAACTCAGCAGGACCTTTCCTTACTCATTTTGTTCAAAGGTCAAAGCCCCGATGACCTCCAGCATCCTTCATCAGGTGCACAGAGGGGCTGGGCTTCAGGGCAGCTTTTTGCAAGCTCAGAAGGATCCTGAAATTCAACTGGAGAGGCTACCAAGGGAAAGCCAGATGATCGGGGCGGGACAGGATGGGCAAGAGAAATTTCATTCTTGCCTTTGCAGAGAGAACTTCCTTGATTTTTTTTTATCCCAAAAATATTTTAGTATCTGAAGCCCTATTTTTGTTGCCTTAATCTTCATATCTTTCTTTGAAATGAATTTGGAATGTATTTTGGTCAACTAGGAGTTTGTGTCGGACAAGATTCTAAGGTTTTCCTCTGAGGTTTATGTCTAAACAAAGCCCAGAAGAGAAGATGGATTGAGTTGAGATTCCTCTTTGGCTCCCCCAGCTCTCTAATTCATATATTTTTGGATCTTTTTTCTGCTTTTCTCTCCTCTGTACCCACCCCAGCTCTCCTTTTGTTGACTGTGGTGGGTTCATGTTGGATGCTGTGTGGCTGAATTACTGCACTGCTATAATTGCATCGTAAAATTTATCCCTCGTCAAATGCTATTTTACTGAGTATTAATTAAAGCCCTCCAGCAGACCAGACAAGAATCTTGGCACCAGCCTGGCATCTTGCAAGGCCTCCAATTCAGAGGAGAATTCTGTCCCCCCATCCCTGCCCTGCCCATCCAGTCCTTGCTGGAGGAAGGGTCTCGCTGACCTCAGCTATTTTCCAAATTTTGCAGTGCAAATTGGCAACTGGCAGGATATGTGTATGTGGAGAATCAAAGCTTGAAAAAACAAGATGCTCATTTAAAAAGTGGATTTCAGCAGTGCCATTTCATCTGCATCCAACCTATTTTCCTGGGACTTTTTTTTCTCTGTCGCCTTTGTCTACTTCATGTTGTCAGCTTCTTGCAGGCTGATGTGTATCTGGGTTCATAAAAAACCCTCTCCAAGTTGTGGGTGTAAACAACTCTGTCTACTTATGTTTGTTGGCTGTGAGTTCCAATAAATGTTGTATGGAGAAGTCAGGGATAGGGAAGCCCCTTGACAAACAGTGAAGGAAAAAATGGGGATGACTGGAGATGGAGGTTCTTCCCCCACAGACCCCAAATCCAGAGAGGACCCTCCAAAACCTCCTCTTGGCCGGGGTTTTAGCTGCTCAGAAAAAGGATTGTGATGAATCATTTGATGGCAAACCCCTTTTGGAGGAGGGAAGGGGAAATGGCCCAGGAGATTTCCAAACAAGGCAATGTTTGCTTTCAATGCACCCTGGAGTAGATGTTCTGCATGATCTATGGGGGGAGGGGAGGGGGAGAAACCCATATTTCCAGGGGGGTTGAGCTGCCTGGCTAGCAACTATCACAAGTTGTCGATGCCAAAGCAATGGGAAACATGTGTCCAGCCTCTCCCTTCTCCCCTCCTTTCCAACAGGCTGCAACATTCTCCCCAGGTTGATGAGACATTTGAGGGATTCCTTCTCATTGCCCTTTGGGTTGGAGGGTTTGGAGCATTCACAGCGACCTCTGCTCACCATCCTTCTCATGAGGAGGCCTGTAAGGTGGACCAGGTAGATCCTGCCCAAACATTCGGTGGGGAGGTTGGGAAAAACTTCAATTTATGGCTGAAGAGAGGGGACCTGAACCAGGTGTCTTGGGAGGCTGTCAGTCATCCAGGTCAGGCAGGCAGCACATGCTGAATGGGGAATTCTGGAAGCTGAAGTCCAAAAGTCGAAGGTGGCCAAGGTTGGACATCCCAGTTCAGCTCATGGTTGTCCCAAAGGCACTTTTCCAAAAGGCAACTGGACTTCCTTTGTTTTTCCTTGAAGATGTTTTGCTTCTCATCCAAGAAGCTTCTTGAGTTCATGAAGAAGTGAAGAAGCTTCTTGGATGAGAAGCGAAACACTAAAAAAAAAAAATTAACAACTAAGAAGCCCAGTTGCCTTTTGGGAAACAAGCACCTCTGGAATGATCTGAACCAGGGGTTTTCAGGACCACCCCCCCCACTCACAAATTTCAGCATGAGCTGCTGGTTGAAGGCTGCTGCTCAGGAGGCTTCAAATGCACCAATAATGGAGAATGCTTGGCTTCAAAGGTCTCCTTCCCCACGAAAGCTCACCAGGGCTGCTGCACATGACGGCATGAAGCCATCCAGACTGATAGGCTGGACGGGACAACTCGCCACAGCCAACTCACCACAGGACAATTCAACAGATGCAAAAGTGAAATTAATTTCAACAGAACCATGGCCAATAATAATAAAAGAAAGAAAGAAACTCAACCTGGAAATACAAGAGACATGATACTTTGGACGACAGTGCAGTCACCCATAATGAAAATAACTGAATGAAGCAATGAATGACCACAGCGAGTTGTCTTACACTTGGCCAGGACAGCCGCGCTCCAACGGTAGCATTGCCCAGGCCTAGCAAGTCCTATATGGGGTACATTGCATGCACAATGCAAGATTTGCAGAATGAGAGAGGGGGGTGGGGGAGGGAGGGAGAGAGAGAGACAGAGGGAGGGGGAGGGAGACCTGCTTTTAATCTCCTGTCAATGGCTCCTGACATGTTTGTGGCATGGGGGGGAGGTCTGAGGGAAAGGCGTCCCTCTGACATCCCACCGGCCTCTTTGATTTGTGAAGGAAAGCAGGAGAGCTGTTTCATTTCCATCTCATAAATTAAACGCCAGCTCAGAGCGCTTGTTTAAAGACAAGTGCACACACACACACACACACACACACACAGGCTCACAAAATATCAGCAGCAAAATCTCTGCTGACCACGGCAGCCCATCCTGGCTTAAGAAAAAGCTAGGATTCACCTAGGAATCTTGGCTGAAGGTTTTTGGGGTGGAGATTGGACACGGCAGGAAGAGATGATGCAGCTCACAGGCTGACAAGGACTGAGCCAGTTCTTATAAAGGCTAAGCGTGGCCTTGGCTTAAAGTCATGGATGAACCCGACCCTCAACATCTTCTGCCTCTTCACATTTCTGCACAGCAGTTCTGCCCCCTAAAATACGGGCACTGGTGACAAAGGAATTAAACCACCAAGGAATGCAAATTGGTGCCAACATGCCAAAATGCATTCAAAAAAAAAAACCCGGCTTACAGAAACGTCTCTGCAAACTTGCATGTTAGGAAAATCGCATCCTAAAAATCAATTCAGTTTTTGCTTTAAGATCTCTTTTAAGTAATTGGTGCAGGAACAGAAGAGAATTAGAACTGGGAAATTGCAAAACAGCAGTGAAACTATCTATCTCTACTAAGGGATTTCCTTTCATTAATTGATTGGATCGATTGATTTAAACTGAGCCATCGAAAAAGCCATGGCAAATAGGCTGCACTTAGAAAAAGATGATTTTTAATATCAATACTTTTTGAAAAGCAGGATTGGCCCAATACTATCTTAGAAGAGCCCCCTTCTTCACAACTTATACAACAAGGGGAAAACACTCTCACCCCTGGCTTGAGACCAAAAAGAAAGGAAATATTTTCTTCCTTTAAAACACCCATGCGAACCATAAATGCAACTTTTTGATAAGTATTAAGTACAAAGGCATGCAGGTTTAGTGTACTAATAACTCAAAAAGTCAAATGAGTTTTAATAGAGTGTTAATGAAGGATATTTGAAAAGTGATTAAAAGGCCCTATAAGGCTAGCTAGAAAATTCTGGAAGTTGAAGTCCACCATCCTAAAGTTGCCAGGGTTATCTCTCTCTCTCTCTCTCTCTCCCTCTCTTTACCTCCTCTTTCTCTCTCCATCTCTCCATCTAGCTCAGTGTTTCTCAGCCTTGACAAATTTAAGGTGGATGGACTTCAACTCCCAGAATTCCCCAGCCAGCAATTCTAGGAGTTGAAGTCCACCCATATTAAAGTTGCCAAAGTTGAAAAATATCCATCCATCATCTATCTTTCTATCATCTGTCTGTCTTTCCATCCGTCCATATCTATCCATATCCCTCCCCCCTTCCCTCTTTCTCTTCCATGATTCAGATCAAACTGAAAAACGGACAGGATCTTGGGTGATTGTCTCTCTCACACACCTGTACCTGGCTTGAACTTTGTATCTGCAGACATTGTTTAGGGACGTTGTGAGAGCAACTGGGTGCAAAGGCAACACTCCACCCGCCCAGCCATAGGAGCAATTACACCGTGCAATTAAGTCTGTCTATTTGCTACAACATCAATCAGCCTGAACATCCTCGGTATTTACATTTGTTCTTTGATAATGCAAGAGCGCTCGTAAAAAATACCTTCAGGCCAAGTTGCAACCTAAGAAAGTTGGCAGACTTTTACCAAGGCTGAGGTAAATATTTATTTCATGAATGACTTGCAACATCATTTTAAACAAAAAGGATTGTGTACCGAGGCCCTCATTAAAACAAAACCTTCTGAAGAAAAGAAGTATCAGTAACTGGCCCCAAATAGCTCCTGGGTTTCTCAAACGATGACCCCAAACTGAAATGTGTCTTCTCCACACACACTTTTCCCTGCTGGTTTTTATCAACAAGGCATCTTTGATGAATATTCCTGCTCTAAAGCCATATAAAAATAGTTCTGTGCCTCAAGTCACCAAAGTCAGAAGGCTTTTTACTCAATGTTTGCCTTATATGTCCTTCTTTGGGGGAAGATCATCTCTATCAAGGTAATGGCTTAGCTTCCTTCTGAGATATTTTGAGGTCAAGCCTGTGGGGAAGCAAAGGCATCCTTCCTTCTTCTTAAAGAAGAGCATGGATGACGGAGCCCACGCTGGCCAGCAAGGCTTAGCAGCCCTTCCCTGGTGAAGATCCCACGCTGAGTTTCTTACTCCTGAATTCAGCAAAGGTCTGTCTAATAATAGTGGGCCAAGGCCTCCTGTTTGCTGAACAGATGCTCTACCGCTCAGCCATGGCCTGTCCACAGCCTTGCAGAGTGCAAATAATGACTATCCAAAATAAGCACAGAATCCCCCAGGGACTTGTCGATTTTTACCTCTCCGATGTGAAGGCAACCTCCTGACGTTTATGTTGAGCGTGGGAGTTAGAGAGGGGGTGGAGACCTGAAGAGGCAGCAGAGTCTACATGGCCTCGTGTCGTGCTCTGAATGCAAGGGCTTAGAAAACTGGCATCGTGGGCTGTTCAGGCTGGGATCCTGAACTTTGGTGCCATGGTTGGTGGATTTGGCTGACAAGGGCTGCACGATGCGTACCGTTGGCCTGGGCATCAAATGTGGTTGAGATTGCACGGTGGTGCCTTGGGCCGGGGAGATACAGGGAGGCTGACAACTTGTGTCCACTCATCACTGGGATCAAAATGCAGAGGGACAGGAATAGGTGGCAGCACTTTAACACCAAGAGTGTTTCGGGCCTTTACTTCTGTAAACACCCAGAGTCACCATGAATGAGTTGGGCAGCCATAGAAATTTTCTAAATAAATAATTTAAGCCATCTCTTCCACAGTCCAGTTAAGGAGTGAATCTGGGAAACTCATCAAACCAGTTTGTTTTTCTGCAGCCCAGCTGGGCTCACCATGGGGAGAATACATCCCAGAATGCTGGTTGCCCTTAACTCAGAGTGAAGGGGCATCGGTACGATTCTCTCCACTTTGCAAAAATGGAATTAAGGCTGCTTAAGAGCACAGGGCAAGCCATCTGGAGTGGCATATATGTGGTGCCAGCGATTTATTATTTAAAATATTTATATTGCATTTATACAGCAGGGATACTTGCTTCTTTCCTAGCACAAAAAATTCTCGGGTGTTTGGGAGCTGCTGCCAGCCTCTCCTTCTCACAAGCCATAATTCGGCAGAAGACAGAAGGGGAGGGAGGGCATCCTTTACATGCCAAAATGCCCGTTGCCTGTAACAATAGCACCCGTTGTCGTTTTTATACCTGCTTTAATGTACACATCCTCCCAGGACACCGTAAGTATTTGCGTGGCTTGACTGATGCCATCCATCAGGCAGGTAGGCAGCCCGTCTTGCAAAGCAGAAAAAGATGTATTTACACCATAAACGGGACAATTGCACAATCCTTCAAGCCTGAAATATTACAGGAGATAATGCTGCCTTCTGCAAAACATTTGGGTTTATTTGGTTGGGCAGGGATGGGAGGAGGGAGCCTGTGTCTCGCCAGAGGAGGGGACGGGACTAGGATCCTCTTCAGGCCCAGATTCGGGAGGGCAGGCAGCTCTGCTGAGGCTGGCAAACAGGGCAGTGCCTCAACAGGGAAGCCACAACCTCCCTGTTTCCATCTTCTCTCAGATGATCTCAATCCTTCGGAATAGAGCTGGAAGGGACCTTGGAGGTCTTCTAGTCCAGCCCCCTGCTCGAGCAGGAGACCCTACACCATTCCAGACAGGTGACTGTCCAGCCTCCTCTTAAAAACCTCCAGTGATGGAGCCCCCACAACTTCTGAAGGCAATTTCTGTTGCCCTGGTTGATTGTCTTCCCTGTTAGGAAAGTTTCTCCTTAATTCCAGGTTGCTTCTCTCCTGGGTTAGTTTCCATCTCTTGTTTCTTGTCCTGCCTTCTGGAAGATCGGTTGACCCCCCCTCTTCCTTGTGGTAGCCCCTCAGATACTGGAAGACTGCCATCCTATCAGCCCTACTCCTTCTTTTCTCTGGACGAGTCATACACAAATCTTCTTCATCTGTTTTAGTCTCCAGGCGTTTAATCACCCCAGCTGCTCTTCTCTGCCTTTTTTTTCTATTTCAGTTTGTTGGCACTCATCCTGCCCAGCCCCCCCCCCCCCCCAAGACAGCCAGAGGGAATCCCTTCCCCCAAAATTCAGCAAAGCCAAAATGACTGGGGGGGGGGCAAAGAATTCTCTTGGTTAGCCCCCAGGAGGGCTCTCAGTGGGTCTCCTGGCTTCCCTCTGGGAATGCTAAGCTTTCCTCCTTCACAGGCTGGAGCTGGGAAGAGCCTGGGGGAGATAATGGGGGGCGGGGGGGGGGGGCAGGAAATCAGAATAATTGTAAATATTTGGGGTTTTTTCTCCTGAATTGTTCCATTTTGCTTCTTGCTTGTTTCTCCAGTCACAAGACACCATCAGCTCAATCAGGTCCCTACTTGGGGTCTCTGGTATTGGGGAGCCAGGGGCTAGGGAGAAATCCCTCCAAAGGAGAAGGAGGGAGGGAGTTCCCTGGGGAAGAAAGAGCCAAACTATCCAACAGCTGACCTCCTAATGGGTCTAGTGACTGGCCTTCAGGCCTAAATTTCCATTTGCAAGAAGCCTGGAGAAGCGTCATCATTCATAAAGTTCAAGCAGATGGAGGCTGGATGTTGGTCATCCAATAAGTGTTCCATCTTCTGATAGCACTGGTTGCTTAGCAACTGACTAGTTTTTTTTAAAAAAGGAAAAGGAAAGAAGGATCTAGGAAAAAAAATCAGTGGGGAGACATCTTCCCCTAGTTGGTTCCAAGATCTCTACCTGGCTTGAACCATCCATTTCAATCAAGGACACCTGTCCTCCTGTCCTCCATAGCCCAGCAACCTCTCCGCTAAAGGAACGGGCCAAGGGCTGCTTGCATGGATTGGCTTCTCCTAATTGCAAGCAGGAAGCCCAGTGCCCAAATTGCAAGAGGGAAATTTGATAAAATCCATCCTCATCATGCCCCGGGGTGACAGCAGCGATGACGACGACGATGATGTAGTATGCTGCTCTTTGCCTGTCTGGTGCTTAGGGAAGATTAAAACTCTCCCCTAGATAAACAGAATTAATAACTGAAATATATGAATCTGAAATTGGAGAGGAGGAGGGGATGAGAGTCTGATGAGAGTTGAAGACTTGAATATCTGGAGGGCATCCATGTGCCACCATTTCACCATCTTCACATCACTTGAGTGATGACACAGGTGGTGCTGAGAATGACACAGGATAATGGACTTGCTGGTGGTTTCCATCCTGGGAAAGCCAGCCAGGATCAAGGGTTATAGCTGCAATTCCCAAATGAAAACTTTAATTAGAACTCTTTGCTATTTACTATTTGCAACCCGGCTCTGAAACAGGATTAACTCTTCCTCCCTGTCCCCTTCAAGCAAATTGGTTAAATACTCTTCAGAAAGCAAATAAAACAGACAAATCCAAATTAAAAAGTTGTTCTGTAGGGAAGTTGGCACGCCAAGGCGGTCTGAGGAGGCAGCAACTCTGTCTGGGCTACAAATCAGCCGTCAGGCATTGCTGGGCCCTGCCTGCCCTGCTGCGGGAGAAGATGGAGAGTTTTAATAAGAGCGGCTCTTGAGACGGTTTTCCTTCCTGAGGGCAGCAGCAGGCAGCTGAGCCAAGGGTCTTCTTCCTTGCGGCGTAGCTGGGATGGCCCCAACGGGCTGGAGAAGCCAGAGAGAAGGCCTGGCTTCTCTGAAGTCCCATTAAAGGGAGTGGCCTGGAGTGCACCCACCTTCCCTGGCCTGGTGGGATGGGCAGATATCCTCCAGGAGAGGCGATGCCACAGCATTCCTTTTATCTAGAGCTGCCTTAGTAGTTCTGGATAAGGCTCTCAAAACCTGCAGTCTCCCCACAAGAGACACGTCTGACAAGAGCCACCACCAAGGAGGTCAACCGCAAATCTGAGCTGCAACTCCCTTGTGTGATGAGCGTCCCCTTGTAGCGGCTTGACAAGAGAGCTCCGCCTCAGAGCCTCATGCAGGACTCAACAATAGCTAAAGATTTCAGGACTCTGCAGGCAGGCAGGCAATTAAACAAATCAATTGACTTTCATGGGCTTTCCAAATAAATTGAGCTCAGGTACAAACTGCAACAGGGTTTGGCAACCTCACTGATTTCTCCGCTGAAAAGAAGCAAGATTATTTTTCGGCTGCTGCCAATTGTCGGTCCAAGGAAGAAAAACTGCCCTCCCTCAAATCCTGGACTTCACTTTGGTTTCCAAATTGCACCCCAATATGTGCAGGTCAAACCTTTCAACTGGCAAAGGCCACTCAGTGCAGCTCTACAGGTTTCCAAGCGTATTTTTTCCCATTTACAGCCAGGAGAAAATTGTATATAGGTGCAAAAAACAGGATGCTGGAGTTATCGTAAAGTTTTTGACTTGCCCTGTGACCCCTTTTCCCAAAGACTAAAAATAACCTTGGTATTTACAGTAGACTGATAAGTCTGCCTGGCTGAAGAAGATTTAAAAGTGAAATTAGCCGGATTGCTTCCTAAATTCATTTCTGCTTCTCTGCAGAGATGTCCATCTCCTCTAAAATATGGCTAGGCCTAAAAATGTGTGGGGTTGGGTTGGGGGTTGAGTTGAAGTCATTGGGAAGAGATCTCTTCTTCCTTCCACTCAGCTGAGCAAATTCTGGGGACTCTCAAGAAAGCCCGCAGCGTGTCGAGGAGAAAACTTTGGTTGCAGCCAACTGGGAGATTTAGGACCACATAAATTCTTCTTTGAGACCCTTGATGCTGCATCTGACAGGGAATCCCCCCACCCTTGAAATCCAAGTCAACCTTCCCAGGTGTGGGGACAGGAAGTGTAGCATTGGAAGCCAAGCAGGTCTTCCAACCTTGCCCCAAATGGTCACTTCTTCAATGGGGCAGGAGGGGAAGGCTGTTCAGCTTGTGGGAAGAGACCTGAGCTCACTGTAGTTAATTAACTGGATTGCCATTATCCCCTATTTGAATGTTAATTAGATTGATGGCTGAGTAGCTCTTCTTTGTCTTGGCTCGCAAAGGTCAAGTCAAGCCCTCCTCCTGCCAACATTGTCCAGCACTGACGGCCAAGGAAGAAATGGCCCATACATTAACATAAGAGGAGTTGGCAAGGAGGGGAGGCTCCCTGGAACCTGTGGCCCCATGCCCCAGCCCCCAATGTCCAGGTCCAGAAGCAAGAAGGACAGAACCCCAAGGATAAATTTGCGGCCTGTTCACCAAGTCCTTCTCCCTCCAATCCAGCTCAACGTTCCAGATTCAAAAACCCCGATCAATTCAGAAAATCAATTTGAGGGTTAAATTGGATTGTCCGATCCAATCAGCTTGAGTTGGACTTCTGAGCCAGTTTGGAAAAGGCTGCTGTTGTCTATAGACAGGATCTTGGATTTGTCCAATTTGATTGGACAGTTCTAATTCAGTTTTAAAAGTATCTTGCATATGAAGATCTGATTAATTATCTTTGCTTTGATCCAGCAAAGACACAGCAACTGTTCCCACGACAGTACAGGAAATTTTCAAGTTGGTGGAGCTCCTTGAATCTAACTGTCTCACTCTCTGTGTTCCTGGAAAAGTTGGACTACATATCCCATTGTCTCTATTCAGACCTATCCCTGCTTCTTGTTCCACATTATGCAAAGGTCTAGATCTCTGGAGAAGCCTCTGATGATAGGAATGGTGGGTGGGAAGAAAAGAAGACCATTAGGCAGCCAATGGGGGCAGTACTGAAAGGCTGGAAAGACCAGGTTGTATACAGAACATCCCAAAGAAAATCTATCTACGTGGTGCTCACTAGGAGTCAATGACCTGGCACGTAATCCTCATCATATCCAGGAAAGCCAAATCTAGCTCTCAACATGGATGGACATTGATGGAGGGAGAGATGGGTGGTAGGATGGATGGATATATATTACTTTTTATTAAGAATTTTGATTGTAATAGTCAAATCTCATGCAAAGAAAGAATGAAAGAAATGAAAGAAAAAAGAATAGAAAGCAGGAATAAAAAGTGCAAGGAAAAGAGAAAGAGAAAACTGGGTATATAATAAAGAGAAAAGAAATGTACGAAGAAGTTTTCATCATAAAACTGTTGAAAATGAAACTAGCTATTTTTCAATCTATACACTTTTAAGTTCCCTCAAAGGGCCCTTGGCAGTTCTGGGGAGTCATCACTCCCAACCCCCAGAAGGAAGCGAGGAGGACGATGGCTCGGCTGGCCGAGGATTTGGGTAACAGAACTCCAAAATTTCTGGAGGCAATAAAGACAAGGAAGATGGCCCCACGGTGACCATTGGAACGGGCAGGCTGCACTTTCTGTCTACAACTGTGCAAAATTGCTCTGGGACCACAACCTCTCCAAGCAGGAGGAGGGATTACTCTGGAAGCCCTAAGTCCAGACCTGCCCCTCTCAGCCTACACCCTTCTGGTCACTCCATTTATTTTAAATCAGAGTCAGTCTCTCTCTCTCACACACACACACCCCTTCACCCTATGAGCTCTGATTGAGCCATTCTAGCAGAAACTCCCAGCCCCCCTGGAGAAAAAGCTCAGCAAGGAAGGAATTCTGAATAGATGTTGTTCAGTTGTTCAGCTGACCTTTAACACAACCAAGTCCCTCTGGATCAATAGGGCTCTAAACAGAGACAAACAGGCAAGAAATGAACCCATCAGTGTCATTCCTTTGGAAAAAAAAGAAGACCATTGATTATGACCGCTGAAAAAAGTTTTAGCCTTGCATTTTTTTAAAAAAATGGAGAAATAACACCAGCAACAGACGCCTTGATTTCCTTTGATTAAAATCCTGCAGAGCACAAAGAAATCCAAACAATGGATGATTAACATGCAAAATGATACAGCTCCAATTTATATGACCCCAAGGACTGTGAGTGACAAATGTCAGTTATGCTGGTTGCAGGGAGCATTTGCATGTGTTGATTGGGTTTTCAGCTTGGGAGGGAGCTCCTTCTCCAGAAGGATTCCCTCCTCTGGAAAGGAGGAAAGAGAGAAGAGAAAGAGAAGACAAAGGCCCCAAGCAGGCTGAGGAGAAGCCAGAGAGGTGGGGCGCCTGTCTTGCCCAAGGTCAACTTTTCCTTCTTTCCCAGCACAATCAAATAAATTATGGGGGTCAAGAGAGGCCAAGAAACCAAACCCTGCAGATCAAAGGGCTGAACCTGATTGGATGAAACCATGTACAACATGAAAAGGAAAGTGGTGCATGAATAATGAATGAGAGCAAAATGAAAGGCATGCCTGTTGGCCAAGAAGCTTGTCAATCAACCAAGTCCAGATTGCACAATGTTTAGCCTCCAGTCTGATCCACTGATATTGGGAAATCCGCATGTAGGGCACCCCGTCTCTCCTCCCATGCTGCACAACATGAGATCTTGAGATGTGTTCCCAAGGATATGACATGGGAATCCATTCAGCACAAGAGCCTCACTGGTGGGATCCACTTTCCAAAGCATACGCCCTTCAAATGACCACATGGCCCAACCTCTGGTTGCATGGTGGGTGCTGCACCTTGGAGACCATGAGGTTATTTAAACATTTTTCCTACTTTGGACTAGGAAGTAGATGTGAATTTTAGAAAAACATGGCTCCTACACAATATGATCTTCATTCCTGTTGACCAAGCATGCTCAATTGCTTGGGACCATGGTTTCAAAACAACCATCTATTATTCCCACAAAAGAAGAAGCCCTTGAGGCCAACAGGTCCACCTCCAGGAGAGGACTCCTCCCTAAAGTATCCTAAATCCTGCCTATCCATACATATACATACACACAGAGAGAGATTTCCAATCAACTATGATTTCCATCTACAGGTTTGGAGAAGGCTAATTTAGATCATCAGATTCACCAGGAAGCGGAATTGCTTGATGATCCCACTGGGTTATGACAGCCTCATTTTTTGGCCATGAAAAAAACAACCCAAAACTTTGCTCCTCTCTAATGAGACCAAACTGCCTGCTCAGGAATTCCTCTCTCCTTGCTCCGGCTGTCCATTTCTCCACCAGACTGTGGCTCCCTGTAGAATGTAACTACAGAAAGAGGCTCCCCTGGAAGACCTTGGCTGTTCAGAAAAGGTGAAGCAGAGGCATACCTGGCTGGGCTTCAAAGGATGTGACTGGGAAACCCCTGAGCTGGAAGTAGACCAGGAAGTTGAAGGCTACTTCCCTATGGTGACCAAGAAGGTGGCAGAGTTGTGTTCTCAAAAATCACCCGTCAAGCCTCCGAGAAATCAGGAAATTCAGGCAGTTCAAGTGAGTATAAAGACTGATTGCAAGCTTAAGCTCTCTACAAGAATCTGGCCAACTAACAGTCAAGGAAAATGTGCGGGAGATAAGAGGGGCGTTCAAGGTGGGCTGGACTCAGACTTATTGTTTGACCTTTTCCCACACCTCAGGTTGGCCATCTCCTACATCACCAAAAGTCAAACGTGTTGGGGAGGGGGCTTTATGTTGTGGCAAGTATGCCAGATTGCTTCATTTGGAGAGGTTCAAATTCCCAGCCATTGCTTGGTCTCTCAGGGGCTCAGCTGGCTGGCCCCCTCTCCCGGGGGTGCAATCACAAACGCTGAGGCTCGTGGGCCAAACCCAGCTGGGCAAAGGGTGCCCCGTCTGGCAGCAGAAGCTGGCTTGCTATCTGGCATCACGCTTGGTCCACACCTGGGTTGAGTGCCTGGGGTTTCCATGGCAACCTTTTTCCTAGGAAACCTGTTGGCAGAGAGTTACAGGCTTTTAAGAGCTCCATCAAGGTAAAAAGGAAACCCCATCGATTCATTAGCAACAGGTTCCCATAGTAACCAGGGGAAACTCATTTTAATAATCTAATTCTTCTCTCCCACTCCCCAAGTGTGCATTTTGTCCAAGTATGCATTTTATTCCTTGCAGGGGAGGGAGTGTCCAACATCTTACAAGAGGATCTGTTTGGGGGAGGAGGGAACATTGCAGTCTCATTTTTAGGTAAGCCAGCTTCTGAAATGAGAGATGTCAAAACTTTGAAATGTCAGCTCACCTTTTCTCCAAATGGAAGACTTTGCAATTGCAATAAGGGGGAAGTGACCTATCACAGAACAACACAACTTGAAGAGATACGGATGTTCCCTTTTTAACCTGTTCCAGATGTATATATGCAGCACAGGGATGGCTGGGGAATTGTGGGAGTTGAAGTCCATTGCTTTTAAAGTTGCTGAGGTTGAGAAATGATAGATAGCTGGAAAGTCAGTCAGACAGACAGACCGATAAGTGTTTCTCAGTCTTGCCAACTTTAAGATGGGTGGACTCCAACTCCCAGAATTCCCCAGACAGGATGTGACAATTGTTGTACGTGGGCTTATAGCAATAGCACTTAGTCTTATATACTGCTTCCAAGTGCTTGACAGCCCCCTCTAAGTGGTTTACAGAGTCAGCACGTTGCCCACCCCAACAATCTAAGTCCTCATTTTACTGACCTCGGAAGGATGGAAGGCTGAGTCAACTTTGAGCCACTCAGGATCGAACTGGCAATGGGCAAAATTAGCCTGCAATGCTTCATTCTAACCACTACACTACCACGACTCCTATATGATCTAATTACAGTGAGGAGATAGCAAATTGCAATGGATTTGCAAATTAAATAGGTCCTATTTTTCATCTTTTAAGCTATTCTAGCCAATGCTAATACTACTGTATTGCTCTTTTACTGTGCTGGCCACATGGTCCAGAACCAAACAGAAAGCTTGTGTAAAGTTGGGCTAGCCCAGGAAAGTTGGTTTCCAAGTATTTCTTAATGTAAAAATATTCATGAGGCAGAAGGGGTTTCAAGAGATAAATATGTTTTTCCTGTTTTGCTGTCCCAGGAAAGGAGAAACTTGAACTTTCTAACATGCAAAAAGCAAAGTGAAGAAAACTACCCAATCACAAAGATGAAGCATTGGTTCCATTTTACACTAGAGTCATTTGGTCTCCTGCAGAGATGCTACTTTTTTTAAGGAGCAGGTTAGGAGAGAAAAATAGCCAAGACATGAATCAGAAACAGCACATAGAGACCCACAATGGGCAAGAAAAAAGCATCTCTGTCTGGAATGAGAGAACCTTTGGCTTCCTCCTGAAGGGACTGCCACCTATACTCCCACATCTAAACTCCCTTCTTGGTTTTCCCATGAAAAGTTCTCCAGATCTTCTTTCATTTCACTTCTCAGCCCTTCTCCACATAGGTAGGACACTTTGAGAGTTTGGGAGAGTCCCAGATATCTACCAACTGCACTGCTCATCACCCCATGCAGTCCTTCCAGCCCCCTCCTCAATCCTCATCGCAGACCTTCCCAACTTCGAAAGCAACTTCCGCTGTCATCAGTCAACCAGATCCAAGCTATCTTTACAGCACCAGGTGGAGAAATAAGGGCTAGAGAGAAGAGAGGCATTTTGCAAACCATGCAGCACCCTTGCAACTGTTATATATGGAGCAGCTGAACCTGTGAACACCCACTCAACCTCTTTTAGCCAGGCACTGTTTCAGCAACCCAATCTTTGCTTGGGGAAAAAGAAAACTTGCATTCATGAAAATCATCTCCCATGCTCTCTCTTGACTCCACTAATCAAAATGACTTTGCACATCTAAGTTAACAAGCACATATGTCTCTCTTGGGCAAGCTGACACTTTGCATTCCACGATCCAGGGCATCCAGGCACAATTAGAAAATGTAGAACAACTCACTCTACCCTCCCTCGCGATGAAGCATACAAAATTGCCAATTTCATGGTTGAAGCTTCTCTTTGCTCTATCTGGCTTGTAAGTGGTGTGTCTCTCCCCAGCCTGCCACCAGCACGGATCCTGTCGACAACACCATTAGCCGTGCCTTGTGGCTAAAATGTTGGCCAAAGTTGAATGGGTAAACAAGAGGGAGATGCTAACCAAGGGTCACCTAGAACTAAGATAAAAAACTTATTTACTGTTGATGCACCTTTCTTTCTTGGACTTCATGGAGTTTGGAACCTGATATCCCAAAGGGAAAAAGCTGATAGGAGAAATTTAGGATGAGCACAAGACCCTGCAAGAATTGTGTGTCTCTCTGTGTATGTGTTTAGTGGAAATGCCCTCAAGACCCCCCAAAACCTCTCAAGAATCTTCCCCTGTATGAATTGGGAAGTAAAGAGAGTGAATAGCCTGGATTTAGCATTCTCTTTCCACCAAGGAAGCTTCTTTCTCCAGTCCAGCTCTTTCAGAGTTCTGTCATTTTGTTCTGCCATTATCTTCTCTGCTCCCGGCGGTGCCCCATCCTTATCACAAAATTGTTTTTCAGATGCCAAACCGAAGCTGGCACGAAGGAAGAAGGTTTAAGAAGACTAAACAACACCTGATGGTACCGAGGCCTCTTCAGAGGTTGAGACAAAAGGATTTAACTGGTGGGAGGAACTTCTCCTGCTGATAAAAACAAGGCCATTTATTGGACTCATTCTTAAACTGAGATGTACACTGTTGAACAGTTATGATACACACTTCGTTTAGTCCACAAGCTTGGAAGACTTTCAGAGAGTGTCTCCAGATCTCCCGGTGTTTTGATAAGAGACAGTTAAATGAATTCCAGCATAAACAGAAGCCACATTTTGTGTGCACAACAGTTCTAACTGGTGCATTAAATGTAGCCTCCTCCATCTATCCATCCCATCATGCTCAGCGTCCGCCAACAGGCCTTGCCAGTGAGCCTTTCCTCTCCTTGCCTTGTCCATGAAGGTTTCAGCTGAGCTCAGCTGAGGGTAATTTATGGCTCCCGGCCTTGTAAACGATGTGAGTGAGACTTCCGCTTGGTCAAGATCTGAGCTCCATCAGATTCAAGCCAGACTAAGCAACGGTGGGATTCCCCTCCCCTTAAGGGTTGGGGGAACTGCAGCCGAGAACATCTCTGCTATAGACCAGGTGCTTAAAGGCTCCTTTCTGGAGATTTACTGAACATCCAAAGGCAGACACAACACTGTACAGTGTACATCCACTGGGACGGAAGAAAAATAATTGACCATGCCACCACATGCCATGCCTGCAAATCCATCCAGTCCTGGTATCCAGCCAATGGATCTACCCACAAATATGTCAACTTGAGCCATCCTACAAACCCATGAGGAGCCGTATCAGTCGAGCAACCAACCAGCAATGGCACCAGCCACCTCTTTGCTCGGTGACCTTCACACAACCTGACTAGCTGCCCACACGGCCCACTGGCCACATGAGGCCAATAAAGAGGTGAAGAACTGAAACAAGGAACTTCAGCCAGATTGATGCAACCGTCATTAATACGAGTTGGAGGCCAAGCAACTGAGTTTTGATCCCGTGGCCCTGGGAGATGCTGCCCCTCTGTGGGTGGTCTTCTGACAAGGAGGGGGGCTTTTCCCCTCCCCAGCTTCACCCAGAACCGACCGCCTGGGCTAGCAGGACACGAAGTAGCTGTGAGCAAATGGGATGGGAGCCGAATCCACAGCCACTCAGAGGTCACGTTTTACTTCCGCTCAAATCCAAATGACTGAGAAAATCCTGGCAAAACATTCTGGTTCCAAGTTTACAAAAGGGCTCAGGTAAGGAGTTCACCTTTCTGTCTAAGGCCTGGTCCAAGTTTGCAAAGCCACACACCGTTTGTCCAGTATTGGGAAACTCAGACGAACCGCAAAACATTTATTTTGGTTTTAGAAAGAATCCAATCGTTCATATTTCACGCTTGGATTCAAGAAAGCGCATTCAATTTTCTTTGCTGTGCTGGGGCTGCATCTTCCGAGAAGCCTCCGCTCTGGCCAGGCCATTCCGCTCTCTCATCTCAAGGCAGGCGGAGCGAAATAAGACTCGCCACTTGCTGAGATGAAGAACAGGGATTTTGCCCAGGGAAGCCTCCCAAATAAGCCTGGCCATCAACGATTCCCCTGTGCCTGACGCAGCCCAGCCTTCTCCCTCACAACTCTTTCAGCCAGGAGGGAGAGAAAGAAAAGGGGTAAAAATAGGAAGAGTCTGCAGACATGGAAAAATCTCCCCCTTTTTTCTCTTGCTGGGGGGCCACAAACAGCGGACCACCCAGGTTGGTGGGAGCAGTGGTAGGTGGGCAGACCCTAGGCCTTGGTGCCCCTTTTGTCATCCCCATATTTTGCAAGTGTGGCGTCGGCCTTCCTTGCAAGGGGCATCTTATGAACTGCTGGAGGCAGAGGAAGTTCAAGAGGGGTCTGGCTTCCTCCCACACTGCCCAGGAGGGGTAACAGGGGTGCAAATCAGGCTTGGGCAGGTGAAGAGCAGAACGCATGGAGGTTCTTCCAATGAATCAGGCACCTGGACTGAACAGGGTTCTAGAATAAGGTTTTCCTCAGCTTCATGTTTTAGCTCCTGCCTGTCCCTCTGGCGGAGAACCGCCCTGGACCTATAAGAATACTGTCGTTACATTTATGCTGTGTGGTGTCTTCAAAAGACCTACACTTTGGGAGACCAAAAGAGATCCAAAATTACTTCTGAGAGAGCCACCCACGGAACGGGAGTAAAACTGTAGACAGGATGCGGTGACAGTGGCACATGTCCCATGCTCCCCAGCAGCTCTGCCCACCCATAACAGGACAAGAGCACAAGACCATGGTTACTTTGCGGCTTTGTTTTCCTTTAAAGCGGAGAAGAAAGGTCCTCTCTGGAGTCAGAGGGAACTCAGTTTGAAGTCCTCAAAGACTCTTAATCTGGTGCCTTGGAAACGTGGTTCCATTTCCAAAGAAAAATGGTGGTTCAGACACCTGGGATGCACCTGTTTTTATGGCAGCCTCATAAAATGTTTTAGGAGATTCCCCTCTGTTGTCCAGCGCCTCAAGCAGGCGTCCAGAACAGGAGCTCTTTTGCAAACACATTGCCAGACAATGCTTGGAGAAGAGGAAACCAAGGCCAGGATCACTGGCGGAAGGACTAACTAGCAATCCTCCCAAGCCTTAGCTGGTCTTTTGTCCAGGGCAACTCGCCGTGGGACACTAATATCAAAGAAATGGTGGAATGGAATCATTACAAAAAGGATGCCAGTGGAGGGACAGAATGAAATGTGAACAAACAAAATTAAAATAACATTTCAAGTATCTTAAATAATTAATTTGAATTGTTGAATTGTCCTGCAGCAAGTTTTCCCATTCTGTTGAAGTTTGGGGGAATGAGTCTTTTTCCCTGAGCTAAAAGGACATCTTCGCTTCCTTACACCTCCGTTTCATTATTTTAGGATTGATCCAATCATCGTCACCTTTGATTGGTGCTGGGATAGACTCTTATCTGAAGCCCGCCAAGCTGTTTTCCCTTCTGTCCTGGGCTAGAGAGAGCGACCACATGATTTACCAAAGGCAGCTGCCTGCATTCCTAGGGCTGAGCTGATGGAAAGCAGCCTGCTGGGCAATAAAATCATCCTGGAGGCCAGGATCCAGTTTGGCTGCAGCCCAACTTGTCCCCACTGAAGCTCCCATCATCCCCTGCCAACATGAACATGTTTGGTCATCTAACACATGAAAGAGAGAGTTTAGTTGAAGGAGGATCAAGTTTTCATCTGGGCCATTCACTCTCTAAACAGACTAGTTTGTAGGGTTGATGGGAGGTAAAACCCGGCTGGCCTTGGCTCCCTTTTCTCCCTGTTCCTCCAAAAAGAGCTCAATCTCACACACACCTCTCCCACCCATAAAACTGATCCAAATCTCAACAAGCCATCCAGCTTCAAAACTTTCCCGAGTATCTCAGCAAACACCCATCTGATTCCACCCCCAGGGCCTTTATAAATAGTCAGATGCGTCAGAAACGGTTGAAGAAGCAGCTCAGTTCACATCATCTTTCAACCCTTCTGCTCTCCTGCCTCCCCTGGTCCTTCTCTTCGCTAGACTAAGCATGCCCAGTTCCTGCAACCGTTCATCGTATGTTTTAGCCTCCCAGAGTTTTGCAGGCCTAAAGTTGCGCATTGGACACAAGGCCTTCTGGGAAGGCTCCAGGTTGCCTTCCACTCTCCGGTCCAGTGAGGACCAGAGATGGTCCTGGAAGGGTTCTTCAACCTACCTTCCAAATCCAGTGAACTGAGAAATGGGACGGATGATGGCTCCAGGAGAAGAGAAACCAGCAGCAGCACCATCTCCCAAAAAGCTTCCTTGCGACGCCTTTTCACGGATTGAGGCCTCGTGGGGGAAGTGAGGAGGACCACCGAGGGCTGAAGAAAGGCTTGAACAAGGAAATGCATGCCGTGCTGCCTTTTGAAGCTCCTGGCTAATAATCTGCAAGAACACAGCCCTTCTCTTTGGAAAGCAAGCGCTCTTTGAAGGACAGCTGGCAGAAAAGCAGTCGGGAGAATGTCTCATGGCAGCAACAGTTTGTGATCGTTTGAAGACTGGGAAATCTGCAGGGTGCCTGGAACAACGTGTCCTTTGCTTAAGAAAATCTTCACTTCCAGGAGACAACAGACCTGTTCGACATGAAAACTGCTCAGGATCTCGAAACCAGGATCTGAGTGAGATGTTGCAAAGGCTGAGCAAAGGACTTCTTCTCTCCCCCAAAGTGCTCACATGCCTGGACCCTGACCTGGCCATGGACAGGTGGCATGGACAACTGGCCAGCCCAGCGGGGCCCAAGGGCTTTTTTTAGCAAGCTATAAACATGCGGCCACCCGCTTCACCTCTTGGCCCCTCTACACCACCCCTGAGGCACCTGCTAAGAAGATCCACCCGCAGGACAGATGGGGCTCCTTCTTGGCTTGCAAATGCTGGGGGTGTCAGGCATCTGGCCTGCCTGTCCTCCAGGCTGATCAATATTTGGGGGTGGGGGTGAGGCGGGGTGGAGGAGCCTCTCTTTAACCCAAGAGTCTTCCAACATGACAAGTTTAAGACTTGTGGACTTCAACTCCCAGAATCCCTGAGCTAACATGACTGGAGGAGGAATTCTGGGAGTTGAAGTCCACAAGTCTTAAAGCTGTCAAATTTGAAGACCCTTGCTTTAACCCAATCGCTAGCCTTCCAGTAGAGGAAAAGGGACCATAGGCACCTCAGCTGGTGACCATGAAGGTCTTCTGAAAAGCCCACCTGCAGAACTCGAGGAGCCAGGAATCCCAGCACTTGGGGTGCTTTCAGACTCCATGTCAGCCTCTTGGGTGGTGGGAGACCCTGGAGTCAAATCAGCCCTCCAGGTCTTGAAGTGGTTTGCCTCAGGACTTTCTGGGAAGAACGAGCAGAAGATCTCTGCTGCATTTCTAGGCTTTTGCTCAGCTGCTGTGATCCACGAGGGGAGCAAGCAACATCCCAGGGAGTCCCCAGCCATTTTCCCTGGAGCTGCCTCAGGTCTGCACTCAACCACCAGTTGAAGAAGCCAACGGTGGCTTTGCTTCCCACCATTGGCAGCCTTGGCCAAGAAGGCCGTTTTCAACCATCAAGTATTGACCCAGCCGAGGCAGTCAAGCCTGAGAGCCTCTATCTTAGAAGCATTGTGGTGCCTCATAACGGAAACCACTGAAAACAGATCCTCCTCCTCCTCCCTTTCACAAAAAGCCCCCTCAAAGCCCCCCAGCATCCAAAAGAGGCCTTCTGCTTCTTGCTCATCATTCTCTTCCTCCTCTTGACAATGTTCAGAAAATGCTACCCAGAACGGCTTTTAAAGCTCATGGTTTATTTATTTGCTGTTTCATACCCTGACCTGCATTTCCTTCCAGGTTGTGGGCCAGCCACTCAGCGGATGCTTCTTCCCCTTTGATCCTCCTGCCCCACTTGCTCTGGGTGGGTGGAGGGAGGGTGCAGGGAGAGGTCTATGTTCATCCATGTGGCACCAGCAGCTCATCCAGCACCACTGGGGGCAAGCAAACATGAACTGGATTCTCACACCTTGCTCTGCTCACAACAAGGCAGCCTCCCATCTAGTCCCCAAGTGGGTGCCTTGGCTTTGGTGAGAAATGCAGGCTCTGACTTGGGGGGAGAAACCCCCTGATGAAAACAGGCCCTGCCAAGCGCTTTGGGCATTGCCATAACCTGTTCGCTCTTCGCTTAAGCGCATGTGAAATGCCACTCAGCCCCAAAGCTCTGGTTCAGGCATCTCTTAAAATAAATTAAAAGAGCATCCTTTCCTCAGACTAAGGAGAACTGCTCTATGCTTAAGAGTAAATCCCATGTCCTCCACAAGTGTTACTTGTGAATAGGCAGGCCCAGGGTTGCACTTGGAAGACAAGATGAAGGCCAGCTCAGGAAACCAGACATTCAACAGCCAGGGGGGTTCGCTTGCTTGGAGCCATCTGTTTGGCCATATCCCCGGACAGTCCTAATTGTGTCAAAAAGCTGAGAATGCACAGAAAACCTGTAGCGATTCATGTCCCTGAATATATAGGTGTATATATCTTCCCCCTGTCCCAGATCATAAATATTTAAAGTTGGTGATTCATGAAGGAAGTAGGGAGACAAGAATTTCTGCCTGACAAATATATCACAAATTAATTGCCAGCTAAAGGAGAAAATTCTTTTGCTTGGGGGGAAAAAAAGGGAGAAGGGGCGATGTGGCAGGCTGGAGAGGCTGCTGGGCTGCGGAGTGCAATTTGGGTTGAGCTGAGAGGGGCCCTTGAACCAAATTCATCCCAAGACTTGATTCGACACAAGTCAACGTTCCTGGCCAAAAGCTGATTGAGTTCAAACCAGCTCACAACTGCCTCGATTCAGGGGTGCAGATGGAAAGTTCTCTGCCAAGGAGAGACTTGGTTCTTTTGGAATCAACGTCTGTTTCGGTTCTCTTGCAGTGATGTGAGTCTCGCAGCTACTCTGGTCTGGAGTTAGCCCTCAGACTGACAGGCCCTTGATGGCCTCTCTGGAGCTGGTCTCCAGGGGGTGGGGTGGTGGTCTCAATGGATGGGGAGCAGGAGGAGATCCTGGCGCAGTCTGGGGCTTCTACTGACCCTCCAGAAGTTTTAGGCAAGGAAGGAGTTCACAGACCAAGCCACAATTTGTCCTTATTATGCTTTGTTGGACAAGCCACAACATTCTGTTGTACATACAGCTGTCCTAACCAGCCACTTACACACCACAACGGCTGAGTTCACAAATGGCACCAACCCAAGCACCCCTTGCATTTTGGCCCTGTGTCAACCGGCTGCTCCTCAGCACTGAGAGACCCCTGCAAAGTGGTGCAGGACGTCAGTGATCAAAACGGAGTCGTGCTGAAGACCGAGTCCTTGTGGCTACTTCTCTCTACTCTTTACTCCTCTTTGCCTGCTTAGAGCAGGGCTCTCCAAACTTGGCAACTTTAAGACTGATGGGCTTCAACTCCCAGAATTCCCCAGCCAGCCAGCACAGGATTCTGGGGATTGAAGTCCACCAGTTTTCAAGTTGCCCTGGTTTAGAGTACTGTACAGCCCCCTCCAGACAAGGAGCCATCATTCCCTGCCCCACCCCATAGCCTACAGAAAGGAGTACCCTAAGCATGTTCAGAGTGCCTGTGTCTTCGGGAGGATAAGCCACCTGTTCACGCTCCCCTCCCGAAACCTTCCACTCAACCTTTCTATCCTGGCTACCAGCTCTGCCTGGAGGTGGCCTTTACCAATCTTACAAAAGGTGTTTTCCAAATATGCCGCCATGGATTGAGTTTGCGCAACCCTTGAGCTGTGACAGCCCCACATTACAAACCCAGTGCTCAGGCCTGCCCTGCGTAACCCTTTCCCTCTCTACCCCACCTGCCTGCTGGCTCCTACAACCCATGGGAGAGACGGTGCACCATTTGGGGCAAGGAGAAATGGTCATGCATTGCAGAAGCCGGCTGCCCACTGACGCACTGGAGGCAGGAAGGGTTTGCCAAGCACCTGGCCAGGGCAAAGCGATTTAATGCACTGTAGCATGTACCCTCTTTGGATACATCTGGCATTCGGTCCCCCCCCCCTTCCCCCTTTCCTCCCCGTTGTTAAGGCGCACAGACTTCTGGCACAAAACAGCCCATTACTACCAATTAGACTTTCTGAATCAGGAGTAGGCAATACTCTAATGCACAGACAGGAGACGGTTTTTGCAAATCTGCCACGTCTTCCTTGTAGGCAGGCATGCGGTGCCCTCCCCGCCCCAGCCCCACCCCTCCTGACTCCTGGAGACAGGTGCTCTTGGATGCTTTGCTGGCTCTGGTTTCAGACCTTCCCCCCCCCCAGCTTGTCTCATCATCCATCTTCCTGTCATGCTGTCTTTTTAAAGAGCCTCAGAAATGCTTTGGTGGCATTCCTACTGAGGGTCCCTCCTCCTCCCCCACCCACCCCTGCCCTCAGCCCTGAGCCAGCAGTTCTGCTCCAGACCTGGGGCTGTGTCTGGAGTGATGCCGTTTGGATGCGGCCATTTGGGAAGAGGAGAAAGAGGAGGAGGAGAATTGGGAGGGGGGTCAACTGAGTCAACTATTTTGCCCCAGTTAGCCCCCCAGGAGGTCTCTCTGATTTCTGGGCTCTCAATGTCCAGTCTGATGGGCCATGTTGTCTAACTGCAGCCCCTGCAAAGCCCAGCCAGAAAGCAGCTGTTGTGGGAACCCTGATCGGGAATTTGGGCCGTTGAGCAGGAGCTCTGCTTTCAAAGGCTGGCTGCACCCTAAACGTGGCTTGGCAGCCGGCTTGCAGCTCTCAGGCCGGTGCCCAAGGGCAGGCAGTTGGGGTGGGGGAGTGATGGTGGCTCCCTTGAAGAGCAAAAGCAACTGGTGGGTGTCTCAGTCAGGTTGGGGGTCAAAGGCAGCCACACCAGACCATCCCTGGGCATCCCTGTGTGAGGGAAGGCAATCCACCTGGATCTATTCAATTGACAGCTTGCCTCAAAGCAAAGGAAATCGCAGAAGGAGAGGAAGGAGAAAATGTCCTGCAGGTCCTGCAAAAAAACCCTTATATGAATTGGCAGGCTTTCTCCAACTTGGCTACTTTAAGATGGGTGGACTTCAGCTCCCAGGATTCCTCAGTCAGCAAAGCTGACACTCTGCTTGGAACCTGGACCCCCCCCCCCCCATTTCCCCCCCCCCCCCCCCCCCCCGAGATGCAAAATCCTACGGTGAGAGAAAGTTGCTGTGACTGTTGCGCGCCCAACGGGGTCTGCCAGGTGTCAACCCACAAGTTGGTGCAGTTGAAGCTCCATAAACCCACGTGGGCCTCCAGCTCGCCCTCTGAACCTTGGCTGAAATCTTGGCCCTGCTGCCCCCCCTCCCTGGAAGCAAGAGAGAGACCGTCCCTCTGAGGCTGGGCAAGGCTCCCTCTCTCTGGAGCACTTTCAGGAGGGCCTCCATCTCAGGCTCCCCATTCCCCCTGCAAACTTCCAGCCAAGCACAGGCACAAGAGAGTCCATGAAAGGGGGTGCCAAAAAATGGCTTTCAGGAATGTGGGTTGCTAAGTCTCTTCAGCAGCGGCAAGGAAGCGCCGCTTAACTAAGGCAAGATCGATAAGTATGAATAAATTATAGGCAGCAGGAACCTGGCAGGACATAAGCCCAAGGCTTCGGCAGGTAGCAAGCAGGCGTTGGGCGTTCCCGGAGGCCAGGAGGCTTCAGGGTCAAGTGGGACTCCTGGCTCATCTCTCAGGCCTGGAAAGCCAGCTGGGGGGGGGGGGGGGGGGGGGGGGCACCTGACAACAAGCAGAGGGCTCAGCCAGGTTCAAGCAACACAGGATTCAACCAGCAAGGCTGGAGAGCCCTTATTAGCAGGTCCTGCATTTGGCTTGGCTGACTTGGACGTAGCTGATACAGCCCTCCACTTACGACCACAACTGAGCCCAAAATGTCTGCTCCTAGGTGAAGTTTTGCCCCATTTTGCCACCTTTCTTGCCACCGTTGTAAAGTAAATGGTTGCAGCTGTTAAGTTGGTAGCCTGATCTGGCTTCCCCATGGACCTTATTGGTCAGAAGGTCGAGATCACCAGACACTGCAGCCGTCATAAATATGAAGCAGTTGAATTTTGGCCACGTGATCATGGAGACGGTCGTAAGCGTGAAAAATGGTCCTAAGTGCCTTTTTTCAGTGCTGTTGTAACTTTGAATGGTCGCTAAATGAACTCTCGTGATAGTGTGGGCTCCGCCGTGCGGTGGGCAGATCAGAGATCATGGCTTTATACGTTTTCCGCTCAGGTTTATTTAGCACGTCCTCCCTAACAAGCCATGATCAAGCGAGCGAGAGGGACCGACCTGCCTGGGACTACAGACCTTTAAGTCTTTTGCTCCCTGCGAAGTCAGCCTCCCCCGTGGCCCCCTCTCACTCCCCCTCTTCTGATCTCGGGTTCAGACAGGCTGCTAATCGAGGCCTTTCTCTGTTTGGCTTCCGTGGGAGATCTTTTCAGGAAGCCCCCCAGCTGCCCCCCCCAGCACCAAGAAAGCGGCTGAGCCTGAGAAGGAGGTGCCTGAGAAAGCGGCTGGGGATCCATGGCGCTGTTTCCTCACAAAGCTACGACAACTCCCAGCATTCCCCAGGAAATGCCAACAAGTGTATTCCTGAAATCGAGACGGCAGCCTTGGGCTGGATCCTTAGAAAATTCTTGATTTTGGACCGGCACTGATTCTGGTCACTGAATCAGACATCATTGTTCATTCCCTATACAAGCCACAATGGCTGGTTGCACACATTACACTAATCACACAAACCATTGTATGGCTTGGCATTAAGTTCGATCTGGGAGCCATCCAGTCGATCCCAAAAACCTAGAAACCTTAAACGGGAAAGGATTCCTTGCCGAGAGCGTGGGAATCTCTATCTAAGTGTGTGCGTGTCTGTGTGTCATGTGATTCCTTGTAGGTCGTGCCTTTCTACTTTTCCCCCAGGGACTGGATTACAAATGTGCAGCCACATCATTGGAAACGAAGGACCACATCACCACCAACGAGAAACCGTCATCCAACACTCTAGAGATACAACGTGCTGTTTCCCACGTTGACCGCAAAGTATTTAGGTTGTATAATTATCACCGAAAGTAAGTAAATTCTCACTGCTTGCGTTCCTCAGTTTTCCAGGTCAATGCTACAGAGGCCTTCCTTGCAACTAGACAACCAGAGAAAAGCCACCGGGCACACAACCGCTTGCCAGCCGGGTAAACCATGAAACAACACTGAAGAATACAAGACTCAACTTTCGGTCCAGGGTCTCCGACTCCAGGGTGGTTCGCCCTGTGCCCTCCTTCCCCCCCCCCCATGGACAATCACAGCAAAACAACCACCTGGATCGGTTCCCACCCTCGCCTGTCCTTTCCATGGATTCATACAAACAGCCCGACTTAATCCTGGAGTGACCGCATGATCCAAACTCTCCCCAGGCCTAGTCTGACTGAAGACCGACCAACATGCTTGACCTCTTTCAAGATGACCAACATCCAAACCAGAGGATGGCAAGGAAGGTTCCATCCAGCCCACAAACCACAGGGCCACTTTGACCAGCCAGAAGGAGAAAGGATATGGGTTACAGACCAGTTTGAGGCACCAGCTCCGTGGCCGCGTGGTCTGGCTGAAGCAGAAGAAGACGGTGGGGGCCAGGGCAGGGTAGGGGGCCTGGCCGTCTCCCTCGTGGGCTGGATCCTGGGTGGGCGAACCTGCCGAGGCCAAACTGTCCTGGATGGACTTGCAAGCGCTGAAGGAATCTTCATCTTCCTCCTCCCCCGATGGGGGAGCCTGGCTGGGGACTTGGCCAGACACTATGGGGACCCGCACTTCATCCCTGGATGGTGGCTGGAAGGAAGCTCTCCTCTCACCATCAGTCATGATAGCAGCTTCTGGCTCCTGAGGGGGAAAAGAGAGAGAGTCAGGGGCAGAGAACCTGCGCGACCCCTGGAGGAAGTCAGAACTTGTCTTGGGATGAAGAAGCCCCAACATCACGGTTGACCCCAAAATCCATTAACCATGTTATGACTTTGCACAAGAGATGATGCAAAGAAGGGAGGGAGGAGATGTTGCAAAGAAGTAAGAAAGGAAAGAAGGGAGGGAGGGACGGACATAATCATTTCTTGGCATTCAATTCTTTCCCTCCACTTTCTACCTGCCTGCAGTGTATTCCTTAGCTTGATGCTTCATGTCACATCTCCCTTGGCAGCGAGGGACACTTGCAGGGTCTTCAACCACTTGCTGCCCCGTAGTCAGACTGTTGTGAGGCGAAGGGAGTTGCAGTGTTTGAAAACGTTGCAGGTGAATTTATAGCGGAAGGTGAGGAAAGAAAAGCCCCCCCCCCCCGCAGGGCCTGGGGGGGGGAATGCGCCTCTGCATGGAGGAAAGCCCCCAATTGCCTCTAGGGAGACCCCAGGCCAATCCTGAACACAGAGGGAATTTCTCTCCAAGCCTCATTTAGGGGCCATAGCTGGGAAGACGCCTCCCCCCCCCACCCCGCCCCTTCTCCTGAGTGAAGGGATAAATTCCAAGGGATTAAAAGGGGGGAATTGCCACTATAAAAGTCTCTTTTGAGTTCATGAGGACAGCCAATTCCTCTTTCTTTCTTTCTTTCTTTCTTTCTTTCTTTCTTTCTTTCTTTCTTTCTTTCTTTCTTTCTCTTTTGAGGGTTGAATCCTTCAATCTTTGTTTATTTGTCAAATGAGACCTGTTGGACTCTAGGCAGTTTATGGGATTTATCATATAAAACGCAGAACAGAATCAATATTTTAAAATCCAATAATACCGTCTTTAATCTGATTCAGGGACTGACTATAGAGGACAATAGGATTGTCTTCTTACAAGAATGCTCTTTTGATTCAAGCCCCTAATCCTCTACCTCCCATTCCCATCTTTTGGAGGGAAGCCAAGCTGGGCTTTGGGCTGCCGAAAGAAATGTATCCCAGATATTCCCAGAAAAGTGGTGTCAGCAGTGGGCTGGCATCAACAGAAGGGAGAGATAGTAAAAGGGGGCTCAAGAAAGAGAAACTGAGGTTTGAGTTGGATGGTTCCCCCTCCCCCTCGCTTAAAAACTGCTCTGGCGTGAAAATGCCCCCCTCGCGCGACCCTCTCCCTTCTCCCGGCCGTTACCTCAGATCGCGACTGCCTGCCCCCTGAGGAAGGGCGAAGGGGAGCTTTGGGGCAGTCAGAACAAGTTACGCCCTCCGGTTCGGAAATGGAAATCGGCGGGACTCAAAGGAGGGAAAGTGGGAAGGGGCGCAGGGGAGAGACCTCTCCTCCCTTCTCCGTGGGGATGCCAGTGCAGCCACCCGCCTCGGGAAGCGGTTTGCGGTTTTCCCCGCTGGAGAGGAAGGTTGCAGAGAGGGGGAGCCGCGCCAGGGGCAGAGGGCGAACCCGGATCTGCCCCCTCCCCAAATCCAGAGGACAACCCCGGTAGCGGGGGGGGGGGGCTGCAAAAGGGGCGCGGGCGGCGAGCGGCACGAAGGCCGAGGCGAGGCTGAGCAGAAGAGGAGGAGAAGCGAGCGAAGAGGTGGGCTGGGGAGCCGCGGGCGAAAGTAGCTCGGGCACCGGAGCGCCGCGCCAGGCATTGTTCTCCGCACCCCGCCCGCTCAGCCCCGCCGGAGCGGAGGGTCCCCCGCGCCAGCCCTTCCCTCCCCAGGCGGCGGGGGAAGAAGGGGGCGCCCCTTCCCTGGCATTGTCTGAAACGCGGAGGAGGTTCGGGGAAGGGGGATGCTGGGGAGAAGCACCCTCGTGCCCGGTAAGCGGAGAAAGGAGGGGGAAGCGCCCGCGTTTCCCGAGGAGAGTGGGAGAGGAGGAGCGAGGAGTGGGAAGGGGCGCGGGAAGTCTCGAAGCGCAGAGCGGCTTCGTCCTGGGAGGTGAGCTGCCGGTGCGAGGTTGCCCGGGAACGGCCACCGCCTCGGATCGGGGCGCGCTGCAGCCTTCGGCCACTTCCCTCGCTCTGGAAGCGGCGTGGGGAGCCTCGGGCGGGGCGCGGTGGGGCCAGGGAAGAAGGGCGGCTGCTTTCGCTCCGACCTGAGGTGGCGAGGCGGCGCCGGGCTTACCTTAGATCCGCGGAGCTCGGGCTTCCCACGCGCATAGCCGTGCCTTGGCGTTCACAGGAGAGCAAGCAGCAAAATCGACTTTCAAGGACTGCGGAGGAGAGCGCAGGATCGCTCCTTCCCGCGCCTCCCTCCTGGGCATAGGAGGTCTCCGGCTCTGCCAATCCCGCCAACCGTTCGGGGGGGGGGGGGAAGGGGTGGCCTGGGAGAGGCTCCGGCGCCCAGCCCCCTACCCTTCTCCCTCCCCCCCAAAAAAGAAAGCCTCAAATGGACCCCACCTCTCTTTCCTTCGGCCACCCCCGGACGGTCTCCCCAAAAGGACGAAGCGCAAGAGAAGGATTATTTTTCAAAATTGGACCCGGACTCCCTCCTTGCACCACGAATCGGGGGGAGGGGTCGCCCAACCCTTCCACCAAATCCGTTGCAGGAAAAGGGGAGGGGGGCGTATGGATATATGCGAGCCAGGGAAAGAGAACGGAGCTGGAGAGAGCGTTTCGCTTTTGCGCACAGGGGAAACTTCAGACTTAACCGAGGGAGGGAAGGAAGAGAAAGGGGAGGAGAGAGCGAGAAAGGGGTGGGGAGCCTGGATTGCGATTGCTGCTGCTGCCGCTGCCGCTGCCGCCGCCGCCGCCGGAATCCTGGCCACGAGAGAGAGAAGAAAAGGGCCCACCCAGCTGAGCAGCGGCAGGCTGGCAAGACGGACTGAGGCTGGTGCGCTTTGGAAAGCGCGCCATGCGTAAAAGTACCCCGGGCGCACCGCCTGGATGAACTCCGAGGTGGCGGGCGGCCAGGGCGCGCCCTCCCTGCCCCTGCTTGGATTGGCGAGGCGAGGCGGCTGGGTGTGTATATGTGCCCGCGCGCGCGCCGAACTCCGGGCTTCTAAAGGGGGTGAAATGCCGGGTGGGGGGGCGCCTTTCAAAGAAATGGACTTCTGGCGTTCCTCTGCCTGACCTGGAGAGCTGCAGACCTTTCTCGCGCCCCCGCCTTTTCCCTTTCTCCCTCCCTCCCATTCCTTTGTTCTCTTTCTCCCTCTCGTTCGCTCGCGAAGCGGCGCTGCCCAAGGAGGCGCGCGGTGAAGGTCGCTCTGCCGCCCGTTCGGAAGTTCCGCGCCGCGGCGGGAAAGAAAGCGGTAAAGCCTTCCAAGCGCGGGGAAGAGAAGGGCCCCGCCGCACCTGGGAGGAGTTCTTGAAAGGGCGAGGAAGGGGCGGCTGCCTTGCTTGGGGTGGCAGAGGGGCCCTTCCGCACACGCCCTCCCTCCCTCCCAGCTCCGCTCCCGTGGAAACCGCGCGGAGGGTGGCGAGAGAGAAAACCCGAGGCGCGGGAGGGGGCGCCAGATGCCGGAATGCCACCCCCGTTTCCAAGAGAAAGAGGGTCCTTCAGGAGTTTCCGACCTTTCCAACAGCCAGCTTCCCGCTCACCCGGCGTCTCTGCGATCGCTTTCCCGCTGCCCCCAAACCGCAGACAAGGACGCTCCGGTGATTCAGGGGATCTCCTCAGGCAACCGAGTCACTTGGAGATGGGAGCCCCCTCCCCCCGAACGACATCTGGGCGGGAGCAGGGAGATTTTAAAACTTCTGGTCTTCCTTTTGGGCGCAGTTTCAAGGGCTTTCCAGGGAAAGAAGGGCAAAACAGCTGGTCTACCCGGGGACCCAAACCCGGGCCTTTGGCTGAGCGGTGCTGTAGCCGTCAAAATGTCTCCTGCAGTTTCCCCAGCTCTCCTGGCTCCCAAACCCCTTGCAGGAAATTCTACCCTGAATGCCCTGATCCTCTGTAGGGAGTTGAGTCTCCCTCTTCATGGACCTATCCAGGGGGTATCTGAGGGGTTTGGGCAAAGAAATGGGATCTTTGGTTCAATCAAACTCCACCTGTTTTTTTTAATGTGCATCACAGACACCAGGACCTGACAAAAATAGAGCTTTGATCATGCCAGGCCAGCTGCCATTTTGACTTTATTCTTCCCTTTGGGCTGCTCTCTGACTGGGTTTGTGATGGGCCAGATATTCAGGTGGTAAAGGCACCTCCCTCCCTCCCTCCCTCCCTCCCTGGAGAGGAAGAGAAGTCTTCAGTTGTCAGGGACCCTCCACAGACTTCCCAACCTGCATTTTGAGATGCGATATAATTCATGGGGGAAAGTCAGGATGAAGTTTTGTAACAAAGCGGTGATTGCATGGAGCCAAGAGGAAATCTTGGAATCAAGTGAGGATTCCTAAAAGGCATTATTTTTCACTTTTACGAAATCCAGAAATTCCACAGACCTGGAACTAAATTTCTGTTCACTGTGGCAGGAGAACATGGATTTTCAGTGGGCCCAGTTCTCTCAGGTTGGGGACACCAAATTCTTTTCAAGACTCTGGAGGGCGGGGGGGTCTCCAGAAGCTGTGATCCCTAACCTTGACCTTGAATTTCCCTGCCGATGAGCCATTCCTCAAAGGTAGGCTTTCACCTCCCCTTGATGGTGCTGGGAAAGAAGGCAAAGGGAATTACAGTTCTCCACTGGAGGTAATTATCACCAGCTTCAATCTGGACTTTGCCAGTTGCCAAGAAGGCTCCCAGCACATTGCAATCTCCCTAACAGCCCTTGCATAAATCATGTTAAAAAAATAATGAGTGTCTGTGGACTGAATTCATTTAGCTAAAGAGACAGAGGGCCACTTTCAAGTTATTTAAAAAGATTAACCGAAGAGGAAGGGAAGGTGGAAGGATAATGAGGAGAGAAATGGTATTAGAAACAATCCATCTTTAATTCATTCCAGATCATTGGCAGAAAGTTCTCCCAGAGGAGGTTGGCAGGGCGATGGCAGCTATGGTGGGCTTTCTCTTTGGACACAGTTTTAATTAAACCGGGTCTGGGGATGCGCAAAGGCAGCTGAAAGGTAACAGTTTCATGTGTACCAAGGACCTGTGATACTTGCTCTTCAAAATAATCAGAGTGGGGACATTCTCTCTCTCCCTCTCCCTCTCTCTATCTCTGTCTCTCCCTCTCAACAGGAATGTAATCTGCTTATGCGTTGCTTTATCCCTTTACAAAAAGCAAATTTTCCTTTTCAAATTAAAAAAAACCCTTTGGAAGCACATTTAACATTTTTTCCTTCCTCAAAAAACAGAGTGAGTTGAGGGTGAGACCTGCTCCAGGGGTTCTTTGAAGAATGGGGGGAGGAAAGTCCCTCCTGGTCCATGCTGGGGAGCAGCAAACCTGCTTGGATGTCTCTTCTGGGACTCCGGCTGCCCATTTCTGGAGAGAGAAGGCTAGGAAGGTTCTTGGAGAAGCAGAAGGCAACCTGATGGGGCCCACGGGCTTCTGATGTCTTGGCCACTTGACACTTAGTCCCTGTGCTGGGGGCAAGGCATCGCTCCTGCCACCGGACCAGGTTCCCCCTGCAACAGGAGGAGGGGGATGGGGGGGCTGCCAGCCCTGCTCCCATCCTCTTCAGCTGTCTCCTGTTCCTGACATTTATATCGTAATAATGCCCTGTGCGTATAAAATTCCTAAATAGATTTACATAATTTATGGCGACTCTTTTGTGGTTTATTTAATGCTTGGCTGATTCTTCTTCAGCTTAATGCACTGCCATTGTGCGAGGCGCATCGAGAGGGTTTGTTTTACAGTTTTTAATCAAGGCCTCCCGAACATCTGCTCACTGCAGTTGCTGATGGGGAATTCCAGGAGAAGCTGGGCGAGGGGTGAGAGGGTTTCAAAGCTCTGCCCACTGCCTGGCAGCCTTCCAGGTGCCTCCTTCAGTCCTGGCCTTTCTGCAGCAGACAAAGCAGCAATGGAGACCCTCCTTTCACAAAAGCCCCCCCTCCCCCCAATCCTGGTTTGGATTCCTGGTTGGGATAAAACATTCCCTGGAGGAAGAAGAAGAAGAAGAAGGGAGAAGTCAAACTTTGTCTCTCACTGAATGCTACTTTGCTTTTTGGTAGAAGGAACAGAAAGAAAGTGGGATGGAGGAAGGGAGGAAGCTGTGTAAAAGAGCTCTAAATGGTTCAGTCTTCTCAGTCATCTCTGCTCGTGTCTGACCTGAGAGACAAAATATACAGATAAGGAGAAAAGGGAATCTTGACAATTGATAAGGTTCAACACTGAGGCAGCAAGCCTCGTTTGTGGGATGACAATCTCTAGCCACAGCACAGAAGAAAAGGAGGAGAGGAGGGAGAAAGAAAAAGAAAGAAAGAAATGGAGGAGTGAGTTCTTCAGGGGGAAAAAAACCCTTCCTCTTCTGCTCTTCCTGTGAAAGATGATCATTTCTTCTTCACCTTGCTTGGGAATCCTACTTTCAGCTCTCCTTCAAAGATGCTAATTGTGGACAGCAGAAAAACAACTCCTAGGGCGAAATGGACACAACTTTTAGAACTTACTGGAAAACCCAGGGGGTATGTTTCCAGTCAGGGGTTGAATTTATGGCAAGGTTGCTCAGAAAAATGCACAATGATTTAGATGGCTCGCCAATCTCCCAAAAGAAGGGTGACATTGACCCCAAGTTTGGGAAGCGTAAGAGCCCTCCCTGCTGAAAATCATCCAAGGGCTGACTGCCCTCTCTAGAATGTCAACATGGAGAAATCAGGATTTTTCTGACCCAGGACAAATTCAATGCAAAACATGATAACTGCTCGAACATTTGAGCACCACTTGAGTTGTTAGTCGTACAGAGGGACGGTGGCACAACTCTTTTTGTGGTCGTGCCTGGTAGAGTTTAATCTTCCAATGGATGGCTTCCTTGCAGTTTTATGTTAGCAAAGGAGAGGAAAGGGGGAAGCAGAACATGGAAGAAAGACTTTCTATCAAGCCAGGAAGCTGCTAGCTTCAGCAGGAGGTGAGGTTAGTCATGGAGATGAGAAGAAAAGGCGTGAGCTTTGCACACTCAATCAATAAAGCTTTTGATGGTTTAATCTCCCTGGAAGATTCTCGGCATGGTTTGAATGCAGCTCTGCCTTTTCTCAAGGTTTTTTTAGATGATCTTCAGACAAAAGAAAATAAACAAAAAATGGGGGGGGGGGAGAATTGAGGGATTGGGCTGTTGGAAGTTGAAGTTTCTTTGGCTTTTAATGGCCTAAGTTCAAGGAGGAAAGAGTTTCTTATTGTGATGTTCCTGATATAATTAATTTAATTCAGAATAGAGCTGGAAGGGACCTTGGAGGTCTTCTAGTCCAGCCCTCTGCTCAAGCAGGAGACCCTACACCATTTCTGACCAATGGCAGTCCAATCTCTTCTTGAAAGTCTCAAGCGATGGTGCTCCCACAACTTCTGGAGGCAACTTCTGTTCCATGGGTTGATTGTTCTCATTGCCAGAAAGTTTCTCCTTATTTCCAGGTTGAATCTCTCCTTGATTACTTTCCACCCGTTGTTTCTTTGCATTGTGTGCCCAGGAGAAGCAAAGCTTCATCTTTCAAAGAAATTCCTCCTCTTCTGGATAACACAAGAGAGTTGGAGAAAATGGCCTTGGAATCACCGATGCCTCCATTGAGCCTATGACGTCCCAAATCCAAGAATCCTTCCCGTTAATAACAGAATCCGGTGAATATGTTTCCAGCGTCAATCGAAGCACTGGAGAGGAATCTCAGCTGTTTTCTTTTGGCCTCCTAGGCTGGTTACTGGACTGCACCTGCCTCTCTAGGCATTTTCTCTTCTCCCAAGGACAACCTGGAAGTGGGGTGGGGGGTATCCTAGGACGCCAGGGTGGCCTGAGCCGAACCAGGCCCTGATGCTGGAGATCTGCTCGGGTGGTCTCCCGGGGAAGCCTTGGCAGCAGATAAGAAGAGGCTCGTGCCATCAGGCACTGGGGAAGTGACTGCATTTGGCTTTTAAGAAGGCCATTTAGAACTCAACGTGCTGCTTCCTCTGTAGGTTTCGAGCGCAGCCTTTTCCAGAAGGCCTGAGGTCTCGGAGTTGCTGCTCCCTCGCCAGGTTGAGTCTCTCCTGTTGCTCCGACCAGGCAATGGACCCGTCCTGCCACAGAATGAAGAGCAGGGGTCTTTGGGGGGGCTCTTTCTCCTCAGACCTTTGCTTCCAAGAAGAGATTTGGAAAGAGCCTTTCTGAAGGAAGAGAACACCAAAGGCAGCATTTGGAGGTGGGCTATGAGGTCCTCCTTTCTGAGGTGGCTTCCCACGGCCACAGGGCCAAGGCCACCCTCTGTGGACAGTCACTTGGCAGATTTCAACCCAAAGCTGAGTGGTCACAGCCAAACAACAGGCCAAGAACCTGAGCTAATTAGACAACAGCGTCGTGATTTTGAGTGGGGAATGTAGTTAGAAAAGCCGAAGAGTCGTATCTGTTCTGTCTTGAGGCTCATACAGGTATTCCTGGATTTATGACCATTTGTTTAGCAACTGCTCAAGAATACAACAGCACTGACAAAGCAGACTTACAACCAGTCCTCTCACTCCAAGTCTCTTGCCCTCCCCCATGACCCCCCCCCCCCACCGAGGACCCTGGGAAGAAATGCCCCATTCTTGAAAGAAAGTTCCTTGAGTCAGGATTGGGAGGGCAGGTCCTCTTGGGGGGGGGGGGAGTCATCCCTGGCCCCACCTCCTGGGCCCCCTTATGTTGAGGAGGTCTTGTGTGGGGAGGGGGGAGTGAGCTTTTGTTGTTTCTCTCTATTATCCTGATATTAGGAGCCCTTTGAAGTACAGTATATTTATGGCTGGGCCAAAAGAGAAGCGTCTCCTGGGAAGCAATTTGCAGCAGCTCTTGTACTAGTTAAAAATACGTTGAGATGCCCAAGAGGGAGGGGATCTCTTTTAAAAGCCCTCCATCCTGCCATCTAAATTTCCTTTAATGGGGCATTAAGTTTTAGACGCTGAAGCTTCATCCTCAAGATGTCCAAAAGAGAGAAGAGTTTTGGTGAATCACAAAAACATTCATATAGAAGCGGGGGGGGGGGGGGGGGGGGCAGTACTTATTCAAGGTGTAGAAAATAAGATCATTTTTCTATTTTTCCTCTCACCTACACACAATCCTGCTCCCAAGTTATGCCTGAAGCTACATTCTAATTTGGAATTTAAATACCACCTTGTCTTTTTTTTCCTCAAGGAGCCTTTCCCCCCCTATTTTTCTCCCTCAGCTTCCCTCCCCATCTCTTTTCTTCTAATATTTGTCATAATGGTTAAATGAGAATGCATCCAGGATTGCTCTGAGACAGAAGTAAATATCCATCCAAGCAGGCATTTGGCAGGTGGATGGAGCAAAGAGATATTAAAAGAAGAAGCCAGGCAGAGCTCAAATATCTCAGGGGAAGACAAGTAAATTCTGCAAGTGAGAAGGATGGTAAAACAGCACAAGAACGGGGGGGGGGGGGGGGGGGGGAGTGGGGAGAAGAACAAAGGAAGGACCAAGGGAGATGGAAAGGTGCATTTAGCAGCAGCAGCAGCAGCAGCAGCAGCAAGAACCACGCACTTCATCACCTGTTTTCTACCTGAAAGGCCTCCATTGCAGATTTAACACCAAGATGAAGACAGAACTACCTTAACTGCACTTCTGGAAGTGAACAAGCCACTTGCGGGTGCCAAGAGCCACAAGTCCGGGAATGGTCCAGGGGGTCTCTGGGCACTGACTGAAAAAAGAGAGCAATCCTGTCTTGTGTTTCTTTTGCTTGAATTTACGGGATGAGCCAAATGCCCAAGAAAGGTCACTGCATCAATCTGTTCACAATATCCAGCTCAGCTTTGCACAAGTGGCTGTCAGAGGTTTCCCCCTGCATGAGTGCACAGCCCAGGTTGGCAGCTGATGCAGTCAATAATTCAAGTTTGTTCTTTTGCAGAGCAGGCTGCTTAACCTGGATGAGCACCTGCACCAACCTGGGATAGTGGATGCTTGAAGTTTTAGAGGGCCATCTGGGGAAAACTTCCTCCTCCTCCTCCTCCTCCTCCTCCTCCTCCTCCTCCACCAGTACTGCCAACTGTAAAATGCTTCCTGCTGGGAAGGGGTGGAACAGGAGAGAAAGATTCTGCTTTGTGTGAAAGTGAGATAACCTTCACTTGGGGTCCTAGAACTCCTGGCCTCCTGTCTAGTGCTCAGGACCAGAAGGTGATGGGATTGCCAGGAAACTCTCCAGACCAGCCATTTCTACCTGAGGATTACAGCATTGGTGGGAAGGGATGAAGGTCTTGGGTTGAACTCACTGGAGAAGGAGTTGTCCTTCCGTCCTGAAATCCTGCCCTCCTTTCCCTGGAGCTGCTGATCAATTTCACCTCTCCAGACGGCCACAGCTGTTCAAAGCCCAGCTGTTCTCACATTAGGAAGGTCAACCTTTCCTGCTGCCATTGCATGCCAAACAGTTCGCTTCTCAGCATCCTCCCGTTGAAAGGGTCAGAGGCCTCTGTCTGTGGGCAATTTACCATCCACAATATGAGATGGACAACAACAGCTCTGCAGGTCATCCATGGCTTCCTTCATGGGTTGAAATAGCTTCCCAAATAAGCCTTGAGGCTTCCAAAGAGAAGCAGCTGACTGGAAGGCCATCATTCCTTCCAGCACTGACAGATTTATCGGTGATCCCTTTCCTATGACTTTCATGGCTGTCTCTTCCTTCCCCGCCCGACTTAGCCACAGATGGTTGGCTGCTCAAACAGCCAAGTGAGAAATTCATGAAGTTACCATGACAGGTTTTGACCAGGGAGAACAATTTGGTCCCAACAATGGATTGAATTTTGCAACTGTCAAACTCAAGCAAGGTCCTTAGCAGTCCCCTTCTTCCTAGGAACAGAAGCCGGTCTAGAAAACTCATGGCAACCAGCACTCGGACGGACGCTGCAGAAAGGTAATAATGATGCATCATGCTGTTTAATGTCTGAACATGTGAGTCAGCCTGCTAGCTCATCACCTTTGAGAGCCAGGGCTTAAGACTCTTAATTAAAAGGCACACAGATGCACAAACAGACACTCATAAACATTGCTTGTAGGGGTGTTTGCAAAGTTTTCCATTTTGTGCTCAATGCATTATTTAGAGACGTCACATTGCTACACTCCAGCTCAGGAAGTTTTCCTGGGTATTGTTAAGGGGGGCAGAGGAAGATTGCTAGCCAGACTCCCTGAGGTTTGCATGCAGGAAGGTGGGATTTCAAGGGCATTGGATAGCTGTTTGGGGTGGGGAGGGTGAATGCTAAAGGGCCATTGTGTCGAAAGAAAGTTCAATCCAAGCAAAGACCCAAAATAAAATTGCACTGAATATCAGAGTGGAACAGCCACACCACTGTGATCTGAAGGAGGGGGACATCTGTGCACGCCCTTTTTCCTTGAACAGAAGTGGGTATTTCCTACTGATGTCTCTCTCTCTCTCTCTCTCTCTCTCTCTCTCTCTCTCTCTCTCTCTCTCTCTCTCTCTCTCTCTCTCTCTCTCTCTCTCTCTCTCATATCCTGGGCCAGGGTGGAACAAACAAAATGGTTTAAAGTTATGACATTTATGTAGTTGCTTACGAAGCACATCTCAATTCATTGAAAGTAACCAAAATATCTTGACAATCCCCAAAGGCTTGTCACAACGTTTGAGCACCCCTAATGTTTGGAAATGGAAAGTTGAGAAATTCGACAGGCCCTACCAGTGGGTCACGACCTCCTCACTCCTTGTCCCCCACCCCCAAGGGAATCTGCCTACAACCAGTTCAGAGACCAAGATATCCTAGTCAGATGGGATCTATGCAGACCTGCAGAAACACAATGATGGGGTGTCGTGCAGGACTGAGCCCACAACGTGGTTTGATCTTCACTTAAGTCAGAGGTCCCCAAACTTGGCAACTTTAAGAGTTGTGGACTTCCACTTCCAGAATTCTCCAGCCAGCAGGGAGTTGAAGTCCACAAGTCTTAAAGTTGCCAAGTTTGGGGACCTCTGACTTAAGGTGTAATGTGACCCCAGAAACCCTGGCTTTGTGCAATGGAGGAAGCCAGCTCCTGTGCACCTTGTACGCAACCAGGGCTCTTCTGGACATATTGGAGAATTGCAGTGCCCAATTTGTAGAATCTGGGAGAAAGCGACCCCGTCCCCCTGAAGTCGTGAGGGCTGGAGCCACCCTGCTCCCCCAGCGGGGTGGGAAGCAAGCTTCTTCCTGGGCAAAACTCCCTTTGTTCGTGGCAGGGAAATCCCTACAGTGTTGCATGGGAGCCCTGCTTACTCTCTCAAAGTTGGAGAAGGAGGTTGCCTGTAGCAACCTCTCAATTTCCTGCACTGTTTTCCGAGGGCAAAACTTGAAAGGGCTGTCAAGATGTAGAACAGATAGGATTGTAAAGTAGCTGATGCCAGGTAATTGGGACTTGCATATCCTTTGGGGAATAGAGTAGTTCTCCAGCTAATAGGAGGATTGTAACCAGAGGAGAAAATGGCATGGGGGCAGAGGTTGACCTAGAAGGCCTGTTTTCTCTCTCTAGCTCTCTTTCTTCCTTGTTTTCTCCTCCTCCACTTCTTCTCCATTATTCCTTCTCTGTTTTCACAATTCCTCCTCCTCTCCCTTCAACACTCCTTCTTCCTCTCTCCTTTCTCCTCTTTTCTCCTCCTCTTCTTTTTCCCCCCCCCCCCTTCTCTTTCTGGAACTAATGCTGTGTCTCTCAACAACTTCTGCCTTGACGTACCACAGAGCAACACCTAATGGCATAAGGAGGAAGTGACTTCACTAAAGAACACCCAAGATGTGTTCTTAAGCAACAGGAGGAGGATGCCACTGTCAGTAATAAGATCAAACGCCATTTTTATTGGCAAGAAGATGAAGTGGGCATAAAACATACAGCTGTTGTCTAACTTTACTGCGCTCCAAATTCCAATGCATACACTAGAAAAGAAAGGAGGCTGAGCCAACTTCGAAAGCTGGAAGATAAACAGAGGATTTCACTCAAGATATGGAGGAGCATTTTTAATACACAGGTCTCTGATTTAATTGGGAAAGGGGGGAGGTTGCCGACAGCCCTCTCTTTCTGAACTGCCTCAATCTGGAGGGGAGAGCAGCATAAAGTCTTGGGGAGTCATGCCTACTTTGGTCTTCTCCCATCTGGCACTGTCCAAACGCTTTGGAGTAAGACTCGCTTAATTTCCACTCAGGGTTGAAGTAATCCTTTCTGGGAGTCCCCAGGAAGATTGACAAGAAGGAATGAGAAGGAGTGTCATGGCCCTGTCGGAATATGATTCCAAGGGAGAGGTTGAGCAACTGACAGGGAGTGGGAGTGTGGCTACATTGGCTGTGGAAGAAACTGGGGAAGGGCACAGTCTGGCTGGGCAGAGTAGGGAGGAGGTAGAGCAAGGCAGAGGGAATTCAGAGTAAGACCCAGGCCCACCCCCTCTTCATCCTAGGGCACACAGAGAGGAACAGAGAAGGGAGCAATGTGAGTTGCATGGCTTTTGGGGGAGGAAAGGGCCCTGATTCCCTTCATTAGTTGCAGCTGGGAACACAGTGTTTAAAAAGGAGGTTGTGCACAGCCAACTGTTGGGAGCAAATCATGAATTTATCTGGTATTGTTAAGGTTTATCTGGGTTCCTGATGTCTTCCCAGCTGTGTGTGTTTTGTTGGCCTTTCAAGTCTGCAATTCCTTCTGTCCTGTCCTGTCAAGTTAATTACTGCAACATGGTTTGTGTGGATTTTTATGTACAGTTTGTATGTACTTTGTTTTCGGACTGAATTTTCTCCACTTAAAGACTTGGGAGATTTTTTTTCTCCAGATGAAGGAAACCTGAGCATTGGGAGCAAAGTTGGAGGTACTAAAGGGACCCTTCTTACTTATGTGACTGTGTTGCCCTTGTGCCACACCCCTTTGGGCCATCACAAGGAGGCAGAATTTGGCTTGGTTCAAAAGTTAATCTTTTCCAGCAGAGAAACCACCAAGGGGGGTTTGGGTTGAGGAGGTCATTTTGAAACTCAACTTTCCCTTCAGACAAAAAGTTCAGGATGATATAACAACATTAAATGCTTTTAGAGAATCCTTCCAGAGGTATTCTGAAAGCAGCCATGTTCAACAGGTTCATCCACAACTATCAATTATTCAAGTCTGCCAGCAACTTTTAAGAGGCAAGGCTGTTTTTAATCTGACCTCCGCTGTCCATCAGAAGGTGAGCTGGAGAAGCGGCTCTGTCGGAGTCAGAAATCTCCTCTAATTGCTGTCCTTCAAACCGGTTGGAGTTCACCTGTCATCCTCCCTCTGCCAGGCAGCGTTTGGCCTTGGAGGCGGAGGGAGCTTTGTCCCGGGTGAAGCTGCAAGAAACGAGGGAGGCAGCCTGGAGCATGAAGAGGATCTTGCCAGGAAGAGGGGTGGATTCAAGACCAAGAGAGCCCCATCTTGGCTCCTTTGGAACCGCTGGGACCAATTCAGTCCCGTAGCTGTTGGTTTCTGAAAGAGTAAATCATGACTCATTAGCTGCAAGAAATCTGTTCGGGCTATGGAGAGAATCCATTTGGGGAGTTTGCACACCAGGCTGAATCACAAATGAGTTTGTACAACACACACACCAAGCCCCCTGCCCACCTCAGATTAAAACATGGCGCCTTCCCTTGGTGTCTCGGAGTCTCCCAAAGCAATTATCTGCCTGCCTGCCCATCTCTGCATTCATATTGTTCCTTCTCTCCGAGGCCCTTCCTATCAGCGCTTTGCCACCTGACAATTTTTATTGGAGAGGCTCCCAAGCACTGGAACCTGGGATGCAACATGTATTTTCCGCTACTGAGCTCCTGCAAGGTTCCTGGTTCTCTTCCCTTCACAGGTGGGTGGGTGGAGGGATGCTGCACCTGTTTTTGCTTTTTGTTTGTTTTGATGGATGTCTTTGTCTGAAGAGACTCCAGGAATCACCGCAAAGCAGGCTGTGACATGGCAAAGTGAGTGGATAGGTGACAGCAGGTCAGGGGTGGGATTCAAATTTTTCTACTACCGGTTCTGTGGGCTTGGTGGGCGTGGCAGGGGAAGGAGACTGGAAAATCTCCATTCAGAGGCGGGATTTGCTGGTTCTCTGAACTACTCAAAATTTCCGCTACCGGTTCTCCAGAACTGGTCAGAACTTGTTGAATCCCACCTCTGCAGCAGGTCCTCTTAAGCCTCGGGGAAAAGACCCCAAGGTCTCAGGTGGGTCCATGAGAAATACCTGCCTGGATCCAAGGCGTGAACCAGAAAGGGATACGTACCTCTCCTTGGCTCCTTTTGCCAATGTTGACAACATACAGAGAAATGTCTAATTAAAGCATACCTGTGTTGATAAATTAATATCTTTTTAATTAAGCCAAGCATGTACAGTCTTCTTTGGCAATCTCTGTGTGGAATATTAATTACAGGCAGCATATCAAGTTGTTAATTTGCACCCCTCTCCGTTGTCAAAAATTATTGCTTTTCGCACAAGGGGAGGGGGAGGCATGTGTGGTTGGGGGTTTCTGCCACAAGTGAGCTCCCAAAGAGAAGGTGTGGGTGGCAGATTGGCTGAATGCAGGGGTCCAATGTGGGATCTGTGCTGGTGTGAAGGGTTCATTGCATGCCAGCTCCAGGCCTGGTGCGTTTAGCTTATTTATTTATTAATTTTGCAAGCTGCCTTTTCTTCAGGAGCTCAAGGGAGCTGATGCAGGGGTTCCCTTTCACGTTGTCCCCACAAGAGCAGCCTTCCGAGGTCAGCTGGGCTCAAGTCATCCTGGGAGAATGGAGGCCTTCCAAATCCAACCCACCACCTTAAGCCCTGGCACCAGTTTTTTGAGGAGGGGGACTCACTCAAAGCTCTGTGCATTGCCCAGAAATGCCCTTCTCCTTGCTCAGACTGGCAAGGTGCTGTTGCCATGGCCTTAGCCAGCATCACCCCTTCGCTTCTCTAGCCTGGTCTCACTTGGAAGGCTGACTCACCGCTCCTCAGGCCAGGCCTGCCTGCTTGTACCCGGCCGGTGTGGTTTCAGCTGCTCCCCCAGTTGGCGAGGCATCAGGAGTGGGGAGTCCAGGCCTCTGGCCTCCAGAATCCTCTGATGACCTGCAGCAGCCACAGCTCCAGCCTGTGCTTTCCAGTCAGACCAGAGCCCCCCAAACTTGGCCACTTTAAGGCTTGTGGACTTCAACTCCCAGAACTCTCCAGCCAGCATAGCTGGGAGTTGAAGTCCACAAGTCTGAAAGTGGCCAAGTTTGGGGGGCTCAGATTCAGACAGTCGGAGGAGCCGCATTGGTGCACGCGAGGAAGCCCATCAACTGCTGTAAATGAAGAGGTGGCTGTGGGGACTTTGGGGACTCAGAGGCAGAGAGTGGAGGGAGGAGAAGTGGCCAGGAGAACTTCACCTTCCTGTCCCAAATATTCCTACTCACTTTTTGAAGTCCTGAGAACCTGCCTTGTCTGGACAGGTCTGATGAAAAAGGGGCCGCCTTCCCCAGGAAGGCTCCAAGGAAAAGGGCCCCTCCAGAGCAGGCAGCCCTGGAGATCTAACGCCTCCCAGAAGGTGATTTGTGCTGGGTGGTCTGAAGCCACACACCCTCTTGGACTTGCTCACTGCAGGAATCTGTTAAAGCTCACCCCCCACGGAAATGCCCTGGACAAGCCAAGGTTTGCTTAAAGAAGGTTTTGTGACTAAGCACCACTTAGCTGGGTTCACACATGTTCAGCCATAAACCATGATTTACAAGTCACCGTGGCTGGATTCACACAGCACACTAAGCCCAGACCAGACAAAACCCAGGTGTGGCCTGTTGTGTGAAAAAAGAACCACTGAAAATGAGATCATCCTTCAGACTTTTCTTGTATGAATGAATGAGTGTGGCTGTGTGTAAGGGAACTACTCAGCTGTTGTGTGTATGGAGATTCTCAGTCATGCAGGTCAAAGGTGCTTTTTCAAAAGGCACCTGGACTTTCTGTTTTTTCTTTTTCTTAAAAAAAAGAAGCTTCCTTTGATAGCTGAATAAGTTTCTTCTAGAGCTGAAGAAGCTTCTTGGATGAGAAGCAAAACGTCTTCAAAGAAAAAACAGAAAATCCAGTTGCCTCTTGGAAAAGCACCTTTGGGAGACGGCAGTTCTTGATATTGTTTAAAAACTCTGTTCTTGAATCCTCTTCTCTACTGGATGATGATTCTCTTTGGCTTGCTCCATCTGGGAGTCCCCCCCCCCCCAGGATATTCTAGCCACTTGCCTATCCTAGAAGGCAAAATTGGAGAGAAGGGAGCATTTCCTGGCAAGCTGGAAGATACCCCTCCCCACAACTCCCCCCATTGCCAACTCAAAGGTGGTGGGTCGAAAGAATGCCACTTCCATAAAAGGCCGGGTTGCAATCAGGCATTCCACTTGGGGACTTAAAATAGACATATAAAGTAAAAAAAAATAAATAAATGAGCCCAATCTAGCCCACTGACAGCTTTGGGGAAATATATTAGAGGAAAAAAGCCTCACCGTTTAAACACAAGTTTTTATGGAGACTGAAATGAAATTGATTCCACAGTCATTACGGCCGTCAGCTGCTCTCACCGAGGAGAAAAGCTCCCCAATCAAAGCACAAACGTGTCCAATAAATTCCCAAGTCACGCTTTTTAAAAAGCGCAGGAGACTCCGAGTTGCTCAGCTTGTAACCCAGCCTTACTTGAAGGGGGTTCCCAGATGGGAGACAATGCGGCTCCCTGGTCCGATAAATCCAGGGGGGAGCTAGAGCCACAGGGCGAAGGATGATGGAAGCTGTCGTTCCCCTCTCAGGAAAAGTGCAAGGGAGAAGCCTGCTTAGGCACAAGCAGGTAACTTTCCTTTCAGGATACGTGCTCTGCAGGAGAGGTACAGCAGGCTGGGGAACTCTGGGAGCTGAAGTCCACAGGTCTTTTAGTGGCCAAGGCTGGACGCCCCTGATCTCCATGAAAAGCCATGGGCTGCTTTTCAGGCAGGGGTCTTTCTCAGCCCTCCATGGATAGGCCGGATGTTCCGCCCCAGACAGTCTGCTGGCAACGTCGATGGATGCTCATAACTTATGGCCCCTCTCAAATTGGCCCAGATATTTGGGTGGGGGAAGGCAATCACCACGTCAAGTCAGTTGGGATTGTTCTACAGAATGGAATGTGTGCATACCAGGCCTTGTGGCCCTCAGAGCCTTTTTGCTTGCTTCCAAACAAATTAATATGTTAAATTGTTATTTTTGAGGGGAGGCTTGGAAAAGGGCGTGTGTGTTCAAATTTGGGGTGAACATTTCTCTTGTGGCAGGGTGGGCATCTAGACAGATCTCTCAGGAAGTAGTGGGGCTACGCTCTTTGTGGGAGCAATAGGGTGGCTAGCAGCCCTCCTGCCCAGGGTTGAAAAGGGAATACAAGCTGTAGATTTTTAAGCAAAAACCCATGTTGATTCTCAGAGGGACAGCAGGAAGGATGGAAACAAAAGGAGAAGGGGAGGGAGGAAGGGAAGAAGGAAGAAGGAAGAAGGGAGCGGGGAAAGAAGGGAAGATGGACAGAGAGGAAGATTAAAGGAAGGGAAATGACCAAGGACTAAGAGGGCACAAAGATGTATCCAGGCTTCTCTGGTCTGAATTTTGAGACCTGGGTGATGTGAAAGGGGGGTGGCTGTTTCAGCAGCTCCATTTTGCTCTCCTGCTGTCTGGAAATCACAGCTCAGCAGCCCAAAACACGCCTGGTGCTAAAATTTAAATAGTGTAAGTAAGATATACATCACAGCAAAATGCACCGTATTTCAACCTGTAAACATGCTTTCCTACAGCAATGTTCAATTTAAGAGAGGAGAGGGAGGGAGAGGGAGGGAGGGAAAGAGAGGGGGAGGGAGAGATTAATCCTTATTTAATAGAGATGATCATAGGAACAAAACAAACTATCCTTCATTTTCTGCTATAAAGATTTTGTGCTATTGCACAGATAAGACATCCAAGATTTTTTTTTAAAGCCTCTCCTGGGTATTTTTATTTCCTTGCATTTCAAAGACATCTCAATATTTTACTATCTTGGTAATGAAAAATGCATCACTCACCGTCTGCCACACACCAGCATGTGTCATCGTGGCAGGAGGGAAATATCGGTAGCCCTTGGCCTATTTAATTTGTTTGCTGAAGAAGAGGAATTGGAGGCTGCATCAGGGATGAAACATGCCAGGCGTCCCTCCCACCCATTGAGAAAAATGGGCAGGTGCAGGAGAGAAACTCTGGGTTTCGATAAATGAAATGTGTTTGATTGTTATTAATTAATTGAAATGAAATTATTTATTTATTATCTAAGCTCAAGCCTCTGCTTTTCTAACTAAGGATATCTGTTTATTTGTTATTTACTCCAGCCCAGAGGGAGGAAACAGAACAGGGATAAATTGGGTGAGTGGGGAGAAAGTGGTGAAAAGGAAAGTTGGAGTTTTAAAATGGGCTGGATCCGGGCAATTCCCCCAATTCCATCCAACCTCTCGAAGAGGGGAGTCTGGGCAGGCCCTCAGGATGCAGCTGTCCCTTTCTTCAACTCAGATGACCCCTCAATGGAGTAGATATAGCAGGCCCCATGTGTCCCAATGCACACACACACACACACACACACACACACAACAGGCAGCAAAAGCAAAACACTTAGGAGATGCTTCCTAAAACAGCTGGTGGTCAAAGTGTAGAAACTAACTGAAGAAGTTGCAAACCAGATGCACAAAAATGTTGGAAGGCTGATTTCACATAAGAATTGCAGGGTGTTGGTGTTGGTGGTAAGAGACTTCAATCAGAATAGAGCTGGAAGGGACCTTGGAGGTCCTCTAGTCCAGCTTCCTGCTTGAGCATAACATTTCAGACAAGTGATTTTTCTTAAAAATCTCCAGTGATGAAGCACCCACAACTTCTGATGGCAAGTTCTGTTCCACCGGTTAATTTTTCAAACTGTCAGGTAATTCCTCCTCAATTCCAGGTTTCTTCTCTCCTGGATTAGTTTCCATCTGTTGCTGCTTGTCCTGCCCTCAGGTGCTTTGGAGAAGAGCTTGACCCCTTCGTCTTTGGGGCAACCCCTCACATACCGGAAGGCTGCTGTCCTGTTGCCCCTAGTCCTTCCTTCCCCGAGATTAGCCACACCCAATTCTTCTGATGTTTTAGCCTCCGGACTTTCTGCGCTGTGCCCTTGCCAAAGGGGCCTCCTGGGAGAGCAAGTGCCAAAGATGGGGATCTGGTTGCTGACTCAACTGAAGGACCCCCCCCCACGTTTCTGGGATCCTGCAGCTCTCCCCCTCCACTGGCAGCATCTGCAAACACCTCCCCTGAAGCTTGCAGGGTGCTTGTGGGTGCGTTGTTTGTTTGTTTGCTTGCTTTCAGTGCCATTTGGGTTGCACACCCCTTTGGTAGAACAGTTGGCACAGCAGTGCGTTGTGTGTGTGCATACATAAATATTTAGTATCCTCTTGGAAAACCAAAAGTGTTTTTTTCTTAAAGAGAAATAATTTTCTTTCTGCCTGTATGCTGACCCAAAGGTTACGTTACAAAGGGTTCAAAATGCACGTTTATATCCTCGGAATGTTTTATTCAACACTCTGAAAATCTACAAACAAGTTATTAATTATGAAGCCTACAGAGGAAAAATCAATAAATCTCACCCTTGTGGTGAGAGGCAGAAATAATGTCTAGTTTTTTTTTGTAAAGTGAGGAGAATAATTCCAGTTAAACCTCACAATGGCTTTGATTGAACCTGGAGTTTCTAGTATTTCCCCATCATTCCTTTGAAGTGAATATCAATATGTATAGAGAGAGATAGACAGCCTCTCTGTGTGGAGGTTGAATATTTGCAAACAGCGAAAGATGGTCTCTTGTAAGGAGCATCTTGCTTTCTTCCGTCCATTTGTCCATTTTTCTCTCAGCAACGACATTACAACTCAATGTCTGTAAAACACTGCAAAGAACCAGCTGATCAGTGAAAAGGCACACCCATTGTGTCAAGATTGCTTTGTGTGTTGTGTTTCATGCTGAGTTACTTTTTATGTGTCAAACAGGCACACAACAGATGTTCCCTTCAGGACAGAATAAAGATTTTAACCTATGGGTGGATTCTGATTGCACCCTGAAGAAGGAGAAAGAGAAAGAGATTGGAGGGAGAGAGATCAATAAAGTGAATTTGGGAAGCAAGCTTAAGAAGGCAGAATGGCTTCCTTCTGCAGAAATGGGTGTTTTGGAACTCTCTGAAACAGATGCTGTAACAAAGTGCCTTTAAAAGCAAAAAACCTGCAACAAAGCCAAAGAGAAACAGCAACAGAAAAGGCATTAAACTTACTCCACATACATCAAGGGAGCCTGAACAGCCTTCGAATAAGATCCACCATTCACCGTGTACCGCAGGGGCAGGCAGGATATCCAAGTGTAAATCGTGTGTGTAAATATTGTGTGCAAGTGTAAGGAGGAGGAGGGGGGTTTCTCAGGAGATCCAGGAAGGAGGTGTTGCCAAGCAGTCAGTCATAATCTTTGCTGCCCTGTTTGAGATAACTAATGAGCGCTGCGTGGGTGAAAGTCTCTTGCATGGAGACGTGAAAGAGAGAGTTCTCTTCACATGGATCGCAACATGTGACTGGAGGGGGGGGGGTTGTGAGTCTCTCCCTCCCTCTTCTTCTGGGGTGAGGGGAGTAAAGGTGCAGGGCAATCTTTAGAGAGCTGGAAGAGGGGAATCCTTTGCCTCGTGGAGAAGGTTCCTCCAGAAAGGTCCATCTCTCCATGCAACTTCCATTTTCAGCTAGGTTTTCTGGCTGACTTACTTAAGTCTGTGTGTCATTCCAGGGGGTGATGAACCCACCCAGGGAAAAGGGTTTGGACAATGAATTGCTTTTGAGAATTCCAGAAATGCTGCAGGTTAGAGAGTAAGTGGCCCTTCATCCGGGAAGTCACTGGAGGCCTTTGGGCCAGCCACTCTCTCAGTCCAACTGACCTCAGGGGTCGTGTGGGGAGGGTGGGTACAGTCTTCCAATGTCTGAGGGGCTGCCAGAAAGAAGAGTGAGTCAACCAGAGCACCAAAAAGAAGAACAAGAAGCAACCAATGGAAACTAATCAAGGAGAGAAGGAACCTGGAATTAAGGAGGAACTTTCTAACAGTGAGAACAATTAAACAGTGAAATGGCTTGTCCTCAGAAGTTGTGAGTGCTTCATTGCTGGAGGTTGTTTTCTTTTTTACATATATATAAAAAAAGAAGGATACCATTGGGGAGAAGCTCTCATATGTTCCTCCTAGGGTTCTTGGAGAAAAGATACAGAAAGTTATAAATTAATCCCCAAAGTGGCAGGATGTGGCTCAGTCAGATTTTCCCTGCTTACTCCATTCCCCATCTTGGTGTATGGATGGAGATGCACCAGGCCACACGTACAACTCTCTTCCCCTCTTCTTACAAATGGACACAGTGGCCTGAGCTGAGTGAAGTCAGAGCAAGAAGCCCTTGACCAGTGACTTTTTGGAAGGACAAATCCCCAGCAGCCTTCAGGTCTGGCTCCAAAATTCTCTCCCATGAATGCACATTTAGCCGCCTTGATTACATATTTATGTGCTCATTATAGAAGTGTTAATGTAAATGAGCGCTTCGAAAATTAGTTCAAGGATTTTTAAAAAATGTTTTGCAAAAGGACGAAGAGGCAGAGCAAAACACCTCAGCATCTGAGACACTCTAAGCAATGAGTTTCAACTTCTGACACACAGAAATGACGGCTCCTAAGATAATTAATTGTTTTAATCACAGGCCAAGAAGAGGAAGCAATTGAGGAGCGGGCTATAAATCCCCTTCTCTCTGTCTCTCTTGCAGATACAAACCAAATCTGGTTTTGATGAATGGTTTGCAAGAATAGCCTGTCTGCTATAATTTAATCTCCATGATTACGCATTTCAAGGTATTTATTTCAAAAGAGAAAGGGTCAGAGAGGAGATGCATTGAATAACAGCTTTATCGGGAATTCTGCCTGCATTTCTTCAGTGCTGCAAAACTAACTGTGGTCCTCAAGTGCATTTGCTGATTTGGACTGACAGATGCCAAAATATAAGACAAAGAACCTCAATGGAGAGAACACCAAGATCTCACTGAGCCAACAAGGAGGTGGTGTGTTTCATTTGATCATGGTAGAGATACCAACAAAGAGCAGCTAAATGTGACATGGAGGGGAGGAATGAAACGTCCTCCAGATTTGACCAACTTAGAGGAAAAGCAGATCATCGTCTGATGTGTCCCCACATCCAGCAGAAGCTCCCGACATCCAAGCTAATGGCACAGGGAGAGGAAAAATGAAACGTGTCCAGGTTTATGAATTAGGACAACTCTAGCCCACCCATGTTGGCCTGTAGATTTGCCTTCTGAAGAGGGAAGACAGAGATGCAACTTTGATTGGCCCTCTCTGTAAAGTTGAGGTAGGGTTTATACTGGGGAAAGAAGGAAGGAAGGAAGGAAGGAAGGAAGGAAGGAAGGAAGGAAGGAAAGAAAGAAGGAAGGAAGGAAAGAAGGAAAACTCGAAAGGGGGGCATAGTGATGGAGCCATTAAGAGCTAATGGAGATGCATGGCCAATGTCTTTCGCAGCATCCTAAAAAGAAGAAATGCCGAGCCCATGGTTTGCTGGGGAATTCTGGGGTTGAAGTCCACAGATCTTAAAGTTGCCAGGCTTGGAGGCCTCTGGCCTAACCTGAGGCAGAAGGCCAGAAGTATTGAGGAAGCTCTCCCCTAAACTTTTCCTGCTCTCTTTCCCTGACTGAGGTGTTAAAGACCATGTCATTCTGGAAGGCTGTTTTAAACCCTCCAGCTGTCCCTCCACAAAGACACACACACACTCCAATTTCAGAACAAATTTGTTTCACATTATGCAAAAGACTTAGTGTCCTCAAAGATTAGAGAGCAGACAGAACACATTTTTTTACTAATGGAATATACCTGTATAATCTCCCAGGCCAAATTAGTATCCATTTGCAAATGACCTGGTCTGGAACTTCCTCTCAAAAGCCTTCTTTTCCACCTGCTCACCAGTGCTTTACCAATGGCATCAAAAGCCTTGCCTGTCATTTTGTGGCTCATGGTAATAACCAGAACTTCAGCCAAGCACGTTGTCCTTCAGAGATTTTTCCCAAAAGGAGATGAAATTACAAAGAAAGGATTGGGGGCCGGGGAAGAAAAGCAACGATCTTGCAGAGTTTCAGCTTCCTATAAATGGAGTGGACCTGGTCAGAGGAAGCCCCAAGCAGAGCTAAAAATGAACCCTTCTCCTGGGAAGGGAATCAGCCTCTGGCTTCTATCACAGGTTGGGTTTCCATTGTACCCTGAATTCCAGTGTGGTTGGTTAGCTGATAGATGAATGTGCTGTGTGAGGGCAGCCAGGCAGGGTTCATTAATGGTGGTTGCAATGGGCTCAACCAAGCGTCTGGTTGAACTCATGAAAACATATGATGAATGGTTGCAGGAGCTAGGAATGCTCAGTCTGAACATGATAGTCTTCCAATATTTGGGAGGCTGTCCTGGGTGGGGGAGGGGTGTCAGCCAATTCTCCAAAGTACCAGAAGACAAGACAGGAAGTAACAGATGGAAAGTTACCAAAGGAGAGAGCCAACGTAGAACTAAGGGGACTTGTCCTGCCAGTGAGGACAATCAGTGGGAGGGGTTGTGGGTGCTCCAACATTGGAGGTTTTCAAGAAGAGACTGGGCAGCCACTGATTTAGGCTTTCCTGCTTGAACAAGGAGTTACAGAATAACAAAGCTGGAAGAGACCTTGGAGGTCTTCTAGTCCAGCCCTCTGCTCAGGCAGGCAACCCTAGACCATTTCAGATGAATCTCGTCTTGAAACCCCCCAGGGATGGAGCAGCCACAACCTCTGGAGGCAAGCGGATTAATTGTTCTCACCATCAGGAAATTTCTTCTAGGTTGGACTAGAAGATCTCCATGATCCTTCCGATGTTAGTCTGTATAAACCATGGCTCAGTTAATTATGGATGAGAATGCTGGGTCTCTTTTGATCCCTGCTGTGTTGTAACAGTGTTTTTAATGCCTCTTTCTCTTCTAAACGCACAGAAGGTGCTTCCATTTAGATGACTTGCAGAAAATGTGATGCAAGAGCCTGTTCCACAGAAGGACTCGCTGAATGCGGCTTGCAAAGGCAAGGGGACGATTGCTATTCAAAGTCACAATCTTTCTCAATTAAGAAATGGGAACCGGAGATAAATCTGGGAAGGAAACAACAATTTCCTCTGCTTCTATGAATATGGATTTAGCCTCGCTTACCGTCTTGGGGAGAGGGGATGCAGAAAGGCCCAGCTCCAGATTAGCCAGACTCGAATGCTGAAACCGGCTCCTGGGTGAGCAACCGTTTCCAGAGGCTAGAAGGCAATCATGTTGGATGGGAAACAAAGATGCTCATAATCCAGAACAAAAAGAAAGAATCCCAGGTGGGATTAGGGGAATTTTCACCGAACAATTCATCAAGATTGCATGCAGGGAAATAGAAACCTTCCTGCTTATGTGCAGATGTGGCGTGAGAGGCTGTTAAACCCGAGACATTAGCAAAGCCGGCTTTTAAAAAAATATACATCCCGGTTCGTGTCAGAGAGCATTAAAGATTGATTTCATCTCCCAGTCCTTTGTTTCACTGGTTCTTTCTCAGCTTTTAGCCCATTTCTGACTCTAAAGGTTGCCTTCTCCTTCCCATGCAAAAGGAAACACCTTCCTCCCACCCTGATCCAAATCAGGGAGCGCTTTGGCTCTTCCGGCCAGCGCAAGCACCTGATGACGGAGCAATTAGGAGGAAAAATGTGCTGAAAAGAGGTGGGGGATTTCCACTCAGATACCTCTCAGGGAGGATAAATGTGGCAAACAGGTGTGCAAAAGTGACAGCAACAACCTTGGGGGTGGGAGGGAAGAAAGAGACATAATTTTAGCCTGACTAAAACCTGCATAGAATTTGTTTGCTGTTTGGAGCCTTTCTTTCCAGATGTTTTCCAATCCAGCTGCTCAACCTTTACAAACCCATAAACAAAGCAAGGCACAGGCAATCTGTGACTTACATCCATAATTGAGCCCAGACCTACGACTGTAAGTCATGCCTGTCATTAAGCAGGTCATCGCATGACTGACTCAATTTTATGACATCTGGCATTCAGCGAATGCAGGAGTGGCAAACCCATTGTTTACATGCGGGCTGTTCGCCAAGCGCCAAAATATGCAATCCCATGACCGCAGAGGTGGAGGAGGGATGCCAGAACTTTGGGTCGCTAGTACCTGCTTTGGAATATGTCATAATTTCGAAGGGTTGCTAAGCAACCTGGTTGTTAAGTAAGGACCACCTCTCAGGTGTGCACCTGGTGTGCAACCAATGTGTGACCTGGTGTGCAACATTGGTTGCACACCAGGCTGCTTGCATTTCAAAAATCTAAACCATTGCAAATTCTGGGGTGGGATTTTTCCAACATGTTCCTCCCCCCCCCCTGCATTTTGCAATGTGCAATGACTAATTCTGGCACTTCTGTTACTCCATTATTCATGGAGAGCCCTTTGGTTTTATGTGCTCTCAACCTGTGCCTTTCTCTGGATTTGCAAAGTGGGCCCTTTTCCTTGTTTTACAGCCCTTTGCTTCCCTCGGGGAGGCTGTTGTGAGTTGTTGTCTTTGTCACTCTCTTGGCTGCTGCAGGAGTTTTTCCTTCTTCCTATCCCGATAACCGAAGAGTTGGTGGGAGACAGCTCTTGCCAACATCTGATGGCAAAGGTTGTTTTCTGCTTAAAAAGAGTCTCTGGACAGCAAAACTGTCTGATGGGCCTCGGGGTGTGTGGGGGGGGGGGGGGGGGGGGGGGGAGAGAGAGAGAGAGAGAGACCTGTCAGCAGAAACCTTGCACTTCGAGATGCTGGCTAAGCTGATTATGGTGGGCAATTTCACAGAAGGCCTTTAAAACATGCCTGGTGAACACTGATAAGCGCCCAGTATCATTTCTACCTGGTAAACCCAGTTCCTGCTTATCTGAGATCTATCGGATTGGAAAGCTGCCACCTTTGACTACATTCCTGCAGATCAAAAGCTTTTCATGCTTAGGAAGACACCATAGAAGTTCAATTTAGAGGCCGTTTTGGAAACCATATTGACCTGGTACAGACCAACAAAGCTTTCCCAGGTCATAGAAATAGTGGTCAATTAATTCTGGTTTCTGTAGTGGTCAACAGTCTGGTTTCCCCTCCTTCAAGTACGCCATGATTTCAATATTTGTCCTTTGAGTTTACACCTAGAGGTCCCATTTCTTCCTTGCAAGCAGCCCCATTGTGAAAAGTGTTCCTTCTTGGATTGTGTGGTCCATTTGCAAGAGTGTTTGAGCTAAAAGTCGCTCGGTTGCACAGTTGCCGAGCTACACACGCTTTCTGCTCTTGCATCTGCACCTGGACTACAACTGACAAGTGACACCTAAATTTTGCCCCAGCACTGCAAAGTGAATGCAAATAAAAACCACCATCTCCCCAAATAGATATCTGGAGGACCTATTGTGAGAAAAGGAACAGCATAAATAATACAAAATTAGGTCTCATTATTCAATCACCAGCCCTGATTAAACATGATCTTTTGGAAATGAACAATTAGCAAATAGCACCTTTAGGCAAAACTCTACTCTTACACAGACAATTAACAACACGTTTCATTAGCCAAGAAAGAAAACTACCAAAAGATATTTTTTATAATCCCTTCAGAAGAGAAGACACTCAGAAGGAAATAACGGGCTTCCTTTCATTGCTTCCAAATCCTTTTTCTATCTCTACCTTTCGGCATTTAATGCGGCTGCCTTCAATGGGCTGCAACTTGCGGAGAGGAAGACTTGATTGGGAAAATTCCTCTTTGAGAAGGCTGTGAGGGTCATGGCTGAAGCCCAGGAACCTAGGACCACCATTTCTTCATGACCTCTCGGTCTCTGCATGTTGGGATCTGGGCCACCCACCCTCACAAGAAGGAAAGACGAGCCCCCCCCCCCCCAGTTGTCCAACATTCTCCTTTCTGTAACTCAGGGTAGGCAACATTAGAAGGTATGGGAGCCCATCTCATAACCTTCTGGAGTGCTTGGTGCCGGAGAAGGACCTGAAATGCTTTTGCCTTTTTGAGTTGGGGGCAGTTAGAATAACTAACCAGCGGAACAGCTTGCCTTCAGAAGTTGTGGGTGCTGCATCACCGGAAGCTTTCGCAAAGAGACTGGACAAACATGTGTGTGAAAAGGGTCGAGGTCCTACACCATTAGGGGTCTCCTGTCTGAGGAAGGGGTTGGATTAGAAGACCTTCAAGGCTCTATTATGATTCTATGGCCTATGCTTTGGCTGTAGGAGCATCTCCTTGGAAGCCCCTTCATATAGACTGTAATACTAGGCATCGCAGATGTGCAGAAAGCAAGTTCAGTGGTGACCTACATTGGGTGAGTCCAGTCCCTGAGCCACCTTGGATGAGGGGGCCAACATATAAAAGAGAGGAGGGGAAGATCTACGAGTCCAGGATGGTTTCCCAGATAGTCATAGCAAGATCTGAGAGCAAGCCTGCTGGTGGAGCAAAGCCACCACTGAACCAATGAGCAGAAGGCCCACCTGGAAACAAAGTCACCAGGAGCCACGGGCAGGGCCTTGGTGTTTGCAGAGAGGAGTTGGGGGCTGCTGGAGACCCTTTCTCAAGGGACAGGCTGCTGGTGGATGCCTCCTTGGTGTTTGGGGTCCAGGAGAAGAGCCCTAAATGATCTGGGGCACCCCAAGGCATAGAAGCTCGGGCCGGTCCCATTTCTGGGAAGAGGCTTCCTTCTGGCTGAGCTACGCCTCTTGCGTGCAAAGTGTGTGTTCCACCAGTGAGCCACCCTTGTTGTTGTCTTCCCCCCCTCCCTTTATAAAATTAATAATAATAAAAAAATAAAATGGGAACAGACTGGAGAGATTACTGCAATCCAATTTTTTAAAAGCCCTTTTAATAAATCATCAGGCCTTCTGGCAATAGGGGAAAAAAGGAGTTTGGCATCTCCTCCAAATGCATTTTAGACATAAATAAAAAATGTTTATGTGAAGTATGCTGGCATTTCAATGGCTAATCCCAATAAAAGGTATCTAATGATTATATAAAGCAAACGTCCCTTTTAGGATCAATTTTAATTGGCGCAATTAGTGGATTTTCTTAATTTCATGTTTTATTGAAAATTAAGGAAAGCTCTGGGATGCAAGGGAGGGAGCCCGGAAAAACAGCTGACAAAACCTGGGGTTTTATTGTAAGTTGTCCCAGGAAGCCATCTTGTTGGCGGCCAATAGGCTGACTCTGTAAACTGCTTAGAGAGGGCTGTGAACCACTGTGAAGTGGTATGCAAGTCTAAGGGCTCTTGCTATTCCTTCCTTCCTTCCTTCCTTCCTTCCTTCCTTCCTTCCTTCCTTCCTTCCTTCCTTCCTTCCTTCCTTCCTTCCTTCCTTCCATGGTGGCGCAGTGGTTAGAATGCAGTATTGCAGGCTAACTCTACCCACAGCGAAGATCCTCACCAGGCTCCAGACTGACTCAGCCTTCCATCCTTCTGAGGTGGGTAAAGCGAGGACCCGGATTGTTGGGGGCGAGAGGCTGACTCTGTAAACCGCTCAGAGAGGGCTGGAAAGCACTGTGAAGCGGTATATCATCTCAGGGCTATTGCTGTGGCTACCTTCATTGGACAAAGGAGAAAGGCCCATCCAGAAGGATTTCCAAGCGACCCAAAGGAGAGACATGGACTGGCTTCCTTCTCCCACTCCTTTTATCTTTCTAAAGATCATGGCCACCACCAAGAGGCCCTGGGGTGGTCTTGCCAAGGCCAGAGGGGCAAACAGTCCTCCGTGTGGCCACCCCATGCGCTCAGCTGCCCCCATTGAAGCTTTCGTGTTCTGGCATAGCTTTCTTTCCCCTGCAGTGGCTTGGGTGGGTCCTCCCAGCACACTGGACGAGAGACGAAGGGTGAGGACCAGAGCAGCTGAGGGGCCCAGTTGCCAAGTCAGTTTGGCTTTTTTCAGTCCAAGGCCAGAATGGAACAAAGCAATGAACTAATTGTGTCCAAGTAGAAAAGGAGAGGGAACAAGACATAAAGCATAATCTAAAAGAACAATTCAGACAATCGATGTCACTCTTATTAACTCTGTAGATTATTTCTCTAGACTGAAGCAGCTGGATGCCTTCTATGCCTAACTAAAACCTAGAGCTAAAACTCTAAAATAGAAGTAGGTTAAAATAAAAGAAGACAATGTTCTGTCGTCTTTCTCTCTCTCACCTGCCTGTATATTTCTCTATCTTTCTCTCTCTCTCTGTTACCTCTCCTCTATCGCTCCTCTTTCATCTACGTATGTCATCTATCAGTAAGAATCCTGACCCCCAGGACCATGTGGCTGGGAAGAGCAGAAGAGAAGCCCAACCTCCTGAACAGCTCGGCAGCCCCATGTCTGCCTTTCTGAAAGGCCAAACCTCTCCAGAAGATGCTTGCTAGGAATGGGGTCCTCCCCTCCCTCCTAATGTTTTTTTTTCAAGAAGCTCCTTTCCTCCTTCTAGGAAGGGAATGGTGCTTATGCTAAGAGGTGTTTCCAGTCCAGAGTGTTTGTTCCCCACCTCAGGGGAGGAGGGAAGATGGTTGCAGAGCAGTTCAGATTCCTCCTTGGTGGCCACGTGAACCAGCCACTTCCTGTGCTCAGCTTCCCTCATAGGACGGGGCAGCCAGGGAGGAAGAAGCAGAGATGGATCTCGCCTTGTACATCACTTTAATTTCCCCAGCAGTGGCAGGCCAGAATGTAAATTTAAATCACAGACCACCTGTTCCCTCTTAAATCTTCAGCAGCACGCGAAAGTAAATCCAACTAATAGCTAAGAACATTGAAAGGAACATTGGATTAAGAGGAGATAAATCTGGGTTTCTCTAAGGGAATTGGAGGTTGGGAGGCCAAGAGATTCTGAACAATGAAGTGCTACTGCCATCTCCTGCCTGCCTGGGAAAACAGTGAAGAACAGTCTCTCTGCAAACGGAAGGGGAATTAAACGCACCCTGAAGGGATATTCTTGGGCAAGCAAGGTGGCTAAAGTTGCGAGCTGGTGAAGATGCTCCGGGCAGGACTTCCAATGCTGAGACTCACAAACACACACACAAAGGGCTACACCCTGCAGCTCCCTGCTCAGGAGATCACACACAGGAGTGGCTGGGTGGGTGTGCATGAAGAGGCAAGGAAGAGAGTCAGAGAGCGAAGAATGCAAAAGAGAGGAAGTAAAGGGGATGGAAACCAAGTTTAGGGCAGAGGAGAGACAGAGAAGGGTGGGGGGAAATGTGCACACCCAGGCACACAACAGGAGGGGGCAAGCAATGAGAAAGGAGTGGGTGTCCTGCCATCTTAAGCCAGAAGAGGTTTTGTGTGTGGCTTAACATCATGCTTTCTGCAAAATGGACATTCTGCTCTGGTTTGCAAACTCCAGTTGCGGCATGGTGTGAACTCTGTTAAGGTTTATTTGATTTAACTGCTGTGTAGCAGTTAAAAAAGGACGTGTCAGGCTGTGGTATATTTTCATACTGTCTTGCCAGAGGTAGGTGTCTATCCAAGCTGAAATAATAGGCAAATCAACATGCCTTTTGGGGAAGGGCCAGCTGAGCAAAGGGACCTCCCCCTCACTTCTTTTGGTCAAAAATTACCAGTTGTAAATGACCATCCTGCACATGGCTCTGCTGGGCAAGATTTAGGGAAGGGGAGGTGGGGAGACATGGTGGGAGTCTTGCCAAGACCATCCTTGGAAGATCTGTGGATGGGGGGCGTATGGCCATACAGGACGGAGTTCCACTTTGAGGATTCCTGACGAGCCCTTTATCCAGGAAGTCAGAAGGAGCTTCCCCCCACCTCCATGCAGAGCAAATAGACCCTCACTCCTCCTTCTATGGTCCAGGGTGAGAACGTCTGCTTGATATGGGGTTATTACTTGGAACCCTGACAGAGACATCTCTTCCACAGAGGTTTGAAAGGTGAGATTATGGTATAGCCAAACCCAACCAGAGGTGCCCGCCTGCTCCACCAGCAACCCCACCTCCTCTGCCTGTTTGCATGACTGGAGGTTGGACCATGCAGCTCCATGGCTGCTGCCTTTCTCCTCCTGCCACCTGCTTCGCACCTCCCATCCATCCATCTGTTGGGAGGTTTGGCCTTTGCTCACCTGGTGTGTGAACTGGCGTCTTGAGATGCATTCAACAGCCCCAGCTAAGCATCCACATGGGGATGGGTGCTCATTCCCCACTTAATGCATTCAGCGTAAAAGCGCCTGAAGCGAAACCCAGTTTTATTCCCATCCCCTTCTCGTTCTGATTAGCCTGAAGAGCTTTAATGCAAAATGCTTAATACTCTGGGCCTGCCTGGAGTATTTATTTACCCTCTTTCTTTCCCTCTTTCACGACAACCGAAATGGAATCTGGCTGGCAAAGCAAGGAAAGGCAGCACAGCGGAGGAGAAAGGAGGGTTTGTTTTATGTCTCCTAATTGCCATAATGTGCTTGCCTGTTTAAAGCTGCTCCCACCAGCCCACTCCGATCAGAAAGTCTGCAGGCAAAATGTGATGACTGGACAAAATTGCCAAGGTTCTCATGGCACCTCCTGGATAACAGAGGGGAGCGAAGAAAGGGAGGCAGGAACTTCTTGTAGCCTGATCTAAATAGAAATCCACTTTTAAAATGAAGCATATAAAGGTTTTGCAGTGGGGGAGAGGAGTGATAGAGCGCTCTTATCAGCCAAGGGGGGAAAAGCCTCTTTCAGAAGCTGCAACTGTGGACTAAGAACTCCAAATCCATCCTCTGAGCAAAGGGATCGAATGTTCCATTAGTTACAGAGGATCCTGGGGCTTATCCGCTTTAAAGTGAAAATCAGAGTAAGAAAGGAGGCCTTTAGAAAGTGGGGTAGGATTTCAAAAATGAAATAAATTTAGCGTGGGATGCGAGCGGAGATTAACACGGAACTGTTCATTTACTGAGGATAAGAAGGAACTCACAAAGGTAGACCTGGTGGATGTTATGGCTTCATGCTGGGGCGAGCGGCGATGCTCCTGCTATGCGCAGAAGCTGGTTCTATTGTGGTTTGTTTGGGTTGTGAACTGCCTGGGATAAGACAGGCAGTCATGTAAGTTTCATAAATAAATGAACTTCCTCTTTGCAATTGATCCTTTTTTTCAATTCAATAGAGAAAGCCATTATTTCTCTATGCTTACCCCAGTCGCTGGTTCGCGTCTTATCATTCCTAAGAAATTTAGTACCCAAATCATGGGTGAAACTTATTCATCTCAAAAGTATCCTCTTCACATAGAGATTCTTTGATAACTTTCTAAATATTTTGGCCCTATTTGGCATGATCTGGGGAATGTTTTCAGAATGTGGTTGGTTGGTTGCTTGGTTGGCTGGCTGGATGGTTGGTTGGCTTATTGATTGATTGACTGACTGACTGACTGACTGACTGACTGACTGACTGACTGACTGACTGACTGA